>CM037631.1:27203475-27249636 GCA_015227895.2 Colaptes auratus
CTCCCTTCTCCTGCTGGCCACACTGTTCCCTGATGCAGGCCAGATGCCATTGGCCCTCTTGGCTGCCTGGGCACACTGCAGGCTCATGTTCAGCCTCCCATCAACCAGTACCCCCAGGGCCCTCTCTGCCTGGCTGCTCTCCAGCCACTCTGACCCCAGCCTGTAGCACTGCATTACATAGCTTGAATATTGGTCGTACCAGCAATGGTACAGGGTTGAAAGCACAGACTCAATGACTTGTTTTCTTTCTTAGCTTACAGCCAGCAATGCTCAAGCACCACTACAGGAGGAACACAGAGGTGAGGACAGAAAAGGCTCACCTGCAGCAATTTCAGCTTAGATCAGCTTTCATGATATGGTTACACAGACAGATGGAAGCAGATCCCAGCATCTCTACCTATACTGTAATCTGCTGGAAACAAGCCAGGTGCTGAGGTGATATAACCAAGCCTAACTGCATGCTCAAACCGAGATACCTCACTTGCAGGATACTCTCTGATATTTAAGACTCCTTTAGCCTTAATGCATTTCTGAGCCTTGCATAACCATACCACAGACTCTCCTTGATCCTAAGGCACTGCTTACCAAGGTGTCCCCACCAGCAGCAACACACACACATGCAGTACACTTGCCAAAGATACAATGCTAGTCTCACAGGCAAATATTAATTTTTTTTATTCAGGTATCACAGGTACTGGAAAATGATAAAAATACAATGTTCAGGTTGTACCCATGCCCTTGCACCCAACAGCTTCATCCCTCTCACAGCATGTTATGCCACCAGACCCAACACCCTTCTTCTCCCTTCCTAGGCCCAGGGTAGCCTCCTACCCCAAGCACCAGACTGTTCACTCCATATCTGCCTGCCCTCAAGTCAAACTGCTCCCACCACCATCTCTCTCTCCCCAACACCAGACTCCCCCTCTAAACATCCTTTTGCTCCTCTGCCCCCTCACCCCAGGGTCAGGCTGCCCCTTGACACCTCCCCTGCCTTTCCTCTCCCAACCTACCCTTTTCCTCGACACCAGAACCAGCCTCCCTCCCTTGATATGCCTCATGCCCTTTCCCCCCACAGTAATCAGACTCATTCTGCTATGATATCTCTTAGTCCTCCAAAACATCCCTTGTACCCTTCCTCCCTACCACAGGCCAGATTCCCCACACTCTGATATCTTCCTTCTAAACTTCTTCATGCCTCTCCTCCTCAGTCCAGGCCAGCTTCCCTTCCATATCACTATTACAGTCACTCTACACCCTAGGTCAGGCTCCCCCCACGCTATTATCCCTCAAGGCCTTCCATATAAATATGAAACCAGACTCCCCCATCTCTGACAGCGCTTGGGTCCCTTACCTAAGCCATCCCACTCTCCCCATACGCCTCAAGCCCTGCCCACTCCAGCTCAGATCTTCCTCTCCTACCCTACCAAAGGTCAGATCCCCAAATCCCTCATGCCCTTCACCGTCGAGGCCAGCCCCTCCCCATCCCCAAACCCCTCATGCCCTTGTCCCTCCCCAGCAGTCACTCTCTTTATGCCCTTGCCCCTTCCCCAGACCAAAGACTACCCTCCTGCCCTCCTACCTCCCTCCCCAGACCACACGCTCCCACCCCCCCATGCCCTTCCCCACCCACCCACCCCCCACCTCGCGCCTGACACTGCTGTCATCCCTTGACCCCCTCCCCAGGCCAAACACTACCCTCATGCCCCCCACCTAGGCAGGATCCCTCCAGCCCCCCTCACCCCCGCTCACCCACCAGGTAGAGGGTGCCATAGATGCGGAGGGACTCGGACAGCGCTCCCTGCGTGATGTGCAGGACGGCCATGGAGCAACGGGGGTGCCAAGTGTGCCCGATCTCATAGCAGCTGTGGGGGATGGACTTGCTCAGCGCCGCCATCTTTGTCGCGCGCGGAGACAGGGGCGCGCGGGCCGCCGCGTCACCGCCGATGCAGGAGAAGGTCGCGCAGGGCACTCGCGGCGGCGGGGTTACTCGCGGGCAACCGCTCCTCTTCCCCCCCACCTCCTCCCTCCGCGCGGCTCGCGTGAGGCCCACAGCCATCATCCGCGGCCGCCGGGGGGCGGGGAGCGTCGGGGGCGGGATGGCGCGAGCTGGACGCGCGCCGCACGTGGGGTTCTGGTTGGAGCGGCGCTTCCCGGCTCTCCTTGGCTGTCCCCCGCGTCCCCTCCGTGTTCCCCCCGCATCCCGCCCGTGTCCTCCCCGACACCCCGCTGCTCGGGCAGCACTGTACTCCCAGCCGGTCTCTTGTTCTTCCTTGGAGCCGGCCGCCACCTGTCTCCCGCCTCTGGGCCGGAGCCGGTGGCCTTGTCCAGCGAGGGGAGCCTCCTGGAGCGCCCTCCGTCAGGCTGAGCGGCTGCCAGGCACGGAGCTGGTGGGATAACCTTGGACAGCATCAGGGAGACGTGACATGAGCAGCGTCATGTCGGTGCTTGAAGCTTTGATGCACACATTCCCAGTGCGGTTTGAGCTCCGCACTCCTGGTGGAACTGCGCTGGAGAAAGGCAGCTAAAGGCATCGAGGAAGTGAGAGAAACTGCGCTATGAGGAGAAGCTTAAAAGAGTTGATTGTGATTGGAAAGAAGCACGGATGGGATGTGATGAAGGCAGTGACTGATGACACGGTTATAGTTCAGTTACAAAAATTGGCATCCCGTTCTAGCTTCAAATGTTGATTGTGTTGGTACCAAATGAGCTGGGAGTGTCAGGACCAGGAGGTTTTACTTAGGTCTTTGTTAAATGACAGTCTGTGAACACTCAAATACACTCTCTACCTTCTGTGCAGTGGTGAAGTCAGAAGTCATTTCAAGACCTCATGGGAGATAGAGCCGAGACAAATAGATAGATCAGCAAAGTAACCTGCAGGCAATACAGGCTTGGACAGATGCACAGCAAGAAATTCCTCCCTCTTACATCCCACCTCAAAGTCTTCCTGCAAAGCCAGCAGATTTCCCCTCATTGATTAGACTTCACCAGTCTGCCACTCCCACCAGATAGTCCAAATTTGTCATTAATTCTGCAAAATCCCTTGGCAAGAACTTCCCTCCCAAGAAGCCTGCTATGCATGCAAGAACATGCTTGGATTCCAAATTTAGCAGCCCATAGATGGGTTGGACAGTTCACACAACCTGGAGCCACTGAGAGACAATTTGCAGACTCCTAGCAAATCTGCACTAGGAGATTTTTGGCCTGAATAGTTAAACTATGCTATTTCAGTCAAGTGTGCTTGTCCAAGCAACCCTCTCCAGCAGAACTCTATGACAGTCTGTATTTATAATTTAGTAGAAGACCCAGAACTTTAAATCTAGCTTTAGCTGAGGTGCAGCTCCCACACAGCTGACTGAGGGAGCAAATATCTTTGTCCACTGACCATCATAGGGAAGCAGTGTTGGCAAGATAGCTTTGCTGCCACGTTGTCTGGACTTTGGCTTGGACTTAGTGCCTTCCTTGCTTTTTTTGTATGGCTCTGTTAAAGAACTGCTTGTGGCAGAAAAAGCAATCATTGCCTAAGATATGGATTCTGACTTTCTTGTTTACATGGTTTGACTTTGATACCACTCTGGGCTTAAGGCTTGCTTGCTGCAGGCAGGGAACTGTGGCATGCACAATACTAATAATTATACCAGCAGGTAATTTCACATCTGACACACTTTTTTTTTTCCCCCCAATCTAAATTTCAGGGACTTCTGCTGTCAAGGAAAGTGGGAAAGAAGATACTATGTTCCTTTGTGCCCAACCCTGATCTTACTGAGTAACTGCCTGCTCAGACTGGAGGCTTTTGCATCTCTCCTGTTGCATCAGCCAAGGAAGAATCTGTTGATGCATCAATAAAGAAGGCAGCACAGCCCTGACCTTGCTCCAGGCTTTTTCCATGGGGTTGCAATGCTCTAGTCTGGATAAAAGCCCTGGGGGTAAGCAGCATGTGAATACTGCTGATAGCCCAGTTGGTATCAGATGCCAGCCCAGACTACTCTGTCCTGGGAGAAATTTGCCCTTGATTGTAAGTGGGCCAAAACAGTCTGGACTATTTGACTATAGTCAAATGAATTAAACACAGCAACAACAACACCAAAACAGCCAAACGTTGAAGACCTTTACTTTTGGCCCTGTAAGTACCTGGGGGATTCAGGGCATTCCTTCTCGCATGAGCAGGCTGTATATGGGGAATAGCTGTCTCTACAATGTTACTTAAACATCAGTGATGAATCCTGTGGCATAAAGCCAGGTGATGTAGCACACACTGTTCTGGACTTGCCTAGTCATATCCAGGTGTCTTGCAGGGAGTTACTCAGAGTAATCCCCAAAACAAGCCAGAGAGTGAGCTAACTGCTAAGCAGCATGATGGTGGTTAGTTGAAAGTGCTGATCTTAATCTCTAGTCCTCATTAATGTGACGTATCAGATAGACCAATGGTCTGAATAAAAATGTAGGCTGCTAAAAATGTTAGATACACACGTGAGCATCTTTAGGCTGGGACATCTATGATAGGTCAGCTTCCAGTACTTAAAAGGACCTACAGAAAGATAGGGAGAGGCTCTTCATCAGGGAGTGTAGTGATCGTACAAGAGTGAGGAGTTTACACTGAAAGAAGGTAGATTTAGATTGGGTGTTAGGAGGAAGTTCTTTGCTGTGAGGCACTGGAACATGTTGCCCAGCAAACTTGGGAATGTCCCATTCCTGGACATTTCAAGGCCAAGTTGGATGGGACTTTGAGGAACCTGGTCTAGTGGAAGGTGTCCCTGCCCATGGCACAGAGGGTTGGAACTAGATGATCTTTAAGATCCCTTCCAGCTCAAGCCATTCTGTGATAGTCTGTGCCACAGAAAGGAGCAACGTGGCAGCATCTCACTGCTTTTAGACTCTCTTCTGGTTGCCTGTGTACCTCTTTGCAGCTGGGTTAGCTTTCAGCACAAGTCCAGGGCCAGACTCAGGATTTAGCATGAGACCTTAACTACTGGACAGCCCTGCTATCCTCCAGTTTGCTTGTACTGGTGATGACATGGATTATATTAGGGAATCAGCTGTCTTTGTTTGCAGTTGCTCAATGAAGAACAGTAGTGCCTGTCTTTCCAGGTTTCAGTGGGTCTCAGTCTAAGAACATTCTCTACTAACACCTTCAGCGTCTGACAACTCGGGTGTCTCCAAGTAAGTTACTGTCTCATTTCAGCCCATGAGAGTGGCTGGAAGTGTGAAGAATCAGTCCTGCATTCCAAAGAGCAGGTGTCTGTGTTATGATATAGTTAGCTGGCAATTCAGGTGCAGGATTTAACTAATTGAAGCAAAATCAGAGAGGAGAAGAGAAAAAAAAAAAAACAAAAAAACCAAAACCAAAACACCAAACAAAAACCTGAGGCAAGAATCCAGATGGGGAGCTTCACATTGCAAGAAGCTTTGCCTTCCAAATGTTTTGGGATGTGGAAAATCATTCTTCTAAATATTTTTAAATATCAGAACACTCTGGAAACATGTTAACTTGGAAGAAATGTGATGTTTTGCCCTCTCCTCCTGCTGCTTTCCAACTTGTGCTGGTTTTTTTGCCATGCCTTTGTTTTCTCCCTTGGGACAGGTGATCCAGCTTTTCCCTGCTATTCCTGCAGTTCTCAGAGCCTGAACTTCACTTCTGGAAGTAGCTTCTCTTAACAGATAGGAATTGCTCTTTCCAGGGGAAGGGGTTTTTTTTGCTTATTTTCCTTCTTTTCCAATACTTCCACACTCATTATTTTTCTTCTCCTTCCATCTGCAATTGTCTCCCACCCCATCATACAGTTAATGATAAGACTGATAAATGCTGTACTGCTGAAAAAGCAAGAGATCCAGTTGGTCCTTCTGCTCAGGTCAGTGGAGGCAGTGAGTACATGCGACATCTACTTCCTTCAGTAAACTGCATGGGACCTTGGAGGTGCTTCTGGGTTGGCTCATAGTATCATAGTATCAGTCAGGGTTGGAAGGGACCACAAGGATCAGCTAGTTCCAACCCCCCTGCCTTGGGCAGGGACACCCTACACTAGATCAGGCTGGCCAGAGCCTCATCCAGCCTGGGCTCTCAGGGAGATGTCAGAATATGGACATTTGTAAAAAAAGAGCAAATTTCAGAAGAGAGCTGAAGGTCTTTGTGAAAAAAAGGTCTGGAGTTTCATGGCATCAGGGGATATCTAGGGATATATGTCTGCTGCTTTGCAAAGGCCAGGACCAGTGGTGTGGCAGTGTTTAATTACTTCTGTAGAAAAAACCACAAGCTTGTAACATCAGTAATCATGCAATGACTGCATGGAATGGGAGTGAAATGGCTGTTAACTGAACTGGTTTTACTTTCCTCCAAGGAAAGAAGGACTCTTTAGGAACCACTGTTCACCCTTGTCTCTGAAACTACTTACACTTTAAACTTAACCCATTTTGTGTCATTTGAAGAAGGATTCTCTTCTGGCTTGCAGCTGTGAATGCTACTTGTTCATTTGTAGCAGGAGTAATCTCAAAATATCCTTGTGTTTGCTGATAGTTCAAGGTAAAGGAATTAACTGGAAGTTTTCCCATTTTCCAGATGTAATCATTCCCAAACAAATACGGGATGGGCTGTGGGATAATACCCTGTGAACATTTTAATACACACAATAATATCCCCAGTTTATACAAATCTGGACTTTTTCCAAACATAAATGTGGCTGCTTCCTCACAGAGCTACCAAGGATTGCATCAAGAAAACAAAATCATTATGTTCACCACACTGATCCTGCAGGCCAAACCAGGAGATGACAGACTGAGCCATATTCATGCGACTGGCGTCAGTAGAATTGCACTTCAACTGTATTTAGCTTATGGTGCTGCTATTCCTGGAGACAGTGATTTCTTCTTTCTAATCAGGTGGCAGAATTGGTTGTTAAAGGCTAAATTAAGCCACTGGGTTCACTAGAAAAGAAGTAAGAGGTAGTGAATGTGGACAACATCCCAAGGCAGCCCAGAACAGCATCTGTGACCCTGCTGCTTCTCTGCTGCTTCCCTGCTTTCCAGGAAAGCACTTTCCGTAGCTCTAGAAATAATGCAAAATCAATGCTTGCATCATCTGGGTACCTCAGCCCATCCTCATGCTTGAAACTCCCTTGCCCTACTTTAATTTGACTGAAGCCTCTCTAACACTCTTTTACACCACCCAGATGGAATAAAATCTTTTCTGCTGGAAAAATTGTGCTCTAGCAAAATGTATATCTGCTCGCGCTCTGGAGCTCACGTCCTGACTCTGCCAGCCTCCCCTCTCCATGTTTATCCCATCCAGCAGGCAGCAAAGGCCTGTCTCACGTAACTTCCACATCCTTCAGTTCTGCATGCCAGGTGGGGGCAGCAGCCTTCAAACGTGCAGGTGATGTTCTGTGAGTATGAGTGGGAAGGATGCCAGCAAGCTGGGTCCGCGTATTGCTTCACACACAGGGCTCTGAGGGCAGCATTAGATGGATCTCCACTTCCAAAACTTTTCCTGTCCCCTCCGCCCATTTCCATCTTATTTTGAATTATCATTAGGGAGAAAGGACTTCTGCTTCAAATGGAAGTCACAAACAGCTTCATGAATCAGATAGGATCAGAGAATGTTTGGGTTGGTAGGTCCCACCCCCTAGGCTATGGGCAGGGACACCTTCCACTAGAGCAGGTGGCTCAAAATTCCATCCACATGGCATTTAACACTTTCAGGGCTGGGGCATCCACAAATTCTCTGGACAATGTGTTCCAATGCCTCAGCATCCTTCTTCTTCTATCTAACCTAAATCTGCCCTCTCTTTCAGTTTAAAACTGTTACTCTGCCTTGTCCTATCACTGAATTTAGGAAAAGACTCAGAAGAAACCATTTTTTCCTCTGAAATTCCTACTGTACTTTAAGTTTCTGTACTAAAACCATCAGTCCATTAAGTTGAACTGTTAAGGCTACCAGTAGAAGAGTTATTTTAAAGCCACCAAGCACCCAACAGCTCCTTTGAAAAGTAGTGATAATTTCTAGGAACTTAGCACTTTAGACAAGACTTTCAATTTAAGCCTGATTTTTTCCCAAGGAATAATTGAACAGTAAATTTCAGGGACTTAATTTTCAAATGCTGTCATTGAAATAGCCTCAGGACTCTCATCATTCCTGCTGCCAGCTCTTGGACATCACAGCAGCAGAATTCAATAGGCTTAAGTAGCAGCTGCTAAATCACTGTTTTGCAGGTTTATCTCTTCAAGCAGACTGGCAGTGATTTTAGGTTATCCTGCAATTCTGGATCCTTCAGCAGGACCATGAGCATCCAAAGCTGTGAGCAGGGTGAATGGCTTGGAAGAGGCTGATTGACGAGAGCTGCCCCTTTTGCCTTTATTTTCAGCAGGGTGGCTGAGCACCCACCCTTCACTGCAAAATGTGTTGAAAGCATTTCAACTTGAAAATAAAAGACCCAGGACTACTACTAGCTTTTGAAATACTGGGTTTAGGTGAGCAGATGTGTCTTTAGACATCCACCTTTGGACCTCCTGACAAAACTCAAGGGAGTATAAAAAGCAGTGGTGGATTTGATGGGACTGCAAAAAGTACTGATAGTAACAGCAGGCTTTGCTGTTGGGTTTCTCTCTGCTGGGCTGAGCTTTGAATCTACATGAAAAAGAGCCAAAGAGAGAAGATGAGGCAAACTAGTTAAAACTCTCAAAGAACCATTTTTAACAGAAGCATTCAGAGAACAAAACTTCCTTTTCAGAACCCCTGGCTCATTCCTAGGGGCCATTTCTTACATTTCTGCTGGATCAGTTGAGAAAGTCAGCAAAGCATGGCAACATTGCAGTGTGTCCCTAGAGAAGGGGGAAAAAAAAGTGAAAAATAAAAGCACCAAAGAGCCTTGAGAAAACTCTGCATAGTGCAGAAAGCAAGAACAAATGTTTTATATATGTGGTATTGTTAAAACTCCCAAGGGGCAGAAATATAATAAACAATAGTGAAGAATGGGATATTGCTATTTGTTTCCCCACACTCAAGATGACCTAACCCACCTCAGGCATGGTTCCACTTTGGGACTTGTGAGTTATTTGATCGGTCCAAACTTGTGAAAATAAACACTGTTATTCTACTGTTCTACATGGCACATTCTTTTGTTCTCTGTAAATAGGCTGAGAGCTAGCAAATGAAAGCAAATCACACTCAAATACAAAGCAAAACAAAACCAGCAGATAACCAAAACCAACACATTGGGGGGAAAAATGTAGTAAACACCAAAATAGTGGAATGGTACACTCATCACTGGGCACGGCTCGGTGAGCTCCAGTCAGACTCTGTCAGTGTTTTATGGTTGGGTTCTGATCTCATTTTCAGACGTCTCCTGCAGAGACTTCCCTCATGCTAATGCTGGAGTGGCTGAGAGACAAATCTGACATCTTAAGGTCAGTATTTTCAGAGAACCCCATGGGAATTAGATGCTTGGGTCCTGTTGGTTTTCAGGTTGGACACCTAAAAAAAAAGAAATCCCCTCCTTAAAGTCGTGGGATTTTTGGTCCTCCCACTGTTGTCTTCCAGAGAGTCATTTCCCATGTTTTACCTAGTTGCACGTGCATGCCATAGGGTTATCTTGGTATACAAGGACCCTGTTAGAAGAAATGAACTGGAGTGTGAATTCTTTATTAGAAATAGGTTTGCTCTTGGGGCTCTAAGCCCAAACCCTGATCCTTGCCTCTGTGTAACAGTAACATCTCAGTGACAGCTTTTGCACGTTGTTTAGTGTTTTTGCAGCTTGGTGCACATCGTGGTAAGAATTACTATTGTTTATAACAGAAATTATGGGGCTTTCACCACTCCCTAGGAGAGGTCATTTTGCAGCCTGATCTATGTCTCTTGACATTTATAAAGGGATTTAGCATTGGAAGATATTGAAGACAGGGAGCAGAAAACTTACTCTGTTGGCCTGAGCTCGATACACATGTGCATATGCCTCTGCATGGAGATAAGGTCAGACATGACATCATTTTACATTCTGCTCCCACATCAGGAAAGCACCTTCCTTCTACATCCTAGCTATAGAAAATGAAATCATTTTGCTTGAGTTTTTTGGAGAAGACATGTAATGATACTGTTTCATAGAGATCTCTTTGGCCAAAACCCCCGGGGGCACTGATACTGCCCTGGCCGGGATAGTATCCTGCCCCTTCAATAAAGCACTAAGGGTGGTTAATGACCTGATGCCCATGTGCATCTTGTGTCTCAATGCCACAAAGCAGCATTACCCCAAATGATATATTTCAAGTAAGTTCCCTCATACCAGAATTTTAGTAAACTTTGGGAAATCACAATGTATGCAAGAAATTATACCTCCTCCCAACACTCACTGGACTGCATCCATCTGTTTAGAAAGATTTTATGTAAAAATAGTGCAGACAAGCATGTTTTCAGATGGATGCCAAAGCAAAGGTTGAAAGAATATACAGCCTTTACCACTGTATGGAGGAGCTGTAATTATTGATGATCCAAAAAAGAGCTACACAAGGTCCACAGTACAGCTTAGCAGAAGTTCATTGCCTCAAAACAAATGCCACTTGACATCCAGCATCTCAATTTGTTTTACCTGAAAGGCCATCTTTTACCAGTACCACTCCCTAGGAGGACTTTTGCAAAAATCCTCTTTACCCATGGGTCTACTTAACAATCTGGACTGGCTGGCTTTCTGCTTGCTGAAATCATGTTCTGGGAACCAGTTCATCCTTTCATAATTCCAGCCTGGAATGGCATGGTATGTGCGAGTCCTACAATAAAGGTGTTCAAATGATCCCCTGCTCAGGCTGAAATCAAGAATATTTATCCTTCAGTCATGCATTGTTGCCCAAAGATTACTGCATAAATTCCTCCTGGATTCCCACCCTCTTATTGCACTTGAGCTTATCATAGTTCTTCTTCACTTTATCCAACTACTTAGAGCAGCTAAGGAATAATAGACACCCTAAGCTCCTTTGATAGTCAAGGAACAGTAGAGCATCTTCAGTACAGCCACATTAGGTCTGGCCAAGGGAGGTTCTCCTCCCCCCTTTATTCTGCCCTTATGAGGCTACACCTGAACATTCCTGGGCATCCTGCTCTAGCAGTGGGGTTGGACTGGACAATCTAGAGGTCCCTTCCAACCCCTACCATTCTGTGATTCTGTACCTGCTCTGTCTGCTTCGACACTCTAAAAACACTCTTGGCTACACAACCCCTACATTAGATGTGTAGGGAGGAGAGGCAGGATTTGGGGCATGCAGAGAGCATCACTGGCCTTTTAGTGCTTGTCCTCCATTGCAGTCATCTTGGTCTGGTGGCAAAGTTCACCTTTGAGGGCCTTTCTTGCAAGATTAAAATGAGGGGTCAGTCCAAGTCTTAGCCTCAGGAACTGGCTGCACTGGAAGAACAGATACAGTGGATTTTGTCCAAGTTGGGAGCCTGACTCTTCACTGCTTTGCACCTTGCATTCAGAGCAACTGATTTCTTCATATATATGGAGTGATTTGGTGTCATAATGTTACCTCTCCAGACAGCACTGTGCCCAGCTGTGGCCTGAAATTTACCTGTTTGGGAAATAATTGGGTTTTGTTTTGTTCGGGAAGTGTTTGGGTTAGGTGGCAGCTTTCTTATGTTTTTGGTCCACACTTTGAGGAGTTTCCTTTATGTATTTTTCATAGTTCCCCAAGGAGGCATGTAGAGTGTCAACAATAACGAATGACATAAGCTTTTACCATAAGGAACTGAATTTTCATGGTAATTTAGTTTTCATGGCAATTCGGCCCCATGGAAGCCTCTCTTAGGAATAAAAATGCCTGAGAAAAATGGAATTCACATAAACTCTTGTTCTTTTCTAAATTCATCTATATGTCTGTGGGGAACTAGAGGAATTGCCTGTCTCCAGATACAAATTACTCTACTCAAATATGAAAGATTTGTAGATACTCGAATGCTTGATCCAGCAATAATAAAAACAAAGTTCTGTATTGGTTCCATTGATAACAAAACCTCAGTATAGTGCTAAAATACCGTCCTGATTGGCACAATAAAAAAGAACAAGGGTGTGGTTCCTTGACACTTGAAGCCAATCTAAGCTGTTCTGCTTTCTGACCCCACTTTCTCAGAACAGCACTATTTATTTCATTTTGTTAGTTTTCTAACTGTAAGTACTTGGATCTACCCTGCCAGGGAGTCAGAGGAAGAGCATGTATGCAGTTAGAGTCAGGTGGGTTGCACTTCATGTAATCACCTGCACGCATGCAAGGGACATAAGGTAAGTGTGAAATGACAGCAAAGCCTTCTGGATAAGAGTGGATGGCATTATTTTTGCTCAGATAAATTTTGAAAGCCCTTTAGTCTGTGTAACAGTAATCCATATGATTAATTTGCCAGTTTGGGTAGAAATTAAGGAACCTGTTTGCCAAAGACTTGCCCAACCAGTCCTTCTTACTGTCTGGTATGAAGCTTATGTTTTTGTCCCCATATCAATGTAGCACTGCTTTAACTGTATAGAAATAGATAAAGGAAAAAAGGGAAACTCTGACTTTCATAGGCAGATGGTTTATGGAAGAGCAGCTGTGTCTGTGTGAGAAAAGGAAATGAACTGCACTAAAAGAGGTAGCAGTATGAAGCAGATATCCTTTGCAATTACATCCATGATTTGGGTATGAATACATTAGCAAAAAGTCATCTCCTGAAACTAAATAATTGTAGCAGCTCCCAAACTAGGTACATACTGTGATCATTTAAAGAGGAAGCAACCACTAACAAATGACAAAAATTAGAGGAATTGCAGAGGAAAGTGAAATTGAGACACTTGAACATGCCCAGAGAAGGGCAGTGAGGCTGGGGAGAGGTCTCAAGCACAGCCCTGTGAGGAGAGGCTGAGGGAGCTGGGGTTGCTTAGCCTAGAGAAGAGGAGGCGCAGGGGAGACCTTCTTGCTCTCTACAACTACCTGAAGGGAGGTAGTTGCTCCCAGGCAACCAGCACCAGAACAAGAGGACACAGTCTCAAGCTGTGCCAGGGGAGGTTTAGGCTGGAGGTGAGGAGAAAGTTCTTCCCAGACAGAGATTGGCCATTGGAATGTGCTGCCCAGGGAGGTGGTGGAGTCACCGTACCTGGAGGTGTTCAACAAAGGATTGGACGTGGCACTTCAAGCCATGGTTTAGTTAGTCCTGAGGTGTTGGGTGATAGGTTGGACCTGATGATCTCTGAGGTCTTTTCCAACCTTATTGATTCCATGATTCTATGATTTGGAAATAATCACCATATTTCAAGTGGCCCACGAAGTGAAGAGCAGTGCCCTGCAACTGCTCAATCCAGCTACAGCTGGAAGAGTCAAGAACTGCTGCGTATTTAAACTCCTCTGTGATTCCATGAGGACCTGAAGGCAGTTGTGTGTATAACCTGAAGCCACTTTACTGCCACCTGAAGCAGCTCCTTGGGCGAGTCTTGCCAATGGACCTTCTCAGCAAGGGGGGCAGGTTTCACTGCTGCGTCCAGTCCCGCTTGTGTGCTCAGAGGCGCCGCAAAAGCAGTGTGAATGCGGCAAACTTCATCTCCTGGCAGATGTCAAATTTCTTTCCCAGGGGAGCCGCCCCGCCGCCTGCCTGCCGCAATACAAAGGAGGGTTTTTTTCCAGCCGTGCCCTGCAAGGCAGTGCTCGCTGTTGTGTAATTAAACACAGCGTATCAGCTCACACGGGCTTTTTAATGGAAAAATAGTGCATTTCAAGATTTGTGGCCAGATTCATCAGCGTGCCTGACAGCTCTGTGCTGCTCCAGTGACCAGAACAACCTTAGCCTGCAATAACTGATTGATTAAACCAGCTTGTCACAGGATTGCTGTGCGCACCAGCTGAAGCATATCTGCTGTCCACCTTCTCAGAGGGACTTATACCTCAGCTTAACTTAATTTCCAAAGTTTGGGTTGGTTCTTGTTTTGTTTTGTTTTGTTTTTTAAATAAATGAATCCACTAAATTAGTTTTCATGTTCACAAGCTTGGTATTTACCTCTTGGGTAATAAGCTGATGAATTTAAATGTTTCAAAACTTAGTATTTACATCTTAGGTAATGCATCTGAGGAGAGAGCACTATAGTAGCTTTCAAAATATTTGTCTCCTGAGCTCATAAGCAGGCTTGTGTGATGTGAGTGACAACTGGATCTGAGGACCAGGACTAGATGCAATCTGAGTGAGCAAGGAGCAGTAATTTACCTCAGCATGCCATGCAAGGCAGACAGAGTCCTTCCTAAATCATGTGCAGTGAAATTTTCATTACAGAACTTGCAAAATGCCACCCAGAGCCAAGCACAACGTTCCTTATGGAGAGCAAATATACAGGAAATAAGCTCTGATGCGGCCATAGAGTTAAAACAAAACAGGACACAGAAAGATTTAGTGGGAAAGATGACTCTGCAAAAAGGAAGCTAAGCCATATTTATAAACCAAGGCTCATGACCTCGGAGCGGCAGAGACCTCAGCCTGCCATTCTTTACCAGGCTTCAGGCAGGGCCTTCTGAACCATTGGCCTGCTTTTTCCAAAGCTTTCAGGCTCCTTTGCTGTTGCGAAATTTGACTTCTTCAAACGAGACACCGAAGTGCATTCCTCCTCAGGACTGGGCTCTGCACATGCCAAATCTGGAGTTATAAAACCAAGTTGTTTTGGAGTTATCTGAGCTTGGAAAAAAGTTAAATTAAATAAAAAAATAAAGGAAGCCTCTGACCAGTTTTCTGAGAAGAGCACTGTTCATCGCTTTCCAGAGGCAAAAAAAATAAAATGAAGAAGTCCCTTGGGTTAAGGTCAAGTGTGGGAAACTTCAAGCCAAAATGTGAATCTCTGAGTATTACAGAAGTGAGGATGAGGCGCAGCTCAAACCGAAAAGTCATTTTGGGAGGTAGAAGCACTGACTCCAAAGGTCAGGCTGAATTTTGCCTTCACTGTGGGTCTGATCTTCCAAACAGTCTGCTGTATTTTCCCCAAATGAAGTGATGTTATGAAACTGGGCATGCTGAACTCTGCAGCAGAGCTTCCCTGAGAAGTCTGGTAAAATCAGGCAAGGGAGGGGGGCTGCTTGCTCTGGGTGGGTTCATACTTTAGTACGTTTGTAAATATAGCTACACTCTGCAAGAATCATTCTGGGTCCAGTTCTGGGCCCCTCAAATTTAAGAAGAATATTGAGATGCTGGAATGTGTCCAGAGAAGGGCAGCAAAGCTGGGGAGAGGTCTGGAGCACAGCCCTGTGAGGAGAGGCTGAGGGAGCTGGGGTTGCTTAGCCTGGAGAAGAGGAGACTCAGGGGAGACCTTCTTGCTCTCTCCCTGAAAGGAGGCTGTAGCCAGTAGGGGGTTGGTCTCTTCTCCCAGGCAACCAGCACCAGAACAAGAGGACACAGTCTGAAGCTGTGCCAGGGGAGGTTTAGGCTGGAGGTGAGGAGAAAGTTCTTCCCAGACAGAGAGATTGGCCATTTGGAATGTGCTGCCCAGGGAGGTGGTGGAGTCACCGTCCCTGGAGGTGTTCAAAAAGAGATTGGATATGGCACATGAAGCCATGGTTTAGTTAGTCCTGAGGTGTTGGGTGACAGGTTGGACTTGATGATCTCTGAGGTCTTTTCCAACCTGGTTGATTCTATGATTCCGTGGTTCAGCAAATATTTGGTGGGGGTTTTTTTTGGTTGGTATTTTTGTGTGGTTGGGGGTTTTTTTTAGTTGGTTGTGGGTTTCTTCTCTGTGTGTCATCAAATCTAACTACACATAATCTGAACAATCCTTTTGCTTTGTGAAACATTTTGATGCTATCTAAAAGCAAAGGATTTCTCAGAGTAGTGCATATTAAGGAGCACTGAAATTTCCTGTTTACAGTGCTGCAAAACCAAATCCTGAGGTCTCTATGCAAAGCAAACTATTGACTTTCAGGGGTCATGGAGCAACTATTGACCCATGTTGGCATGTGAGGAATCACACATGTGAATCTAGATATGGGATCAATGTGTCACAGCTTAGCTGCACCAAAGTACATTAAATTACAGGTATGTCTGCATGAAAGCAGAGATCAACAGTGTCAGGAGACCTGCCCTCTAGACTCCATTGCTGGTACTGCGCCTGAGTTTCCCTTGGCAGAGTGAGCTGGCTCACATGGAGATACCAAGCTACAAACTTAAGCAGAATATCCTGAGAGCATCATGAGCCAAATCCCACTGCATCAGGCCCAGAAGGATGCTGCAATGCACCCGAGCAGGTAAATTTGTGCATGCTATATTCCTTTCTTTTAGGTCTGGGACCATTCTGTCTCACTGAGATCAATGTTGCTTGTTTCAAGGTCACTGAAGCAGAGTGCCACTCTGTGCACTACCCTGTGCACTGCTAGTATGTATGAATATTTCAGATACAAAACCCCCCAGTCAGAGGTACACATGTATGTGCTTCTGTGTATGCATACATGCATAGACACATATGCAGCTCACTGCACCGTTTTGTTTCCTGAAGGTCGAGTAGAGCCATAGTCACTTGAAGTGTCACGACAAAGAGTTTCGTTTCTGACTGTTACTGGACAACTGAAAAGGTGATTACAAGGGATTAATACAACAGTGTGAATACAAATCAGGGAATAGATGTACTTCCTGCTTGAAAAGGGTCAGCCTCACCAAGTACCAAAGTAAGCAGGGGAGAGAATTTATATTAAGCATGTCAGTAGTAATTAACAATCAGTTTTAAAGATATTGCTAGATGCCTGAAAAGCCATCGCTGAAAGAAAGTTCTACACAGAGAGAGTGATTGCCCATTGGAATGGGCTGCCCAGGGAGGTGGTGGAGTCACCTTCATTGAGGTGCTCAGGAGGAGACTTGATGGCTGCTTGGTGCCATGGTAGTTGTTCAGGTGGGTTGGATTGGCTGATGGGTTGGACCGATGATCTTGAAGGTCTCTTCCAACCTGTTTTTTTCTATTGTATTGTATTGTAAAGTGATCTGTCTTGATGTACAATTCAGCTAACTTTAGGGACAAGACAAAAAAAAAGAAAAAATCTTCAGCAAACTTAAAAAAATATTAAATTACTAAAGTTTAAGAAAAGCATAAATGTTAAACAGCAGAAAGCAGATACTGTGAGTGATATAATCCAAAAGAGATTTACCAGAACTTGATGAAATAGGCAAAACTGAGAAATTAGGACAGGTGGTCAAAGACAATAGTGTTTTGTATAAACTGAGGCCAAGAGAAAGTCACCAGTGGTGCTGGTATGCTGCTTGGTGGAAGTTGTGGAACTGTCAGTCAACAAAGCAGGAGACAGAAGCACCCAACACATGTTTTTGGTGCATAGTGTGTGAAATGGGTTGCATGACTGAGACAACTAATTGTGATGAATGCAGTCTTATAGTTTCCGTGTCCAAAACATCTCTAGAAGTTACACATTTTAAACACTCTGCAGGTTTAGATACATGTGAAAGATATCCTAGGATGGAAATATCAATGCCCTCTGTCACTGGGTTTCAGGAGACTGGCAGGAAGGTGAGAATTGCTCTTATCCAGTTATAGACAGCTCTTTGGGAGTTTTCACCTCCGAGCTAGTCATCCAAGATTCCCTTCCCAGTCAGTTGAGAGGTAGAGGCATTTTTAGAACAAAATTCATCTGACCAGAAGTTGACATCTGTATTTGGTTAAAATAATCACACCCTAACGTGGTATCCACTCTTTAAAAAACAGTCAACCAGGGTGCCCAAGGTTTCTTAGGTGTGCCCACAAGCCATCAGCTCTGTCTCTCAGTGTGATGCTGTGGGGTAGATTATGTCCTTGAGGCCTAAGGAGGGTGATTTTGTGTAGGAATGGAGAGGGTATTTTACCTGTACATTTGAGAGGAGCTTCACTCCTACGAGAAAGCTGAGCCATGTTCCAACACTACAGTTCAAGCATTGAAAATGTTCAGAGAAGAGTTATGAACCTTCTCAGATATCCTGCAAGACAATGGCAGACTTCTGATAGGTGCTGGTAAGCATTATTTCTTTTTGTAATGTAAAAATATTCCCATTGCTTTAATAAACCTGAAAAAAAAAACCATAGACAAAACAACCAACCAAACACATACCCCCCGACAATAAACCTAAACCCACAAAGAAGCATAAGAGGGGAATAATACTAACAATAAAACATGAATAGCTGTTTTGTAGCTATGTAATTCTTCTTATGAGTTGTCTTTTACAAGTGTTTGCCTATTCTGGCTGACTCTAAAGGGAGCAAGGGTGATTAGGCTACTAATTCAGACATCTCCATTAAGACTGTAAAGCATTGTTTGGGCTGAAAGTGCTTTTCAAACAGCAGGGTCAAATCTTGCTCCTTTAAAAATCAAAAGGATAATAAAGAATTGGAAAAGAAGCTTTACAGTGAGAACCAGGAAGTTCAACCTATTTTGCTTACTACAAAAGGTCAAAGGGTGACTTATCACAGCCTGACATTACCTGCAGGGACAACCTCAGTAATGACTTCTCAACCTGTGGTGGCAAAGATAGAACAAAAGTCAGTGACTGGAGATGAAGATAACTCAGAGTAGAAACCAACTGTAATGATTGGTGGTCACAAGAAGCTAATTATCAAGGTGGCTGCTGCTCTGTTTATAAAAACAACCTCAGCATCAGATTTTTGAAAAAATGTGCTGTAAGCAAGCCAGGCAATAACGGAGGAAGGAGCGCGGCTTGCGCTGCGCCAGATTCAGGCCAGTCTCTCACACTGCCCAGTAATCCAGGAACCTATGAAGCCATCTCCCAGAGGTTTCTTACTTTGATCTGTTTAAAGAAACCATATGTACATGCTTACCGTGGGGACATTTAAGCACTGTTAATACATGCATAGGGTCAAAGCAGGGTAATGGCCGTTTTTTCCAGTTCCAACCTCTCATATGATTTGCCACCACCTCTCCCAGCGCTCTTGTTTTGAAAACTATTTCAGTTATCTAAAGACTTTCCAAAGCAAACACAGCAGTGTAGCACTTTCTAATATTTATTTTGTGTTCTCAAAGAAAAGGCAATAACAGTAGGAGGGCTTGGAGGGGTGGGGGGAAGTTCTTCTAAAAAGGTATTTGTGTCAACTGTAGCTTTAAGATGTACCCTGCCCTTTTACTGAGTCCAAGGACCAGGTCCAGAGGCAGAAGGGTTTGCTGCCTCATTTCTGAATATGCAGTAGTGAGTTTTTTCATGAGACAATTAGGCAAAGGTCCTATGCTTTGACAGCAGCAAACCTGCTTCAGGGCCTAACTGCAGCAGGAGACTGCAAATGAAAAGGGTTTTCATACAGTAAGACAAAGATTCATAGTTTTCAAGGTCACCGTGGTCCTCCTCTATTCTTCTTTTACATAATTTGGACCAAAACCCCTCTGAAACTTCTGTGCCTTTCTGCTTTTGGATGTTTGACTGTATGGAGAGCATGCAACATCACTTGCTCGTGCTTGTCTGATGTAGGTGGTAACTCAGCAGGGCCGGAGCAGCTCAGCAGACACGTGTAGCACACTGCGTGTGTTCACAGCATATATCACCCCACCCCGATTAGCAGCTGAGCACTGCTGGTTACAGTGCCTGGGAGTAAATATGGGCCTTGCAAGATATTTTGTGAATACTGACTCCATCATAGACTCCTTGCCTGACCTTGGAACTGCAGCACTGTCTGCCTGCATGTTTTAAAAAGTTAAGATAATATTACATGTCTGCCTCACAAGGATTTGGGGAGGTTAGAGGCACTGTTTTTTTTGAGATAGCTGTAAAGTATTATGGGTGATGAGAGCTGTGTAAATCTATGCTCACGAAATCTCAGTTTAAATACTACCCATCTTAGTAGAGGAAAGCACACTTGGAGGCCATCAGTCCCCTGCAACATCACAACGCAGCTCAGACACACATTTCCTGCTCCCAAGGTAAAAACAAACCCTGGTGGCGACGAGCCACAGAGGGAAAAACCCACAGTGGCTGAGCACAAGGCACTTCACAGCAAGTTTTTGCTGTCCTTTACAGTCTCCTGCCCAGAACAGAGCCATTCTTTAGTGCTGCCTCAGCCAGCCTCCTAGTCTTAGTCCTTAAGCCCAGTTGTGCAGCCAGAGTCCTTAGGGAAAGCAAAAGACCCCAAGGTGCCATATGGATGCACAGCTCCTTGTGAGGGACCAGGTCAGGAGCACACGTACATGCCACACACACCACCCACCACAGACACAGTGAGGGATCACTTAACTTGGGGCTTTACAAACATTTTTCAAAGTGCTTTACAAACATTCATTTATAGATGACATATTTTTTTTGCTTAAGGCACAACCAGCTTAACCTGAGTTTATTACAGGTGTAAATAATACTGAGAGAATTTAAGTGGGAGCCAATTTCTCTACTCTTAATCCCTCCTCCCACTGATGCAGTAAAGTCTTTCTTATCACCAGACCTCTCCTCTCCAAATCCATGAATGCTTCATCCACACTTATTTATTTTACAGAGATTTATACAAATGCCAGGAGGTACCTAGCAGTGCCCTCCAGGTCTCTTGGCCCCAGTGAAAAAAACAACACCAACAAAATCCAGATGTAACCCAGAGGACAGCTCAACTTGTTAGCAAGAAGCAGCAGCTCAGAAAGCCACCCTGCACATTTTCCACCCAGTATGAGGAAGCTGAGCACCCTTGCCTGAAGAAATACAGGCCAGCAGTGAGAGCAGAGCTGGAGCACCATGGGCCCCAATACTTGTGTTGGGTGTCTCAGCCCACTCCGTCCCTGGGAAGATGAACTTGGGTGCCACGGGGAGCCCCTGGGACCAATCCTCGTGTAGCATAGTGGGGACACAGGGGAACGGTGTGGACATTGGTGACGTGGTGTCTCCCAGGAATGCCAAGCATAAGCAAGGGACAGAAGACAGTATGGCATGGGCATGTGTTCCCCAGGGTGTTTCTGAGGACAAGGATGGAGAGTGCAGTTAGGGGTCCCTGGGAAGGAGAAGAGGGGTCGGCCCTTGCAAGAAGCCGTGGGATGCCAACCAGGAGGGAGCGCTTCCCGGGGCGGGGGTTTGTGATTCGGGACTCCCCGTAAGGCGCAGCGGTGAACCGGTTTTATTCCTTGGTGTCGGGATCGGGGCGCAGGTGTAGGGACGCACCGCCTGGAGGCCTGGTCGAGCTGGGCTCCCTGTGGGGGGCGCTGGGAGGGCGCGCGGGGAGGGGCCGTCCCTCCCCTGGGCCGTTTCTCTCGCGGGCTGTTTAATAGCGGAGCCGCCCCCCAGCCCCTCCCCGTTGGAGCCGGCCCGTGCGGCACGGCGCGGCCCCGGGGCCGGGGCCGGAGCCGGGCCGGGGCAGGTGGGTGGTTGCTCGGGCCATGGCGGCGGGCGGCGGCTGGGGGCGGCCGGCCGGCCCGTCTGTTGGCCGTGCTGCTGGCAGGGCTGCTCGGCGGGGCGCGGGCTTTCGTGACGAGGAGGAGCGGCGTTGCGACGCCATCCGCATCGCCATGTGCCCAGAACCTGGGCTACAATGTCACCAAGATGCCCAACCTTTGGTGACATGAGCTGCAGTCGGACGCGGAGCTGCCAGCTCACCACCTTCACCGCCCCTCAATCCAGTACGGCTGCTCCAGCCAGCTCCAGTGGGTTCGGGACCCCGGGACCCTTCTGTGCTGGCCGAGCGGCTATGCGCTGCCCTGACCCGGGTGCCACCCCTCACCCTCAGTTTAAAAAAAAAAGAAAGAAAGCAAAGAAATAGGCAAACCCTAAAAGTCCTGCCGCTTTGCAGTGCCGTCCTGGCTGGCTGGGAAGAGCAGGGCTCGTCCCGGGTGGAGGTGCGGGCAGAGCACGCGCAGCTCTGGGAAGGCGGCGGGGTGTCCCCTGCGGGAGCGGTCCTTCCCCTCCCTCTGCCTGGGAAACTGGAGCCCCGGAGCTTCGCCCGCTCCCTGCCTTCCCTTTCTCTTACACACCGAGGTGCTAGCCGCCCGTCCTAAATTGGAAGCCAAGGGAGCTGGCTACCTAGGAGCTGCTGCCTGCTCGTGACCTCCTCCGAGAGCTCCACCGCAAGAGTTTCTTTCCCAGGCGAATGGCAGGATCCTTGTCTTCCCACGGGCAATGGATTTCATCAAACAAACCCCAGCTTGTTTCTTGGGCAGAGTTCCCGAATTAGCACGCAATCCCGCGTACCCTGTCGTGTGGCAGAATCGCGGTTATTCCAAAAGCGAGAAAACGAGGAGGTTTTAGTACTGCTGCAAATGGGCAGCGTGACCTTATGGTAAAACTAAACAAAAAGAAAACCATTCTTCTGTGAGGATGTGAACCAAAGTCATTCATAAATGCTTTTTATTCTTCTGTTCGTTTGCTAGCTGCATCTCCAGGCAGTGCCTAGAACAAATATATGTATTTTTTTTAAAACCACTTCAATTTGTATTTTTGCTTTCCTAAATTGCACCCTTGAGGTTTAAATCTGGCTAATCCCGCTCGCTTTATTGAAACGATGGGCTAAATTTACATGCAGCTAATCTAGGGAGGAAAATGTTCAGTGCGTTGGCTTCAGACCACATTTGAACTGAAAGAAGACAGCATTGTTGGTTGGGGGTTTGTCTCCTTTGCTTTTATTGTTCTTCGTTTATTTATTTTGTGCTACTTCCTGTTTTTTAAGGCAAAGGACCAAATATTACTGTTAAAAAAGGCAAAAAAAACCCACCACCAAACCAAACCACCACTTCACCTTGTTACCTTTTGACCTGTTTCATTTTTCCTTAACACACTTGTGATTTCTGTCTCTCTCTTCCAGTTCTTCCTTTTGTTGTGTCTACGTCCCCGATGTGCACAGAGAAGATTAACATCCCCATAGGTCCATGTGGTGCATGTGCCTCTCTGTCAAAAGAAGATGCGACACCCGTCCAAAAGAATTTGGATTTGCCTGGCCAGACAGCCTGAACTGCAGCAAATTCCCACCCCAGAATGATCACAACCACATGTGCATGGAGGCCCAGGAGATGAAGAGGTTCCCCTTCATAGCAAGACCTCCTTGCAGCCTGAGAAGAGTGCCACAGCATGGGATCTAACTCAGAGCAGTACATCTGGGTGAAGAGAAGCTTGAACTGTGTCCTCAAGTGTGGCTATGATGCTGGTCTCTACAGCAGGTCAGCTAAGGAATTCACAGATATCGGATGGCTGTGTGGGCCATCTTTGCTTCATCTCAACTGCCTTCACAGTCCTGACCTTCCTGATTGATTCATCCAGATTTTCCTACCCGGGCCCCAATCATATTTTTGAGCATGTGCTACAATATTTATAGCATTGCTTATATTGTGAGGCTAACTGTGGGCCGGGAAAGGATATCCTGTGATTTTGAAGAGGCAGCAGAACCTGTTCTTATCCAGAAGGTCTTAGAACACAGGATGTGCTATAATTTTCTTGCTGATGTATTTTTTCGGGATGGCTAGCTCCATCTGGTGGGTTATTCTCACATTGACGTGGTTTCTCGCTGCAGGACTCAAGTGGGGCCATGAAGCGATAGAAATGCACAGCTCTCTTTCCACATTGCAGCCTGGGCTATCCCTGCAGTGAAGACCATTGTCCATTTTGATTATGAGACTGGTAGACTCGGATGAACTCACTGGTCTGTGCTACGTTGGGAACCAGAACCTAGATGCACTGACGGGCTTTGTCGTCGCTCCGCTTTCACCTACCTGGTCATTGGGACTTTATTCATTGCAGCAGGACTTGTGGCCTTATTTAAAATCAGGTCTAATCTGCAGAAAGATGGAACTAAAACTGACAAGCTGGAAAGGCTGATGGTCAAAATTGGTGTCTTTTCAGTGCTGTACACTGTCCCAGCAACATGTGTCATTGCCTGTTATTTCTATGAGATCTCCAACTGGGCCATTTTCCGCTATTCTGCAGATGATTCCAAAATGGCAGTGGAGATGCTCAAAATCTTCATGTCCCTCCTGGTGGGTATTACATCAGGTATGTGGATCTGTCAGCAAAAACCTGCTGCACACCTGGCAGAAGTGCTCGAACAGACTAGTGAACTCAGGAAAGTGAAACGGGAGAAGAGAGCAGATGGCTGGGTGAAACCTGGGAAAGGAATGAGACCGTGGTATGAGAAAGGATGACACCCCGACGGCATGACCTCTTTCCAGTGAATGACTGATTGTGTGTAAGCACTGCCACGTAAATGTTGGGTGTAGAATAAGGAGATTGTTACATAACCTGTCTGTGGGGAATGGTGAAAAATGCCTTAAAGAATAAACAGCAAAAGATCATGCTGCAGATACAATAGCCATAAACCATGCTGCCCAAAATAGGAAAGCCCAGGGAGGCTTTAGAAGCTGTGAAATATCCAAACGCATTATCTTCCTTTTAAAAGCAGGATGCAATATTACTGAAGTCTTTAGAAGCTGAAAGACTCAACTCTACAACGGTGAGAGACTGTTTCCTTTCCATCATTTTGTACCTGATGGAGGAAAGGCAGTCCAGAGAAAAATCTAGGCTGATCAGAGTCTCATTATCAGAAGGTAATAACCCAGGACCTCATTAGATGCCTTCTTTCCAATCGTGAGGGAATAACAAGTACTGGTGTATGTGACCCAGGCAATTCTGCTGCTCCCGTACACTGCACAAGTTGGCCAGGATCAGGTCCTCCAACACATACCAAGGGATTTTCAGGTCTGAGAGCTACCCATGATGAGTAGGATTTTGTGAGGTATTAGTGAGTACGAGTCTATGAGCAGGAACTGGGACCTCCCTAGGTCCCTTCCCACCTGATTATTCTATGGTCCAATCATGTTTCTGATTTTTACAAAGCTTTATTCAAAGCCATTGTCAGAAGCAGAGGATCGTGGAGCTGGGAAATTCTGTGGAGTCACCTGCCTCGATTATTGTTGTCCATCTGCCTCTGTTCCCGTCCCCTCAGGTGTTCCTCCTATTTCCAGTGGACTATTTTATTCTGCTGCATTTAATAGCTTTAAAGAAAGTCTTAAATTATAGTGTTCCTTCCTCCAGGAAAAAGAAAAATGAGTTGAGGGTCTCTTCAGACAATGCTAGTTTTCTCCAAGAAAACTTATCTAGCTCTCTCTGGAGACCAATTGCAAGAGCAATTAAGTCTTAATATATTTCATTCAGTGTGATGGTATCTCTGCAGACGCCAGTCTGGGGAGAAGTGAAATGTTAAGTCCCTTGCAACCTCATGTTCACACAGATCAGTTGTATAATTATGTGTGTCAGTTACAATTAAAAGACATTCTCAGCCCATGACATCACAGGACAGCTGACTGCCCTCACAATGATGCTCCGATTGCTTACTGACAGCTATGGAGATTTTTGTTTTAAATACATATTTACATGCAGAATGTGAGCAGACATTCAGTCCTCAGGAATGACAAGAGACATTTCCAGCTTTTGTGAAGGGATCTCAAGAAAAGAGATCCAGCTTCTTGTGAATAATGTTGTTTCACAGCACTGTTGATTTTCTTATCCTTTTATTTGCGGAGACGTTGGCTTGTGCTCATGGGGAGCTTGAACCTTGTGTCAGGACCTTGTTTGGCTAATAAGAAAGGTGATGCAAATAGAAATAGCCCAGAAGCACTTGAGAACACTTCCCCCCTGCCCCCCCTTTGAAGGACCTTTGGTTTTATCTGTATGCCCTGAACTTATACTTTATTTTTCTGGAACGTGGTCAGCTGCAGAGCATCCCCCAGTGCCCCAACTCGCCTGACCTTCGGGGGCAGTGGAGAACAGGCACTGCTTTATTACAGCCTTTGCTTTTCACACAGGTGCCCCATGTGCTTCCCTAACCACAATTCATTCCAGCTCTGGCCCTGACTACTAATCTGTCCCAGAAGCGTGTATTGTTTCAATGTCAATGTTGAAACATGTGCTAAAGCACTTAAAAAAAGAAAAAAAGGGGAAAAAAGAGAGAAGCACAAAGCCCAAACCCCAAACAAGGCCTAATTGCAGTCTTTGCGGTCGGGCTCCATCTCCAGCAGAACAAGTGACAACTTGACGCATTCTGCTCAAGATGCACGAGCATTGTCCTGGCCAATACTGCATACCAGCCAAGGCTTTTTGCCCTCTCCATCAAGTCTCTCACTGTTGGTGTTGTGTTTGGATCTGGTTATTCCTCTGTGGACAAAGAGTTGGGCAAGTAGGAGATCTTCTGATGGCCTGCTTCCCATTGTGCGATCTTTCTCCTGGCTCAGTGGGGGATGTAAGGTCACAGCTCTGTGGTGATTTTTCAAGGGCAAGGCACAGTAGGAACCTTTCTTGTAACCTAGTGGGTTGTGCTAAGGTGTCACATTCACTTAAGAGTCCTTCACTCTGAAATGGTTTGGATACTCTTCTGGCTGATATGACCCATGTTTGACCTGACTGATTCAATAAACACCATTTTTAACCATGTTATGTACACAGAAGTGAATGTTATCAGATCCCTGCATCTCTGCTGCTGACCCTGTGGACTGTGACAGGTGGATGTCACTGGTCATTTGAGACATTGGAAGTGAGTTGGATGAGGATAGCATGTGTAGCCCTATGAGAGACCTGGGGAATATTCTATTAAAGAGTGTCAGGGACTAATACTATAGGGAGAGATGACTGGGGAGAGACACCAGCTGCTGCTCCCAAGGACCATCTTTCCCAAGCAGTCTAGGGGACACTGTATCCACCCCAAGTGAAATTAGCTGCTGCAGCAATGAAATCATTCCATCAATGTGTTCATCCATGAGCACTTGCTGCTTCAGGGATGCTTGGGTGGGAAGTCGCGGCAGAATGCCTTAAACACAGCGCTTGCAAAGAGTGGGGTGCTGCAAGTTGTATGTTCTCTCATTTCAACGTTGTTATGAATTTAAGACCAAAAATGTGTGACTAATCCTGTCTCGGAAGTGCAGTTGCTGTGCTTATACAACTAGAATCTTTGCAGCAGTCACCTTCCTTGTGCAGTCCCTGCTCACCTCTCCCCACCTCAGCACACGCTCTTCTCACTGCAGCTGTTGGAATCATCTGCCAGAGAGGTACAAGCCTTAGCTCTCATGTTGAAGAGACAAGTTAGCTCCTTTTTCTGAACTTTAAGGAAATAAACACTGATTATTTTGTGGTGTACAGAAAATATATCTACTTCAATGTATGTATGTACTGTAAGTTCTAATTTATCACTGTAAAAAAATACAAAACCAACCAAAAACCAAAGCAACTTTGCTATTTAAATTTTTATATCAAAATAAAATTTTAACCTCTGTGGATAACAGGTATTCCTGGCAGCCTTCACATTTTTGGTGAGTTTCTCTCTTAAATGGGCTTCATCACTGCTGGAAGTGCTTTTTTGACTCTGAAGGAAGAAGGACTGAAACGCTCATGCTGCAGCGAAGGGATGCTCCGAGTGGGTTAATCCAGCATGGGATGGATCTAAAGATGGATTGCAAGAAATACCGAAACAAATATCGTTGGGCAGCTGTGGAAGTATGTACGTGCTTCAGGTCTTGCACACTGGGTGGACAGAAAGCCTTTCA
This sequence comes from Colaptes auratus, assembly GCA_015227895.2. Taxonomy (NCBI): domain Eukaryota; kingdom Metazoa; phylum Chordata; class Aves; order Piciformes; family Picidae; genus Colaptes; species Colaptes auratus. The sequence continues at coordinate 27,230,905 of CM037631.1, forward strand.
AAGGCAAGGCAGAAGTCCTGGGTGCTGGCTGGGGGTGCAGCCGGAGCTTTGGACTTGTCTGAGCGCACCCCCAAAACTGAACGGGTGCGCAAAGATGGACTCACAACCATCTGCTGCTGTAGCACTGCTGTGATGGGACCCCAGGGAAGAGTGGAGCCTCCTGAAAGGCTCCTTTCTGTTTCACATATTATGGAATATGTGAATTTAGAGCTGCACTGAGCATTCTGATCCAGGGCATATGGTGGACGAGGGCAGCAGCAGCCACCTGCCTGTGGAGTACATGAGAACTATTTGTGTCTTTTGGAAGGGGCAAATTCTGCTCTTGGTAACACACTTGAAATGAGCTCAATCCTAGGGGTGATTTCATAGTTTCATAGTTTCATAGTTTCAGTTAGGGTTGGAAGGGACCACAAGGATCATCTAGTTCCAACCCCCCTGCCATGGGCAGGGACACTCTACCCTAGATCAGGCTGGACAGAGCCTCGTCCAGCCTGGTCTTAAACACCGCAAGGGACGGGGCCTCAACCACCTCCCTGGACAACCCATTCCAGGCCTTCACCACTCTCACGGTGAAGAACTTCCTCCTCACATCCAGCCTGAATCTCCCCACCTCCAGCTTCATCCCATTCCCCCTAGTCCTATCACTCCCTGATAGTCTGAAAAGTCCCTCCCCAGCCTTCTTGTAGGCCCCCTTCAGATACTGGAGGCCACAATGAGGTCACCTCGGAGCCTTCTCTTCTCCAGGCTGAACAGCCCAACTCCTTCAGTCTGTCCTCATAGGAGAGGTGCTCCAGCCCTCTGATCATCCTCGTGGCCCTTCTCTGGACACCTTCCAGCACCTCCAGATCCCTCTTGTAATAGGGCTCCAGAACTGGACGCAGTACTCCAGGTGGGGTCTCACCAAGCTGAGTAGAGGGGAGAATCACCTCCCTTGACCTGCTGGCCACACTTCTCCTGATGCAGCCCAGGATCTGATTGGCTTTCCGGCTGCAAGTGCACATTGAGAGCTCATGTTGAGCTTCTCGTCCACCAGCACCCCCAAGTCTCTCTCCTCTGGGCTGCTCCCCAGCCAGTCACTGCCCAGCCTGTATTTGTGCCTGGGATTGCCTCGACCCGATGCAGGACCCTGCACTTGGTCTTGTTGAAGCTCATGAGGTTGGCCTGTGCCCACCTCTCCAGCCTGTCAAGGTCCCTCTGGATGGCATCCCTTCCCTCCAGCGTGTCTGCTGCACCACACAGCTTGGTGTCATCAGCAAACTTGCTGAGGGTGCACTCAATGCCACTGTCCATGTCACCCACAAAGATGTTGAACAAGACTGGTCCCAGGACTGATCCCTGAGGGACTCCGCTTGTCACTGGCCTCCACTGGGACATGGACCCATTGACAGCCACTCTTTGGGTGCGGCCATCAAGCCAGTTCCTTATCCATCTGGTGGTCCATCCATCAAACCCGTGTGTCACCAGCTTGGAGACCAGGATGTGGTGTGGGACAGTGTCAAAGGCTTTGCTCAGGTCCAGGTAAACGACATCAGTTGCTCGCCCCTCATCTATTAATGCTGTCACCTGTTCATAGAAGGCCACCAGGTTTGTCAGGCAGGATTTGCCCTTGGCAAAGCCCATGCTGACTGCTCCCAATCACCTCTTCACTACTCTTCTGAGTCAGTAGTGCCTCCAGGAGGATCTGCTCCATGATCTTTCCGGGCACAGAGGTGAGACTGACCGGCCTGTAGTTCCCTGGTTCCTCCTTCTTACCCTTTTTGAAAATGGGAGCAATATTTGCCCTTTTCCAATCTGTGGGGACTTCCCCAGTCTGCCATGACTTTTGGAATATAATAGAGAGGGCTTAGCAACCTCATCTGCCAGTTCTCTCAGCACCCGTGGGTGTATCCCGTCGGGTCCCATGGACTTGAACACTTTCAGGTTCTTCAGGTGATCACGAACCTGAGCTTCACTTATAAGGCAGTTCTTCCTCCCCATCCCTGGCATCATCTGCCATGACTCCAGAAGTGTGGCTGGAGGCCCTTGCAGTGAAGACTGAGGTAAAGAAGTTATTGAGTACCTCAGCTTTTTCCACATCCCTTGTGACCAATTCACCAGTTTCCTTTCTGAGGGGGCCCACACCTTCCCTACTCATCTTCTTGCCATTAATATACCTGTAGAAATTCTTAGTGCTCCCTTTGACCTCCCTGGCTAGATTCAATTCAAACTCTGCTTTGGCTTTCCTAACCAGACCTCTTGCTGCTCGGGCAGCTTCCTTATATACCCCCTGTTCTATCTGTCCTTCCCTCCACTGCCTGTAGAGTTTCTTTTTAAGTAATAGTGTGTCCAGGAGCTCCTTGTTCATCCAGGCAGGCCTCCTAGCGTTCTTCCCTGTTTTTTCTCTTGTTGGTATACATAGCTCCTGGACACAGAGGAGGTGGTCCTTGAATACTGACCAGCTGTCCTGGGTCCCTCTTCCCTCCAGGGCTTTGTCCCATGACACTGTGGTTAGCAGACTCCTGAAGCGATCGAAGTCTGCACACCTAAAGTCTAGGGACATAAGCTTAGAATAGGTCCTCCTGATAGCCCTGAGGATATTAAATTCAACTGCTTCATGGTCACTGCAGCCAAGGCAGTCTCTGAGCCTCACATTGGTTACCAGCCCTTCCCTGTTGGTGAGAACAAGGTCCAGCAGAGCACCTTTTCTTGTTGGTTCCTCTACCATTTGGAGGAGGAAGTTGTCTTCTATTGCAGTCCAGAACATCCTGGATTGCTGGTGCCTTGCTGTGTTGTCCCTCCAGCAGATGTCAGGGTGGTTGAAATCTCCCATGAGGACCAGGGCTTGTGACCTGGAAGCCGCTTCTATTTGCCTGTAGAGGGCCTCATCTGCTTGGTTCTGCTGGTCAGGTGGCCTGTAGGAGAGCTCATCAGAGAACAGATTTGACTGATTGTCTACATTTCCTTGCCTTTTTTTCTTTTTTAATTAATACCTCACTTATTTTTCATCCCCTTTTTTGTCATTTTGGTTCACAGTTAGGATGTGTGGTGGCAGTGAGGAATTCCTTCTTTTTGTGTACATCCCTCACCAGTTCTGACATCAATACTACGATATTAGTAATCATCTAAACCCACTTAATCATCATCATGAAGCATTCTGTGTGCAGGATTACTTAATTAGCATAATGCTATTCTCATAAGAACTTAAATCAGACTGGAGTGGATAATGATGAGGATGTGCTATAAAGAAGACATTAGGAATGATCACCTGTGTGTCTATAGCTAATCAAGTTCTGAAGAGCAGCATCTAAAACTGGTAATTAGAGTGATTTGCTCCTGCCTTTGGCACCTCATCACTGTAGTGTTCTCAGGTTGCTGATTAATGAGATCTCTGAAACTTAAAGTTGGGAGTCTTTAATATAGCTACAGTTAAGTGTAACAAACACAAAAGAAAAGAGCTTCTGGGGGAAGAGCGGAATCTCCTCACCCAGTGAGGTTGATCACACTAGCAGAGAGATCTTCAAGCGCAGCATTCAGGATGGTGTTGGCTGCTCCAGGTCTCTCTGATGGCTGCTTGGCCTTACACACATCTCCCACACAGGTGTTCCAGAGCAACGCTTGTAAAGTGACAGTGGATTGCTGGAGTGGCTTTGAACGGAGGACAGCCTTCCCGAGCCACTGGGATGCTGAATCAGCCACAGTTTGCCTGTGAAGGGGATTATGTGTTGTCCTGGGTCAACACAGCCTGCTCTCACAAGCCCCTCTCCACCCACACAGATGAAAGAGAATGTAACACATCAGCCCAACACATCAACTCGACCCATGACGTGTCTATACACAACTCACCACAAAAAAGCTCAGGAGTTTTCTTGGGGGGTTTTCTTTGGTTGGTTTTGTCTTGGTTTTTTAAAAGCCGCCTTTAAGGAGAGCCAGTCTTAAGGAGTTTGTAGCAAAGGAGACCAGAGTCCTCCTGCCAGAAAGCACAAGCATCCTAAGCTCCAATAATGTGAAAATGTGCTACCGTAAGACCTTGGCTTCAGTGGCGGAGTTTCCACCACAGCCTCCTCTCTCCTCAGCCACTCATTCCCATCGCTGTGCAACAGTTCAGCTCCTCCTTCCTTCCTTTTGCCAGCAGAACTATTTGCAGCGCTGCACTGCAAAGCAGATCAGCAAAAAGATCTAGGTTAAAAATAACTGTCAGAGGTTTTGCTCCGTTTTGTTCTGGAGGCTTATTTTTAACTGGGATCGTGTCAGCGATTTGGTTTATGCAGCAGCTCCACCAAGAACTCTGCTGGAAAAACAAGGTGGGGTGAGCTGCTGGGTGACAGGGGTCTGACTTATGTTGCCTTGGCTCCCTAAAGCAGCATCCTGTGAAGCTGCTCTCCAAGCTCTCTTGCACCACCATCCTCATGAGGCCAGAGCAGTGTCTACCTGCAGGGATGCAGGGAATGGGCAAGTGACAAGGGGCAACTACCTGACCCCTTCTAGCTTTCCCAGCCTCAGCTGAAATAACAAATCCTTCAGGAATGATGTTGGTAACTCCCTAGATTTGATGCTTTTGCTTCCCTGGAATGAATGAGTCCAGCTTTGAACTGCTCACCTACAGGTGAAAGCTCATTGCACAGCCCCAGAGCAGCTGTGTCACTGGTGCTTCATAGTGGCCTTTTTGGTACTCCCAAGGGCTAATTTGCTCTTAATATATGCCAGGAGTTTGCAGCCTTCATCTTCAGCCAAAGATGGTTCAACCAGCCTGTCAAATATTAATGCAGTTTGAATACAAACTGGAGCAGCTTTTCACACTTGCAAAGCCAACACTGTCTGCACCAGTGATTAGGCAGAGCACAGTCCAGGCTGGAGCTGCTTTGTGCCATTCTCCCGCTGCACCTTTCCAAGAAGAATGGATGAGAGGATGGGTGCAGATTAGGCAGCTCCCAGCTGATGCTGAGCTGGTACAGTAGATCCCATATCACTGTTTCCTGCAGCTGGGAAATGATTTCTGGCCAGAGAATCTGCGCATCCTGGCAGGCTCCAGCTGTTATAACAGCTTTGTCTTGTTAACAACCAGATGTTTTGTTTTATGCTCTGGGAATGGCCTACCAAACAGCCACCATGGGGCTGGAAGAGCACAAAGGTGGCTTAGAGGGTAGCAGCAGCAAGTGAGAAGTCATTCTGAGGTACCTCTGAGAAACTGTTGTTCTCTTTTCCTAATTTTCGGGGGCAGCAGGAGCCTCCTGTGTGCCAGATATAGGCAGAATCCAGAGGAAGAAGGTTGAACTCCAAATGCAAGTATTATTGTGAAAAGAAGTTTACTGTCATTTATAACTTTTGACGTTATTGCTGTGTTTGCTTCCAAAAGTGATGATTAATTAGGTCCACTTCAGAGGGTTCAAAGAAGGAAGACTTAATTTTCTTCATTTGTAAATCAATGGTTTAAAAAAACAAAACAAAACAAAACAAAAACAAACAAACAAAAACCAACCAACCAGCCAAAGCCACAAAAACACCACCAAAATAAACCCCAAAGCCACCAGGAAAACAAACAAACAAACAAACCCCCCAACAAACAAAACCCAATTACCAGCGGCTTGTCCAAACACTGGCGAGGAAAACCCCTTGCTTTTACATTTCCATCATCATTCAGACTGTTTCCTGCCTGCTTCTATCATTTCCTGAGCTTACTCTGAGGAAGGAAAAAACATCCTTCCTGCAAAATAGATACACAGCTTTTGACAACGTGCTTCTGCAGTGTCCAGGTTTCGCCTGCCACCAGGCAGCGAAGCAGCCTGACATTGACTGTTTTACTGGATGAAGAGAATTATTTTCTTCTGCAGCAACTCAGTCATGCTGACTGAGGGACTTGGTAAGGGATGATAAGCAGAGTGGCATGGAAAGGCAGGAATTGAATCTCTTCAGGGATTTTTCTTGCGGGTTTCGGGTCTTTCGCTTTGCACAAGGGGTGGCTGACATCTAGCGGCAGCTGCGCCCTGGCCCCAGCCCCTTGCCGCCGCTTGCCAGCCCTGCTAGCAGTCCGGCCGTGTCCAGGCTGTTCCCGGGGATTGCTTGGGACAGATTTGATCTTCCTGCTGCTGTGGGGCTTCAATACGATGCGAGGAGCTGCTGCTGCACCAGGGCTCCTCACTTCTGCCCACTCCCTAACCATGGCAGGCTGCACTCTGACCTGTGTTGCATGACTCCCAGCAGGGTTGATACCTCTTTGGTAAGACCTAAGTCACTGTGTCCTAGAATGGTTTGTGTTGAAAGGGACCTTTAAAGGTCCTGTAGTCCAACCACCCTGCAATGAGATCTTCAGCTAGATCAGGTTGCTCAAAACCTTGTCCAGACTGACCTTGAATGCTTCCAGGGGATGGGAATTCTAGCACCTCTCTCAGTGTTTCCCTGCCCTGTCTTTCTTCCTGGCTTCTAAAACTGAGCCTATTACATGAGTGTTCAGAGGCAACAGTGTGCAGCAACAGGAGGACCATGCACCCTCTCCCTCAATCAAGGCTCCAAACCAGCATCTGGAAAGGTGAAGGCAAAACAAGGCATGTCCTCACCTGCTGGTGGTAAAGGCTTTGCCCAGCAGCATGTCCACTTTTGAGCCATGCATGATGTTTTATATCAAGTGCATCAGCTAAGGAAATCACAAGCTCACCCTCTGTTTAATATTAATCTCTCATTCTTGCTCAGCCCCGGGCTCAGGGCTGGTGTGGTGTAGGGTTAGCAGGTTGCTAACACTGCGCACAGAGGAAAAAACAAAACAGACCTGATAACATCGCTGTGTGGCAAGAGACAAGGGACACCTGCCCCCTGCTGTGGTAAGGGAAGCTGCCAGCAGCAGAAGCCAGTAGCACGTGGACTTCAGAAAGGTTGTTTGAAAACCTTAACACTATCTCTTCCTTGACCTCACATTAGTTATGTTTAAAAGAATGAGCACTGAGAAAGCACAGCAGAAAGGAAAGCCTCCAGCCAGAGATGACAGCCTCTCCTCTTCCTGCTGCTGGCAGCAGTGGGGAAAAGCTGACAGGCTCCAGGCAGAAAGCACAAAGCATTTGCAAAGTCATCTGCAAGAGAACCACAATAAAAACGTCACATCTGTTTGAAAAGCAGAGACTGCAGTAGAGGCCTGGAAATGGGGAAGAAGTGTCCTCAGAGAAGGAGGGAATATATAATACATAAAATGCTGGAAAAATCATCTAGAGAGGCCCCAGAGTATAGAAGTTATGACAAACAACAATACCATTCCACTCACAAAACAATCATGTTTCCACAGCTGTGGCCTGAGCGGAGCCAAAAGAAGTGAGGAACCATCCCTGCTTCCCTGGAGGATGGTTTTGAAACCAAAGCAGGGAAAGGAGCAGGTCTCATCCTGCAACAAAATCCTATCAGTGTCAGCAAAGCCAGCCCTTAGTTTGCTAGAGGATGAGCTGGGTTTCCCTTCTGCAAGCCCATAAGGTTCCTCCCAGTTGCTGAAATGGGTCCAGAGAAGGGCAACAAAGCTGGGGAGGGGTCTGGAGCACAGCCCTGTGAGGAGAGGCTGAGGGAGCTGGGGTTGCTTAGCCTGGAGAAGAGGAGGCTCAGGGGAGACCTTCTTGCTCTCTACAACTACCTGAAGGGAGGTGGTAGCCAGGAGGGGGTTGGTCTCTTCTCCCAGGCAAGCAGCACCAGAACAAGAGAACGCAGACTCAAGCTGTGCCAGGGGAGGTCTAAGCTGGATGTTAGGAAGAAATTCTTCCCATAAAGAGAGATTTGCCACTGGAATGTGCTGCCCAGGGAGGTGGTGGAGTCACCATCACTGGAAGTGTTTGAAAAGAGCCTGGATGAGGCACTTGGTGCCATGGTTTAGTTGATTAGATGGTGTTGGGGTGATAGGTTGGACTCGATGATCTCAAAGGTCTTTTCCAACCTGGTTGATTCTGTATTCTGTTCTGTAAATCAAATTCCCTGAGGGCTGGGCTTGTTTCTGAGAGCTCTACCTGCAATTCAGCAGGACCCTATGAATCCAGATTTTTGTAGTTACAGCTCATTGGGAAAGGAAGAATTCATTTCAGAGTACATTTCATAAATCAAACCTTTAATGAAGTACCAGACATTCAGGAACCAGGAGTAATGGAGAAAGGACTGGAAAGAACATTTCCATGGCATGAGCGTGTGCCAACACTATGGAAATCCTTTCTTCTTGAATGGAGCTGCAAGGACAGATCACAGAATCACAGAATCACCAAGGTTGGAAGAGACCTCAAAGATCATTGAGTCCAACCTGTCACCACAGACCTCATGACTAGACCATGGCACCAAGTGCCACATCCAATCCCCTCTTGAACACCTCCAGGGACGGTGACTCCACCACCTCCCTGGGCAGCACATCCCAATGGCGAATGACTCTCTCGGTGAAGAACTTTCTCCAGCCTCCACCCTGGTGCAGCTTGAGACTGTGTCCTCTTGTTCTGGTGCTGGTTGCCTGGGAAAAGAGGCCAACCCCCACCTGGCTACAACCTCCCTTCAAGTAGTTGCTGTCTGAGCCTCCTCCAGGCTAAGCAACCCCAGCTCTCTCAGCCTCTCCTCACAGGGCTGTGCTCCAGACTCATCCCCAGCCTCATTGCCCTTCTCTGGACACATTCAAGTGTCTCAATGTCCTTCTTAAACGGAGGGGCCCAAGATGTATTAATTTCTATCATTTCACAATGAAAAGCAAAAAGAAAAAGGTGAGTTTTGAAAAGCTGTTTTACAAATGTGAGACCAACAACATCACCAAACTTCAGTGAACAACTTTAACACATCAACAGGAAAAAACAGATTTATCTCCCAAGGCATTGATTTTTACACTTGATTCAAAGTATTTTAAGCTAAATTTTGTGAGAGCAAATACTATTTGATTGATTACTCCCGAAATATTGACTCTGATCTGGGGTGTTTGCCCAGTGACCAGCCTCAGAGCACTATGAAATCATGGGGGTGTTGCTTACTTGCTTGATGGGTGCCAGACTGGTGAGCAGGAGGAAGGCTTCAGTAAACAATTTGTGACATTAACCTTGCAGAAACAAATTCCCATGAGTATTTGTGTCAGTTTTGCTACTAGTGCCTGTGCAAACACTGCAGGACAGAATTTACAGTGCTATCTTCCTGTGACTGGCTTTGCAAACAGAAGTTCCTCATCCACATTTTCAAGCAAAGTCAGTGGGACAGGTAGGGATGAAGCAAAATGTGCTTTGTTTATTCAAACAGCTGTTACTCTGGCACTGTCCCCCACAGCAAACTCCTGGCCAAGCTGTCAGCCCCTGGCTTGGACAGCAGCACTCTGAGATGGGTTAGGAACTGGCTGGAGGCTGAGCCCAGAGAGCGGTGGTGAATGGTGCCACAGCCAGCTGGCAGCCAGGCACCAGTGGTGTGCCCCAGGGATCAGTGCTGGGCCCCATCCTGTTTAATATCTTTATTGATGATCTAGATGAGGGGATTGAGTCCATCATCAATAAATTTGCAGATGACACCAAGTTGGGAGCAAGAGTTGATCTGTTAGAGGGTAGGAGAGCTCTCCAGAGGGACCTCAACAGGCTGGACAGATGGGCAGAGTCCAACATGATGGCATTCAACAAGTCCAAGTGCCAAGTACTGCACTTGGGTCACAACAACCCCATGCAGCACTACAGGCTGGGGTCAGAGTGTCTGAAGAGCAGTCAGGCAGGAAGGGACCTGGGGGGTAGTGGTTGACAGTAGGCTGAACATGAGGCAGCAGTGTGCCCAGGTGGCCAAGAAGGCCAATGGCATCCTGGCCTGCATCAGGAGCAGTGTGGCCAGCAGGAGCAGTGAAGTCATTCTGCCCCTGGACACTGCACTGGTCAGGCCACACCTTGAGTCCTGTGTCTAGTTCTGGGCCCCTCATTTTCAGAAGGATATTGAGACACTTCAACGTGTCCAGAGAAGGGCTACAAGGCTGGGGAGGGGTCTGGAGCACAGCCCTGTGAGGAGAGGCTGAGGGAGCTGGGGTTGCTTAGCCTGGAGAAGAGAAGGCTCAGGGGAGACCTTCTTGCTCTCTACAGCTACGTGAAAGAAGGCTGTAGCCAGGTGGGGGTTGGTCTCTTCTCCCAGGCAACCAGCACCAGAACAAGAGGACACAGTCTCAAGCTGCAGGTTGTGGCCTAACCAGTGCTGAGTAGTGTGTACATATATGTCTTCGTGTGTATGTGTGTATATCTATCTATCTATCTATCTATCCATCCATCCATCCATCCATCCATCTATCCATCTATCCATCCATCCATCTATCCATCTATCTATGTGTGTGTGACTGCCTGACATCTTCCAGCATGTGGGGATGTCATATCACCACCACAAAGGCTAAGACCTGAAGCCCCACAGATGGCCAACCAATTTCAGAGCTGTGCTCTTAATTGCTGTCTCTTTCTAAATAGAAAGTCTTTTCTAACAGTGAGCCCTGAGCACTTGTTTTCAGATCCTGAGGGTCAGCCAAGTGCTTTCAGACTAAGGATCAGATTTTGGATAGTCTAGATGCCTTACATGGAGATCAGCCACTTTCCCATTCTTCATTGCTTCACTTGAGAACAAGCAGGGTAATCTTGCTTCTGCCATTAAATTAGGAGGCTCTGACCTCCTTGGGGGGAGCTGGACTTTGACACTGTTCACTGCTTGGAGAAGGTTGTGGGTTAGACTCTCCTGGTGCATGATGTGCCTGGGCTGCTCAGTCCCACACAGTGGACATTTGTGCTGTGGTGGCACTCTTTCTACCCACACTCCCACTTGCTCCTGGAGGGCACAGTCCACACATGGGTGCATCATTCAGGGTTTCTGCCTGCTTGGCCACTTACCCATGGATGAAGAAGGGTCCCAAGGCAGCAAAAGTCCAAGGAAAAGTTTTCCAGTCTGGGTTGCCCAACTGATGTACTCTACATGGCCAAATAACACCAGTCTGCCCTGTCTGAGGTTGGACCTTTCCACCAAAGCCATCTCAGAGACAAAGGAAGGTTTTATTGCTCTGAAACCCACAATGTCACTTACTTCACATAAGAGGTGAAAAACATCTCTGACCTCAGCAGAGCCCTCAGTGATCTGCCACAAACACTCATTAATAAACATCACACTCTCCTGACTGCTCCTGTAACTTTTGCCACATGTTAAACCCCTTAACAGGAGATTGGTTCCATGGTCTCCAGGGGACCTTTCCTGACAAAGATAGATTAAAATTCTGCCTTTGACAAATTAACAGGAAAACTTCCCTGGTGTTTTTTAGCAGGTGGCTCTTCCCACATCAGCAGACTCAAAGTCCCTTAGAAACATGTTCTTTTTCCTTGGCAGAGAGGTGAAAATAACTGACTGAAATGTGAGAAACCGGCATGTGGACTTGACAGCCCACACTGCCCCCTAACCTGCCATGGCTCGCTCATCCAGGCAGCTGCAGTGAGAAGGCAAGGAGAGGCAGTTTTCCCTCCTGGGAATAACAACCTGGAGAATACCTCCCCTCCCAGTCTGCAGTCACTGCTCAGCAGTGGAGCCAGGGCAGCCCAATGCCACCAACCACCACTGTACTCTGTCTAGTATGTCCCATTTGTACTGGGAGAGAGTCCAGCAAAGGGCCATGCAGAGAAGTGGAGCATCTATGAGAAAAGACTGAGAGAGCTGGGACAGTTCAGCCTGGCAAAGAGCAGGGTCAAGGGAAATCTCATCAATATATATATAAATACCTGAAGGGAGGGCGTGAGGAAGATGGAGCCAGGCTCTTTTCAGTGGTGCCCATTGCCAGGAACAGAGGCCATGGGCAGCAAGTGAATCACAAGAGGTGCCATCTGAGCATCAGAAAAATGCCTTTCCCCCCCCTTCTAGTTGCTGCAAGAGTGACCAAATAATGGGATAGGTTGGCCTTGGGTTCTGTGGACTCTTCATCCTTGGAGATATTCAAAACCCAGCTGGACATGGTCCTGGGCAACAAGCTCTAGATGTCCCTGCTTGACCAGGAAGCTTGGATGAGATAACCTCCAGAGGTCTCTTGCAGCCTCAACCTTTCAGTGAGTCAGTGACCCTACCAAAGGCAAGCCTGCAGCTCTGAGAGTGGGAGAAATCTGTTCACACCCTGAAAGCTCAATTTCCCAGCAATGAACACAAGGCCTTCCTTCTATCCCCAAGTCATCCTTTTCACCCTGCTGATAGGGAGCACGCTCACCAAATCAAAGTGCAATAGCTGCAAGCGGAACTTCTCAGCCTCTTTCCTTTGGTGGCCATAGGCTGGTTGGTTCCCATGTGTAACCTCCATTGTGCCTGTTAAAGTATGTCTAGGAAAACAGCTCTGCTGACAGCAGCAGCCTGCATCCTGTCTTGAAAACCTGTGGGGCTCTGCCAAACAAAAAAAAGTTGAAAATCTGTGTTCCAGCTAGCATCCTTCATCATCTTTTTGCCCTTACTTCAGTCCAGGAATGAGGAATAATGAGCAAAATCTGCTGTCAGTTTATCTGTGGGTATGCAGTGCTGTCCCACAGGCAGGCACGTGGCAACCTTGTCATGTCCCCACTACAGAGGGAACCAAGAGGTGCAATTCTCCAAGCCCTGAGGTGCTCAAACATTTGTTCAAAGCTGCAGTGTTCAGTCTGACAGATTGTGTAGAATGCTTTTCTCTTGAAGCAACTGAAGAGGCTGACCCTCGGGAGCCAAAGGAGGACAGCCTCCTCCCAAGGCACTGGCCAAACTGCTTGGAAGGAGGAAAGCCTCTGTCCAAATGAAGCAAGAGCACCTGGAATTTCACCCGGCTTCAGGGTATGCAAGTGGAGTCCACCAGCAGAGAGGGGCTGTTCAGAGATGCCATCCTGTTTGCTTTCTGTGTTCCCAGCTCCATGTTATTCTGTTCCAGATACCCTTTGGGTCCTGGTTGGCTTGACACTTTTGAAATGACAAATACAGCTTGCACTATGTAGAAGTGAAAAACAATACTTGGGTATAAGTTCTGGCATAGGAAGGTCACTTGCAACTCTTAAAAATTATCACAAAGGTTTTCAAGAGGATTTTTTTATTCCTCCTGACAGAGCTAAGGGCAAAATGGTACTTGAAGAGCAAGAACATCTGACACCTCGTGATTCAGAGTTGATCTGGAACTGCTTTCTCCAGGTTTAAGTCTAGAGGCTGAATGCTTTGTAGATTTCTGCTGCTAATACTCTGCCCAAGGGACAGAGAAGCTGGCCTGGTTACTGGCCAATCAAAGGCAAAAGTGTTCTTGACTCTAAAACTTGCATCCACTCTGTTGACTTAACTGGGACCCACTGGTCAGCGAGCTGAGTCTACCAGTTCTGCTGCAGCAACGTCTGCCTTGGATCTGGGCAGAGAAACCAGCTTGGATAAGGGCTCTGTCACCTCAGCTACACATGGTGTGCTTCAGCAAGCTGCCAGGCTCACAAACAACTCCTTTTAATTGCAGTTTGCTCTCAGTTGGGTGAAATACACTGCAGCCACTTCTGTCATTTCAGAGCATTTTCACAGGGAAGCTCTTCTTCCAGCTTGTTTCCCTCACGCTTTGTATGCAACTTGATGCAATTTCTGGGGGGAATTTCTGGGAGGAAGTTCTGATGCACCTCCTTAACAGGGCTGTCCTACACAGAAAGCCAAAAGAAGATACTTTAAAGGTTATTCAAGTCTGTGACAATCTGTGACATGAAGACTTCCATAGACCATCCCAACTGTGGCTTCCAAAGTTGTCAATTGCTTCTGGAACTGGAGGCTTAGGTCTTGCTCATTTCTACTGAGGATCATCCAGGCTTACTCATCTCTTGCCAGCACACAACTCTCAGCTTTTCTACTGGTCCATAATTTGCCACCCCCAGCCTTTTTCCTATGTCTGCTCAGGTCTTGCAAATATTTCACTACCTTAACTTAGTTTCTGCTGTGTATTTACAAAAGTTTGTGACCTTTAACAGTAGTCAGTCATTCCCCACGGTCTCATTTGTCTCTTTCCCCCCACAACACCTTCATCACCCTGCCATTGCCTGTAAATGATTTACCCAGCACTTGCAGAGTGCCAGCTGTATCCCTCGAGGCACGCACAGCTCACTCAGACTCCTGCTCTGATTTAGACTTCCCAGATTTTCAGGATTCTCATTCTCCTTGCCCCTCATTACATGCTCATCTTCTGTACAGCAGGTAATTGGCTGCATTAGAAAGGCTCTGGACAAGGACTGTGGTGCATATAACTGCAAGGTGGGCAGTAACTCACGTGGATGCAAGAGCGTAGATCACTGACATGGAGCTCTGGGAGTGTGCCCTGTTTAAACACATCCTCGTACACACACATGTTTATGTGTCTGTGTAGGATCCCCATGTTTGCATGCATTAGTAGTACCTGAGTGTATTTTGCACACAGAATTAAGTGTCAGTAATTTGGGGACATCCAGCTGTGTCTCCCGTGTGAGTTTAGCAGAACATTCTTTAGAATAGAGTAGAGTAGAGTAGAGTAGGGTAGAGTAGAGTAGGGTAGAGTAGAATAGAATAGAATAGAATAGAATAGAATAGAATAGAATAGAATAGAATAGAATAGAATTGAATTGAATTGACTTGAATTAACCAGGTTGGAAAAGACCTTCAAGATCATCAAGTCCAACCTATCACCCAACACCATCTAATCAACTAAACCATGGCACCAAGAGCCCCATCCAGTCTCTTCTTAAACACCTCCAGGGATGGTGACTCCACCACCTCCCTGGGCAGCACATCCCAATGGCCAATCTCTCTTTCTGGGAAGAACTTCTTCCTCACATCCAGCCTGAACCTCCCCTGGCACCGCTTGAGACTGTGTCCTCTTGTTCTGGTGCTGGTTGCCTGAAGAAGAGGACAGTCTTAAAAGGGAATTTAATAAATATAAAATTAAATTTTAAATATTAACATCTAAATATAAATCTTAGATGCATTCAAATAAAGCAATTTTAAATAAAACAATGTTAGAAATAGAGCCTGTGGTAAGAAACACTGCTAGCCCCAGGGAGAATGTCCTGTCTATGCATGCCTCACATGCCTCATCCAGCACTGGCAGGATTGCCACAGCATTTGCACCTAGAGCAGGGGTTTAGACCCCAGACTAGAGGCCATCAATCTAGGAGTCTAAAGTTTCACTTCTCAGCACCACTGCATCTAAATCCTTTAAGGTTTCCCCCCACGCTCTATTTGAGTGCTCGGATGAGGTGGCCACCAGGAGTGCCTGTTGCTGCACTCTCTGGTGGAATTTGGAATATTAAGATTTGTATTTTAGGAGGCTAATCAGCCCATCTCACTGCTGGAAAGATTAGTACAGTATTAGAGATAAGCCTCTGGAAAGTAAATCATCTACTGTGATAAATTAATTGTTTGCCTGGTGGAGAAAGCAAATATGCCGGTAAAAGCCGATGCGTTTATTGGCCACATCTGCTGCACCTCGGATTAAGTCACAGGTCAGATGTACTATCACAGCAATTATTGCCCAGAAAAGCTGCAGGTAGTCTGCAAACACTCGAGGGCACGTGGGCACAGGAGCCAGGAGCCAGGCAGGACATGGACAAACAAACCTGCTGCTCAGAACGAGTCTGAGCACAAGTTTTTTGACCCCACTTCTAAGTGAGGCAAAGGCCACGAGTTATTGCACGGAGGCAAATGTGAATTTCAGACCCAAAACCTAGCAACCAACATCATCTAAACTGGTTTCGGGGTGGGTGGTTGAGTTTCTGCATGGTTGCCACATGCCCACTGAAGCAGGTGTTGGAGAGGAGTCAGACCCACAGGTGTGGAACAGTGACTTCGGGAAGGAGACAACTCGCAAGACCCGCGGGGTACCTGAGCAGAGCAAAATCTTCCTCAAATACGTGGAATTCCTTTCCAATGCGTGTTCCGATGTTCCCATAGGTGCTCTTGCAGAAATCCGGGGTCCTTTTGCTTTCCTGGTGGTCAGCCGGGGCCTCGGGAGCGGCTCTCGGCTGGCGGCGCGCTGGCGTGTCTGACCATGACCACTAGGGGTCACAACCGTCCCACCCAAGCCGCCTTGGTCCCCGAGGCTGGGAGCAGCGGGAGGGTCCCTGCCTCTTGGCGGCTGCCCGAAACCAGGGTCCTGATGTAACAGTGCGGAGGAGGCAGAGCCTGCGTCTTGCACTGCCCTGCCTCCATGGTGCGGGAGCAGAGGTGGAGGAGTTCCCAAGGTGTCACCAGAGGCCACAGTCTGTCTCCAGTGCAGCACGCTGAGGGCAGGAAACTGGAGGTGCAGAAATGGTTGTTCAGATTGGCTTCCAAAAGCTAATTCATAAGACAAAAAGGGTCTCATAAAACAGGGTCCACGTTCCCCGTGTGTCTTTGGGCACAAGCTTCAGGATAAGTTAATATTACTTTAAGATGGCTAATTGGCCTTGTACTCGGTCCTTCAGATTAAGAAGTAGGACAGGCGTCCTACCCTGGCGCTAGCAGTTCTCATCCCCTCTCCCTTTCTGAGGTGTATTTTCCCAGGGTGAGTTTTCACAGTTCATTTCAAGCTCTGGTTCTCCACAAAGGAAAAGTGGCAAATACATTGCATACTGTAATTTCCACCAGATCATGAAGTCAGTCATTCAGGGAAAAATTGTCTGCTTTCTTCCTAGTCCTCTAAAACATTTCTAGATGTGGTTTATCAAACCCTTTTCTTTATACTATGTTTATCACCAAACCATGAGCCAGGCTTCTGCTGGAACTTTTATGCAACTAGATTGTGCCTGCAAGAAAGGAGGCAGCTCCAACATTTACTCTACCTCTGAAGTATCTTGTTCCTTGCTACCAAGAACCCTGCAGATCTCATCCTCTATTAGCACCAGCCAGGTGCCTGCATCCAGCCAGCCCCTCTGTTTGCTTTTTCACCACTGGAGCTGGGATTACCCTCACAGAGAGGCTGTGTGGATCAGCCACTTCCCATTGTGATCTGTTTCATTATTACAGCGTTTTTGTGAGGGGTCTGTCTTCAAGATGACATGTGGGAAATGCACAGCACCTCCCAGGAATGTAAATGAGTATGAATTGAGCAGATTCCCTGTGAGCAGCTTCGCAAAGACAGTCCTGCAGCACATCAGGAGTTGTTAGCACATCAGCTGCAGCACATCCAACACTCTGAAAAAGATTTAGGAGGGACTAATCCCTTCTGTGATGGAACTTTGTTGGCCTTCAACAGAGTTGCGTCATGGGTGAGTTTAGCCTCTATTGTCTAACATCAGACAGACTTGGCACCAGAGAAATAATGATGACAGTAGCAGCTGAGCATTACAGAGGCAGAGCTTGACATGCCTGAATATCACTCATCCCCATCTCCCTGTCGTTTCAGAAGGAGTTCCTGAGCTGTCAGACACGTTCAGAAAACTGAAGTCAGCGCAGGGAGCGTGCAGAGGGGTGCCCCACAGCGTCAGCATTTGGGCATCCTACCAGCTTTTCTCTCTGTTAATTACACACATCATCCCTAATGACAATTTCATTAAATGAACCTTAATTTCTCACTCCCAGAGTCACAAAATGGACTCAGGGCTCTGGTTCATCATGACTTGGCATACAAGATCAGGAACTGTGGAACAAAACAAGATAGGAGGTTATCATTCCTTGGTGCTGCAGTAATTTGTGCTTTCATCAGTGGCATTTTGTCAAGGGTTCTGGTGCCTTTATCACAGAGCTCAGCACAGGTTTGGCTGTGGTTCATGCTTCTGCTCGGGGTAACCAGGGATTGAATCTCTCTGACCTCTGAGAATCACTTCTCCTTTCCACTATGTTTTTGTCTGATAGTCTCTTTTCCTGTCTGTCTGTGCAGTGCCTGGTGCATTAGAACAGTCTCAGCTGGGCCACCAAGTGTGTCAGTGACCTGACAGAGAGTACAGAGAGCTCCTCTGACTCAGAAATGATGGTGGATGTTTGTCTCTGTAGGTGCCAGGATCTCAGAGCAATAACCTTGTGTGAAATCAAGAGTTTGGATGGCTTGACTTGAATGGAAATGCAAACAAATCAGCACGAAAGGAATATGAGAAATGAAGAGAACTTGCTGTACTCCTCTTGGGGAATACACTTCCAAAAGTCTGCAATTAAATCTTGCAGACAGGAAGGCTTCTGGAACAGATTACTTTCTATGTAGAGTGCTTGACAGTTAAATTGGGGGTCTGTTGACTTTGCTATGTCAATGTACTCGTGTTTGCTTTTTCCTGGTCAGAGTAGTCCATTTCACTGGCATGTGTGAGATGGAGCTTTATGAAAGATGTAAAAAGCAGAAGTGTGTCTGCTGCTGGTGCTGAACAACCTGCCTCCGAGAAAACGGAGGTATCTTGGGAAGGAATGAGTTCTGGCATGTGTACTGCACTTAATGTTTTTATGACAATGTAACTTGAACAGAATAGCCTTACATCCTCAGAATGAGTTGTGAAAGTCAGAAGGCAGCTGGTCCTGTCACTGAGCAAACAGCTCAGTAAACACAATGTACAGCTAGTGCTCTGGCTCTCTGCAGGACACTGTACTCCCTTGCGGACACCCCAGGGATTTTTATCAGTGCTGTCTTGAGGCCCTGTGCTTTTTGCAGCCTGACAAAAACTTGTCTGCCAATATTAGTGCCAAATATCCCCGAGAACGAGCAAAGTCCCTTGGTCAAGGGCTCAGGACCCTCCAATTCAGCACGGAGAAGGGCTGTGCTCTTCCTGGAAATCAGCTCTGTGTTTCTGTTGCTGATGGTGCAGCTGCTCTAACAGAGGGTTTAGAAAACTGGAGGCTGTTTACAAAGCTAAGGACATGAAGGGAGCAAACAAAGATCTTTCCTTT
>CM037631.1:27250136-27281478 GCA_015227895.2 Colaptes auratus
TTCACAGAATTACAGAATCACACAATAGCGAGGTTGAATGGGACCTCTGAGGTCATCTAGTGGAATCCCACTGCTCAGGTAGTGCCATCTAGAGCTAGTTCCCAGATTATTACACTGTCCTGTTAAGGTTTAGGCTGGGTGTTAGGAAGAGTTCTTCCCAGAAAGAGATTGGCCTTTGGAATGTGCTGCCCAGGGAGGTGGTGGAGTCACCATCCCTGGAGGTGTTCAAGATGGGACTGGATGAGGCGCTTGGTGCCATGGTTAGTTGATCAGATGGTGTTGGGTGATAGGTTGGACTCGTGATCTTGAAGGTCTTTTCAACCTGTTAATTCTATTCTATTCTATTCTATTCTATTTCTATTCTATTCTATTCTATTCTATTCTATTCCATTCTTCTATGCTGTGCTATGCTATCTAAAGGAGTAAAGAAAAGGTGCTCCATGATGGATTGGAAAGAATTAGAATTTAAATGGAAGCACTATTCATAACTGCATAAAACATTACAACTCACACAGATGTCAGCAGTGTCCAGGAGGATCAGAAGAAAGCAGAGCATAATGAATGCTGTTGCATTAAGCAGATCACCAGATAGCTCCTACAAAAGGGTACTATCTTGGTGGAAAGAGAAGAGAGGGACATTGGTTTGCAGTATCTTGTTTGATGACATAAATGATAATCTACCACTTTTCCTAAGCTAATTCAGAACTGGTGCACAATTTCTTGCAGACAGTTTATCCTCATTGTGAGGTAAGAGCACTCTTAATAAGGACTGGAATCTTCCAAACCCAAATCTATTGCTTTTTTTAAACGTGAATTAAAGACATTCCAGGAGGAAAAAATGAAGATTGCAGAGCTGGAGCTTTTTCCAACTGTGAATAAACAGGCAATCTTGTGAAAACAGTGTGAAAGGGATAATGATGCTGTCTACTCCCTACAGAAGACAAACGAATACATCTAAAGAAATGTTGGATGACTCTCATACAGCCTGGAGGTATTTATAAAGTAGCTTCAAAACAAAAATGAGAGTTAGTCACTATAGCTTCCCAGAGAAGGCAGAGACATGACATTACAGGTAAAGAAGAGAACACAAACATTGCTAGCAATCTCCAACATGCCAGGATTCAGCAAACTGATTGATTGTTTCTTTCCTTCATGGAAATACTTGTCTGAACTTGCCCACTGAGAGAAGAAAATACCCAGAAATCTTTTTGACACCTGCATTTCACTTATAATGATAGTCTAATTTGCAAGAGAACTTTTTGACAACAGTAATTTTCCTTCCTGGAGACGAATGGAACTTTGAGAAAAAGTGCCCAAATGATGTTGATTCTGGAACAAAAAAACCTTCAAATCCATATTCACCCTAGCAGTAAATTATTACAAACATCATCAGCCTGTGACCCCGTACATCACTCGAGAAATCCTGAAGAATTGCAGCATAAGTGTTGGCTTATTATATTTCATGCTTCTTCAAGCAATGGAGAACCTGCATAGAGTTTGTTGATGAAGGCAGCATCACAACCTTGCTTGGTAAACCCCTATTGAAATGAGGGAGGCAGTTCAGTACTTCATTCTCTTCAGAGAGGGCATGAGAACAATAAACTATAATTGTTGCAGAGAGGTTCTGTGTCTGGGAAGATACCATGTCCACCGGTGGGGTCTGATGTAGTAGACTACAGATGACACAGGCTTAATAACATAGGTGAAGAAAGTGAATGGAATGGAATGGAATGGAATGGAATGGAATGGACCAGACCAGGTTGGAAGAGATCTTTGAGACCATTATGTCCAACCTATCATCCAACACCATCTGATCAGCTAAACCCTGGCACCAAGCACCCCATCAATCTCCTTCTAACACCTCCAGTGACAGCGACCCCACCACCTCCCCGCACATTCCAATGGGCAATCACTCTCTCTATGAAGAACTTCTTCCTAACATCCAGCCTAAACCTCCCCCAGTGCAGCTTGAGACTGTGTCCTCTTGTTCTGGTGCTGGTGGCCTGGGAGAAGAGACCAGCCCCCACCTGGCTACAACCTCCCTTCAGGTAGTTGTAGAGAGCAAGAAGGTCTCCCCTGAGCCTTCTAATCTCCAGGCTAAGCAACCCCAGCTCCCTCAGCCTCTCCTTGTAGGGCATAATGGTAGAAAAGTTCTTTGAGTCCATGCCACATACCTCAGTTATAACAAATACCAAATAAAACAATGCCATACTAAGCCTCTGGGCTCTTTCAAGCCCCTTTGAATTAGCAGAATCAAGACTCACAACTACAGAAGAGTCTACACATATACCTAAAAACTCCTTATACAAACTCATGCTTGTTAAATATCATCATAAAGCCGTAGCTTCCTTCTGCTCAGCGGAGAAGTAGTGAGCAATCAGGTACTAAGGGAATCAGGGACTTGACATGAATTGTCCCAACAAACTGTGTTCTCTGCAGATGCTTCTAGATTTGAGTTTACCTTTGTGGTACTATAACTCACATTTTGCTGTCAGAGTTTTGAGTTTGCCTTTTTTTTTGGTCATTTACTCTGATGGTGAATTCCAGTTAGCTGGGGGGTACCTTCAGCCTACCACGAGGGGACAGGCCTGGGTAGCAGTAAAGCACGTTATTAGAAGCAGGAGTTCACAGGGCAAGACTTCCATATCTTGATATTCACTGCCAGAACTGAAAGAAATCTCTGAAAAGAGTGGGCACGTCTCACAGCCTGCCTTAGCTGCACAGAGCGGTAATCAGTGGAAGGAGAAGTATTTAACATCACTGTTTTCTCTTCAGTACTGCTTTACATGTCAAACAAGGTTTACATAATGCTGTTTTTAAAGAAAACAGGGTTTTGAAGAGAACATTGCAAATTTATGTCAAATGGGTGACATGTTATGAGTCCAATTGCACTACTCCTGACAGCAGACATCTGAAAATGCAAAAAGACAGCAGGCTTTGGTGCTCCAAGTTTTTCAAAACAAGCTTCAAACAAAAGGAAGAGCTACCTGTTGATTTGATACTCCATTGGAAGAGATACAGACCTTGGACAAAGAGCAGTTTTGGTGAACAGAATCCTGGAATAAAATAAAACCTTATCCAAAATACTACCTTACCCCTCTGTCCCAGGACTGAAGCACATGAAAAATGAATCACAGAACTGTCAGGGCTGGGAGGAATCTCAATCATACAGTTCCAACCCCCCTGCCATGGGCAGGGACACCTCACACTACAGCAGTTGCTCACAGCCACATCTAGCCTGGCATTAAAATCTCCCAGAGATGAGGCTTCCACCACCTCCCTGGGCAACCTGTGCCAGTGTCTCCCCACCCTCATGGGGAACAACTTCTTCCTAACATTCAATCTGCATCTACTCATTTCTAGTTTTTTTTCCATTCCCCCCAGTCTTATAATTACCTGACACCCTAAAGTCCCCCACCCACCCCATTTCCCCCCCCCCCCCCCCTTCCCCTCAAATCTCAAAACACCTGGCTCTATTGGAGTCTCCTCCCACCCCAGGTGTGGCCCCTTGGCCCTCCCCACCCATTCCCCTTTTTATCCCCCCCAGGAAAGCAGAAGCCCCAAGCTGAGCCCATCTGGGCTGAGGATTCTCCTCTCATCCCTGGTGAGTGCCCATGGTGTGCACTGGGTGATGGTGGTGGTGACAACAAAGGCCGGGGGGCCTGGTGGCCCCCCGGTTGTTAGGGCTAGGATTGATGACTCCTCCAATATCATCCACGGGTGCTGGCTGGGCTGTTTGTCTTCAAAAGCCACTGTGAGGGAGCAGTGAGAGTTGAGTGAACTTCTTCCTACATCCAATCTGAATCTACCCACTTACAGTTCTGGCCCATTCCCTCTAGTCCTGTCAATAGCCAACATCCTAAAAAGTCCCTCCCCAGCTTTCTTGTAGCCCCCTTCAGATACTGGAAGGCCGCAAGAAGGTCTCCTTGGCCTCCTCTTCTCCAGACTGAACAAGCCCACTCTCTCAGTCTGTCTCCGTAGGAGAGGTGCTCCAGCAGTGAAGGAAGACTCTGATCCTTTGATGCATACACAAGTATCGGTAGGGTGTGTGCTCTTCTGGTTGTGCACTATGGAGATAATTTAGAAGAAAACAAAAGCAGAATGTCAGCAACACATGTTCTAGCAGCGAGAAAGCAATGATGTCAGCATAATTGTGAAGACATTCTTAGCAGCATAGTTATACCATTCAGTTTTATTGCTTGAGTGTAAAGACATCTTTCATACTAGCCCACAAGTTTGGGCTGATACTATTTTCACAGATGTGTTTGAATGAACCTCTAGCTCCCAGGAATTAAAAACAAATATTCCTCTTTAACATTCCTCTATGAACTATGGCTATAGAATAGAATAGACCAGGTTGGAAGAGGCCTTCAAGATCATCGTGTCCAACCTATCATCCAACACCACCTAATCAACTAAACCATGGCACCAAGCACCCCAGCAAGGCTCCTCCTGAACACCCCCAGTGCCGGTGACTCCACCACCTCCCCCAGCAGCCCATTCCAATGGGCAATCACTCTCTCTATATAGAACTTCCTCCTAACCTCCAGCCTAAACCTCCCCTGGCACAGCCTGAGACTGTGTCCTCTTGTTCTGGTGCTGGTTGCATGGGAGAAGAGACCAACCTCTGCCTGTCTACCACGAAACTATTGGTTACATAAAAATCTCCTTAGACTGCCTCAGAAGGGAATGCTGATGCTCCTCTCCAGAAAGGTTGTTCTGAATGCTGTGGACAAGTTCTGAAGCATTCGATACAGTGGTAAAAAAAGAAAAGGAAACTCTTGTGAAGACTCTACGTGGATGAGTTTTTATCCCTTTGAAGGTATTGAATTTACAACACACAAAAAGCTGAACCCTTGAATTCTCCAGCTTGTGTTCTCTTGATGGTCAGTGGAGCTAGAAAGGCACCTTTTAAAATGGGCCATCACAACTAACATTTCCTAGACACCTTAACTCTACACTGTTGACAAAGCAAGCTGGGGAAACAGTGCTTAAAGACAGGGACAAAGTAAAGACAGAGCAAAGTGTGCAAGTGATGAAAATTTGCCTGAAACAGTTATATCTAAGTCTCTGCTGGCTTGGAAACCTCTAGAATGTGAAGAAATAAAGGCAAAAAGAACTGTAATCAAACAAGATCTATACCTGAGTGGCATGGGTACAGAGTTCACTACATATATGTGAAAGGAAACAGGAGTCTCGATGAGCTTTAACCCTGCCCCTCCAAATCTTTTGGACTGGACCTAAGAAACTGAACAATAACTGTTGACACCTACATTGTATGTACAAGGAAACTATGTTGTCCCTGTTATGACATGGTGTAGTGGTTTCAGGCTGTGCCTTTAAAACTTAGTTACAGATTTTGAGAAGAAAAGTAAAACAATATAAATAAATCACTGTTGGGTGTGAAAAGGAAAACAAAAGATTGTTCTAAACAAATTCATTGGGTAAATATCAGGAATAAGAGGAGCTGTACCACAACAATTCTTCCCTTTTCTGATCTCTGGATGTTTTGCTTTGCTCAGGAGAGATAATGTGCTTTTGGCTGGACTTGGCTAAGTCTAACTTCTCTGCTCCTTTCTCTTGTCCCTTTTGTACAGGGGGGTGAGGGGGAGGCAGGGAGGGAGAAGCTGGTAGCTTCCCCTGGTCCTTGGCCAGGGGGGTCCTTGTGCTGCTTATTAATTGCAAATATCTGTATCATATTGTAACTCCTGGATATTTTGTACCTATTCATTGCATTCCATTGCAGAGTGGAGATTTTGCTTGTAAATACAGCCTCATTTGCTTCTGAGTTGGTCTGCCAAAGTTAATGTTGGGGGGGAAACTTCAACCCACCACACCTGGAAAATTAGCCTTTTTAAAGAAAAACTTATCTTTGAGAATTCTGATGTTGCAGTAACTGAATAAGAGAATCACAATTGTTTTAAAGACAGATGTTTGATTGGACTGGCTGCACTATACACTGAAATGCAATACACCCCCACTACAATTCAATGTTGGCAAAACAAATCAGAAAGCTCCTCAAGCATTATTAGTAAGCCTTGAAAAGCAGCATGCAAGCAAGTGCAATAGGTGGAATTTTATTAGCTCATAAGAATAAATTCGTATTTATCTATTAGTTCCTGGGTTGTATTGGTGTCTGCACACAAAGGCAACTTGCAGCCAAACCAGGCTGCAACAGCATGGTGGTGGAGTCACCACCCTGGAGGTGTTTAGGAAGAGACTGGATGGGGCACTTGGTGCCATGGTTTAGTTGATTAGATGGTGCTGGGTGATAAGTTGGACTCAATGATCTCCAAGGTCTCTTCCAACCTGGTTAATTCTATTCTATTCTATTCTATTCTATTCTATTCTATTCTATTCTATTCTATTCTTCTATTCTATTCTCTTTCCTCAAGTGGTGTCTTTGAGATTTTAAGAGAAGAGTCTTGACATTTTAAGGTTTACATTTGTTATAAAAGAGCTGTTTAAGAGCAATATACAATTTGCAGACAAAAATTATCCCTGTTTTTCCAGGGGAAAAAAAAAAATCCAATAACCTGTTAAGCTTCCTTTGCCCACGTTTTAATTGCCTAGCTCTCGAGAACTTGTTGTTGAAGAAAGTACTGTATGGTTTTGAACAGTGTAGGGAAGTCTGATCACTTGTCATTAAGCTGATCTGTGTGCAGCAACAGCAGAAACAACCCCAGAATATAGCAAGAGGCATCCTCAGCCTCCCTTGTGTGAACAAGACCTGATTAGGCTCAGATTTGTTTTGTCACTTATTTGTAGGTAGTCCCTTGCCTGCAAGAGCCAACAATCCTGACATTTCCAAATCACAGTGCAACAAAGGGCAATACCCAGTGAAGTTCCACCAATCCCTCACCAAGGGAAGAGCTTGACTGAGTGAATTCAGCATCATTGCATCCTTTCCAAATGGAGATAGAGTAGAATAGATTACAATAGAATTAACCAGGTTGGAAGAGACCTTCGAGATCGAGTCCAACCTATCACCCAACACCATCTAATCAACTAAACCATGGCACCAAGCACCCCATCCAGGCTCTTCCTAAACACCTCCAGTGATGGTGACTCCCCCACCTCCCTGGGCAGCACATTCCAATGGCCAATCTCTCTTCCTGTGAAGAACTTCTTCCTAACACCCAGCCTAAAGCTCCCCTGGTGCAGCTTGAGACTGCTGAATGTTGAACTTTAAACCAAAATCCCTACAGATTAAAATTTTGGAAGATTGTACTCAATGGAAAGATAGAAGGGAGTTGTCCAAAGTATTAATGACCCTCAAGGATTTGAGGCCATTACAATGTGTGTTTTAATAAGATAAAATGTGGTTTTTTTTACTGTATCACCTGAATTTATGTGTTATGTCTTGTACATGATAGCATTAAATGTTTGCAAAAAGGTTTAAATAGTCAAAAAAATGTAAAAATATATGTGTTCATAAACTTCCCCTATTAAAAAGGTTACCTGTAAGAATGTGTTCTTAGCAGGTACTTTCTGTGATCATGGCATTGACTTTCCTGATGAAAAGCATTTCTCTCAAAACATTTAAAATATTTTTTTGTCTTAACCAGCAGAACAGAAGATTGCTCCTTGGAATAAAGGGATAAGCTAAACCCAAAATTGCCACACTAAAATAAACACCCAAGTGGTTACTAATTGAAAACTACCCTATGGGCTGTGGATTCGGGTAGTCTCTGATCCCCTCTGCCTGCTGTGTACATGCAGCACTTCAGAAACAGAGAGACTACTCAACTTTTGCATCTACAACTGCCTGAAGGGAGGTTGTAGCCAGGAAGGGATTGGTCTCTTCTCCCAGGCAACCAGCGCCAGAACAAGAGGAAAGAGTCTCAAGCTGCACCAGGGGAAGTTTAGGCTGGAGGTGAGGAGAAAGTTCTTCCCAGAGAGTAATTGGCCATTGGGATGTGCTGCCCAGGGAGGTGGTGAAGTCACCATCCCTGGAGGTGTTCAAGAGGGGATTGGACGTGGCACTTGGTGCCATGCTTTAATTAGTCCTGAGGTCTTGGGTGACAGGTGATCTTTGAGGTCTTTTCCAACCTTGTTGATTCTATGATCAAATAGAACTAAGAAAATCACAGTGGTAAAAAAGGGGCTGCTGAACCAATTCAGGTAAAAGACACAGTGGAAAAAAAAAAACACACAAACAAACAAAAACCAAACAGATGAAACAGCTGAGAGAATCCCACGTCAAGGCCACAACAGGGCTGTATCAGACAAGATGAGAATGCCCTGCCTAATAATGTCCTAACCTTTTTTGGATAATGGATACTACATTATGGATATTTTGGTGAAATTTTGTTTGTTTCCCACTCTATAGACTATAGAATTAACCAGGTTGGAAAAGACCTTGGAGATCACCCAGTCCAACCTATCCCCCAACACCATCTAATCGACTAAACCATGGCACCAAGAGCCCCATCCAGTCTCTCCTAAACACCTCCAGTGATGGTGGAGTCTACCTATCAAAAGGTGGTTTTTCAAGTGTCCACAAGTGTAAACTCCTATGGACCAACACAGGAGGACAACTGTTCACCACAGAGAGAAAAGTCAATTCTTTAGACTGCTACCAAGATGCTTAGTTGAAGGACCAGAGGAAGACCCAAGGAATATCAACAGAAGGGGACAAAAGATTATTGATCAGCTATGGTTATGTTTTTCTTAGTTCACAGATTCAGAGATTCACAGAAGGGGTTGGGTTGGAAGGGACCTCAGAGATCATCCAGTTCCAACCCCCGTGCCATGGGCAGGGACCCCTCACACTAGAGCAGGTTTCTCACAGGAGGCTGGGGAGGGACTGCTCAGAAGGGGACAGGAATTACAAATGTGCAGTTTCAAACAAGGCTTTTATCAACATTGGGTGTTAGGCACAACAGGAACAAACTTGTACCAAAAAAAAAAATAAAAGCAAAAAGACTGTTTTAATAGTCATAGTTTGAATTCCTTAACTGTGAAATCTAAGTGATAAGCTGTAAGCCCACACTTCAAATGTTTACCAAACATGTTTGATAAGTTGTGCACATATCTAACAAAACTACTGCGGAGTTTCAAACACATCCCAAGATCGCTCAAAAAGACAGCAGGAGAAATATTTCTTCTCTGCCTCATATGAAACAATTCTGTATCTGCCCTTTATTGAGATAGAATCATAGAATCAATAAGGTTGGAAGAGACCTCAGAGATCATCAAGTCCAACCTGTCACCCAAGACCTCATGACTAACTAAGCCATGGCACCAAGTGCCACGTCCAGTCCCCTCTTGAACACCTAACCATTTTATTAGCTTTCTTTGAAATGATTTCCCAGAGGGGAGAGAATATGATCTATAGACTGAAGTTTTCTGTCTAAAGACAGGACCAAACTTCAAAATAGTATTTCTTTTGCATAACCATATTACTTTGTCAGGGATCTTTCAGGCAGTACAGAATAGTCATAAGTCACAATCTAGAGTTGAAAATGTATGCTTGTGCTTTAGAGGCATAAGAACACTGTCCTGAATGTGGTGCTTATTGAGCAAATAGATGGATTTTCTGAATGGATAACAGTGGAGAGATCTCTTCCAGATTCAATGTAAAGAAGAGATTTTTTATAGGTTTTTATAACTTTAAGGAAGAAAACCTTCTCTTTGAGAAAATTGCCAAGAAGTGCAGGTTACATCAAGGGTAAGAAAAGATGACATTTCCTCAGGACCACCCCCCCAGTTTAATTACTCTCCACTGGGTTCAAAAAGAGTGTTACAATGGATTTAGGAACCTTGATATAAACTGAAATGTCCCTTACTACCTTAGAATTATACAGCTCCTAAAAGTCTTAGTAAGAGAGGTGTTATGGCACAGTGGCCTAAGGGTACCAACATGACAGCATTTGTAAGGAGATTTAATAACATCTATGAGACTGGCACAGATAAGAAAAGAAAGGACAATTGTTCAGAAGCATCAACTTTTCTTTAAATCTCTTTCTTGGCTTTCTTACAAGGGTTATCTGACTTCAGGGAAAAGGATGGGTAAAAAAATGCCTTTCTGGCCACCAATGAGAATGTGATGAGTGGAGTTAAAACCAATTTAATATGTTTGTCAATTACCTGGATGAGGGAGTTGAGTGCACCCAACCTAAGTTTGGAGATGACACTGAATAGGGCAGGAGTGTTGATCTGCTTGAGGGTATAAAAGCTCTACAGAGGGATCTGGACAGGCTGGATTGATGGGCCAAGGTTGGGTGTATGAGGTTTAATATGGTAAAGTGACAGGTCCTGCACTCGAGTCACAACCACCTCATATAGTGCCACAGGCTTGGGCAGAGTGGCTGGAAAGCTGTCTGGCAGAAAAGGAGTGCTGGGGCGCTGTTTGGCAGCGGTTTGAACAGGAGCCAGCAGTGTGCCCAGCTGGCCAAGAAGGCTAACAGCACCCTGACCTGTACAAAGAATCACGTTGCCCACAGGACTAGGAAAGAGATTGTGCCTCTGCACTTGGCACTGGTGAGGCAGCACCTTGACTGCTGTGCTCAGTTTTGGGCCCCTCACTACAAAAGGGACATTAAGGTGCTGGAGAGGGTCCAGAGAAGGGAAAAAAAGTTGTTGAAGGGTGTGGAGAACAAGTCCTATGAAAAGTGGTAGAGGGAAATGGGATTGCTTAACCTGGAGAATAGGAGAGTAAGGGGATTGTTGATCTCTACAGCTCGTTGATCTCTACACCTCATTGATCTCTACAGCTATCTGATCGAGGTTCTAGCAGGGTGGGAGCTGATCTCTTCTCCCTGCTATCAAGTGATAGGACAAGAGGAAATTGCCTCTAGTTGTGCCAGAGGAATTTATAGAGTGAATATTAGGAAAAATTTCTTTACTGCAAGAGTAGTCAGGCATTGGAATAGGTTTCCTTGGAAGGCCATCATGGAAGGTCACCATCCCTGGAGGTGTTCAACTAAACAAACCATTTCTTTTCACAGGAATCACAGAAAACATCTGGTTGGAAGAGACCTCAAAGATTATCCAGTCCAACCTTCAACCCATTTCAGGGTCAATAAAGGAAGGAGCTATCAAGTGAAGTTCTCTTACTTACTTTCTTCACAAGTTTCTAATCAAAGCCCATATCATTAGAAATATTGTTATATGTAAATCTTCATTAGAGCTTCTTTAGCATTACAACAGAAGCAGCATTTTGGCAATAGTAAGCTATGGCTGTATAGTTGCTGCAGATCTCCTTCAAGAGAGCTTACATTGCCTCACATGGTTGTAGTAGGTAATTAGACAGCTTTACCTTATATATTGGATTGATTTCAAAACAATATTTACAGAACAATTTTCTCAGTTGACTTAAGTTTTAAGATAAAGTTGTGTCTAATCTGCTGGGAGTTCTTAAACTTCCTTAGGTTCTCAGTCAACAATGCAAACATTAACTGGCCATCAACAAATGGTAGATGAAATGTAACTGCAGATTAAAACACATGCATGGGACCTGAAAGAGAGCACTTTTTTTCCACCACCCTTCTTCCATTTAGCTTTACTGAGGCTTCCAGCCTGTCAATAACTTTGAGTCCCTTTTATTTTAAGAGCTGTAAAATTCGGCAGAAATAATTTGGGCATATTGCACATCACCCTAGTGAGTGCAACGTGTAGGAGACAGAATTTACTAGGCATGTTAAAAACCAGCATCTGCAAAACCCTCCAGTGCTAAAATATTTATGGGCTTCCCTCATTTAGAATAGGACAAGCTATTCAAAGCAGCTTCCTTGGTGCTCTGCAGCACTTGATGTGTTGCTGAACTGTAAAGGGGGAAAAAAAAGTTATTAAAAATGTTAAACTGAGGTGAAGTGTAATTTTTTTGCTTATTCTAGAGAGTGCCTGAACAGCCTGGAACAGGCTGGTTTGAAGGAGCTTTGCTACATAGCTGAAAACACTCAGGGAGATTTTTCCAGATGCTGCTCTTCAAAGGAGAGGAGGGAGTTACTGGTCTATAAACATCATTCTTCCCCAGGTCTTTAGCTTAGTGTATTGGTTTGAGCCTTAACTGGAAGTTAAGAGCTCAGGTGGGGGGCAAGGCTGAGAATCTCTCCCCCACTCCCCCCCTCCTCCCTCCCAACAGAGAGGGGAGAAAAGGAAGGAGCAAATCCACCAAACAATAATTTGGAGTCATCTTGGAAGTAGAGAGGCAAAGAGTTGTCTTTAAGCAGTATATATATATGTATCACAATAACAGGAAAAAGGTTCACAAGGACAAGGAACAAGGAAGGATGGGAGGGGGACAAAAACAAGAGAATAATACAAACCCAGCCTTTCTCTGAGGAAGCGTGGAGGCAGCAGGTCTGACCACGTGGCAGAGGAGCAGGAGGGTAGCTACAGTAGCTCTCATCCAGCAGAGGCAGAAGCCAGAAAAGCCAGGCCAACAGCTAGGATGTCCTGCCTTTTATACCCTAGCTGGGCAGGGAGGGGGGAGTGGAACAGACTCACCTTCCCAGGCAAAAAATGCCCTGCAGGGAGTGAAAAGTACCTGCAAGCCCTCCCCCCTGCTTTGTTCTTTTGTTCTCAGAAAAGGGTGTTAAGCCACCACACTTAGATATCAATGAGGAAACAGTAACAAATTTCAGTAAAAGAAAGAGTGTTTTGCTCAGCTCCACCAAGACATCACAGTCTGGTCACTGTCTGTGCCAGGAAAAACAAAAACACAGCCAAAAAAAAAGAATGCATCTGGGGAAAGACTTCAAACATTCACTCTTTCAGCAAAATGGAGTGTATTATTGTTTCAGATATCATAGAATCAATAAGGTTGGAAAAGACCTCAGAGATCATCAAGTGCAACCTGTCACCCAACACCTCAGGACCAAACCATGGCTTCAAGTTCCACATTCAATCCCTTTTTGAACACCTCCAGGGACGGTGACTCCACCACCTCCCTGGGCAGCACATTCCAATGGCCAATTACTCTTTCTGTGAAGAACTTTCTCCTCACCTCTAACAAATGTCCAAGCTTAGCCACTTCACTTGCATGACCATGCAAATACATGATCAGAGCTTTCGTTGAAGCACATGAATGGAGCACAGGCTTTATTTCTGCAAAGAATAATAATGCACATATAATCAGCAGTAAATGCTTTACCTATTGGAACAGTTATGCTACTTTCACCCTGCCTGTTAGGTCTGGCAGATACAGATGAAAACCAGGCATGCAGGCAGCGTGCACTTTGCTTGCATAAACAAAATCTGTATCACATTTCAAGGCAACTTCAATGGCTATTGAACCCTGAAGAAAAAGAAGGCATTGCAGACAGAAACATGCATATAAATTAAGCATATACATACATTATTCTATCTGCATATGTAAGGTATCAATTCTTGTATTATTTTTCTCCCTATCAGCATGAACTGAAAATAAAATTGGGGGAAAAAAAAGGTCTCTTTGTGGGTGGTGTTGATTTTTTGTTTGTGTTTTAGGTAATAGTTCTTGAGTTTGTTTTGGTAGTCATATTTTTGAGAGGAAGTTACCTTCTCATGTTGTTGGCTAAAAATAAGAGAGGGATTTTCTTCTCTGGTGTCAGAGATGCACACTACAGACTCATCTTCTGCACACTCGCTGAAGCCTGCTCTAATGGTCATGCCGAAGAGACAGCATTCAACAAAGCTGTCTGTGAAATTTGTCTCTATGAGTAACACTTAGACAAGTAGCTTTTGTATGAAGACCTTCTTGCTCTCTACACCTACCTGAAGGGAGGTTGTAGCCAGGTGGGGGTTGGTCTCTTCTCCCAGGCAACCAGCATCAGAACAAGAGGACACAGTCTCAAGCTGTGCCAGGGGAAGTTTAGGCTGGAGGTGAGGAGAAATTCTTCCTGGAAAGAGTTGTTGACCATTGGGATGTGCTGCCCAGGGAGGTGGTGGAGTCACCATCCCTGGAGGTGTTCAAGAGGGGATTGGACGTGGCACTTGAGGCCATGGTTTAGTTATCCCTGAGGTGTTGGGTGATAGGTTGGACTTGATGATCTCTGAGGTCTTTTCTGACCTTATTGATTCTATGATTCTATGTCTAGCCTTCAGTATTTTCCTATGTAAATTCTGTATTGCCCAAGAGTTTTCCACTGGCAGAGACCTTGGTCTTTTCCAGAAATCTGAATGACAAAACCTTTTTGCCTAGTAAACCAAATTCTCTCCCCACTCATAGAGTTTACACACCCCTTGCAATGAGTGCATTTGAAAACTTCCTCATGTGTTTGCTTTTTACAGAAACTAGGGACAAGCCCACCAGGCATTCAAATCAGTTCTGGTGAGATCTCAAACAGCTCACTGATGGTGATTAGGTGCTGAAGTTAATAAACTTTGGAGCCAGATTGTACTTTCCAGCACAGTCTTGAACATGGATAATTTAAGGCGAGTTGTCCAAAATCCTCAGAGCTGTTCTGTCTCTTCACTGAAAGCATTACATTACATGCTGCCATTGACTTTATCTGGATCTATAAGTGGCTTTTGCTGATTGTGCCCCTGCTCAATAAAGCAAAGATTATTGGTGTGTGGTTGACACAGCAGCCTGCAGTGAGGTTCCTCCAGCTCTCTGTGGAGGGACTACTCAGCCATTTTTACTACTAATGAAAACACTCAAACCTTGGTGACAGGCAGGAAAATGTCTCTGTGCATGCCTTCACACCCAGCACACAACAACAATGCAGAGACTGAAAGTCCCCCAAGTTTGTTGTTAAAGATTTTATGTGTCAACATGGTCTTTCTATGAGGTTTATTTTTCTCTCAGGAGGCTTCCAGAATAAAATAGTTTGGGGGGGGGGAGGGATCATAATTTATCTGTGTTACATTATAATCTGCTTACATAAATAGGATGCTTGATTGAAAAACAAATTTGTTTCATTTAACACAAAGACAACAAACCTGGAGAAAAAAAAATATTTCCACAAACACATCTCATTTATTTGTCCCAGAATTTAAATAAGATAACAGAGAAAAACCAAATTGAATTGCAGCCCTTTCATATCCCCTGGCTGCATTGCTGCATTCTAGTGCTGCAAGGAGAAACAGTGCTCTTTCTTATTAGCTGGCACTGCAAGAATTTAAGTGACCCAGCAGTCAACATTTCCCACTGTGGCAAAACCAATTTTGGAATTGTCCTGTGAATTAGGGAAGTGAACCCTCAGAGGATTCTCGCATCAGGTATTTTCTTGGGCAATGATGTGGAAATAAGAGATTTAATGAGAACGGTGTAACGATGTGGAATACAATTTCATTCTTGAGTAAATTTCACATCTTTTCCAACCAGAAAGTGGATTAATGCAAAGCATCAAGCAGGGAACTAACCTGGAGACCCTGCTGGTAAACACGAATAAGGGAACGGACAGATTTGCATTGCAGCAGACTTCGATAGGAGGCAGGGAAAATAAACAGGAGAGCATGCGGTGGTTCAGTGCAGAAATGACAGCATTTCTAACATGCTGTGGGATTCATTCATGTGACTCCCCCTCTACTGATGATGGAAACTGCTTGATAGGATCTGAACCTCCCACCGAAAAACTGCACCTCAACATGTGCAGTAATAAATTAGGAATTATGGTTATATAAATCCTCTACCCCAGGAGCAGCTCTACTCTAATTACACAACAGTGTCTGGGTGAGCAGGGTGTGTTGAAAGGTGAAAGATGAAGAATCGATGAGTGCCCTCTGCTGTCTTGATCACTCTGGGATGACATTTCCACTCCTGCTGTATGTGTGCATTAGCCATTTCGCTGAAGTGCCAGAGGTTCAGCAGTAGGTCTTTGCAGGGAAATTCACAATGAAGCCATCTGCGTTGGGCACAGCTCTGTCACTGTGATTGCTCTTCCCCAGAGAGATGATCGTCTCCTCCTTGAAAGCTGTAAAGGGTGGAGGAGATTCCTGTCACTGCAGCAGATCCTGGAGCATTGTTCCTTTCCCTCTCCACCTACCCAGGCCTCTGCCTTCCCTACAGCCCCTCTGGCACTATCCCCACAAGGGGATTAGCGACAAAGCTGGCTTCCCAAGCAGGTTATGCAATTCATGTTAACCCTTATGCAACCAGAAGGAAAAAGGAAAGAAAAGGCTAAGGTGTGGGATGCTGCATTGTCCCTCAGCTGCACACCCTGGAAAGGATCCTCCGTGTGAGCTGCTGTACAGGTGTCTCAGGTGTAGGCTTCTATGTGCAACTTTGTGACTTGACAGCAGATGAATATTCATAAAGATGATCAGAAAATGGATTAGAACAATAAGCTTGTCAACTTCTTGGTCCTCCAGTATGAGAATGTATTTCTTATCTGTTAGCCAGCAAGGTAAGGGTCCTCAACCTGGCAGGCAGAACCTTAGAATCTGAGATGAGGGTGGAGGAGACATGCATATACACTGTTGTGAAATCTAGCACCTGTTGAGTCAACATTTTAAAGACATGTTGATCTGAGAAGACCAAAAAAACCCCTAGTTCTAATTTTATCCATTATATTCCTATTTCATCCCTTTCATTCATTATGTGAGCACAAACGCACTAATTGCACTAATTAATTGCACCAATGAATGCACTGATTTGTGTGTCCTACTTTTCCTGAGGGCAAGGAATTGGCTTGGGAAATGCACAAAACGAGGCACATTTGTTTCCAAGATTCCAGCAGAAATCTTCTCTTGACCACAGCTGGGAACTGGCACGTGCTAGCTTCTCCCCGCTCGACAGGAGAACGTCCAGGGCAGTCTGGTCGCATTTCTTTGAAGGAATGCTAATAAAAGTGCTTGGCTGGTTTTATT
The DNA here is from genome assembly GCA_015227895.2 of Colaptes auratus. NCBI lineage: Eukaryota > Metazoa > Chordata > Aves > Piciformes > Picidae > Colaptes > Colaptes auratus. Next base: position 27,266,877 of record CM037631.1, read on the forward strand.
CCATGTACTATTAGTTTTACACCTGACTCTCTTTTACAAGCAAGAAAATGAGACTTGGGATGTAGACCTTGTCATCCTGGGCACAACAGGAAAGTTTCAGTGAGCAACTTCACGTAGTGCTGCTGAGGATGCTTAGGTCTCTCAGGACTGTAAATCTTGAACAGAAAGTCAAACATGAAGAATCATGTTTGCTGGAGACCTTAGATGCTTTAAAACAGATTTGCAGACTTCCTCTCCTGAAAGACAGGAGCACTCTGAAGTTGGTTGGACAAAGAACAACTTTGTCTTTGCATGCTCTGAACAAATTGATTTGCCTTTGAAATATGGAAGACTGATGCAAAGAATTTTCAAACGCTGACCACTTGTTGAGTCCTTCCTTTCATCTGCTTCAGCGTATTCACCACACTTCAGCTGCTGCCAACAACCTAGGAAAGGCAGAAGGTGGAGAGTAACCAGCTGAGAAGGAATCACACTGCATTAACCATTTGCCACCTTGCCACAGGGACATTACTCTCGGTTCAAGGGAGGAGGTAATGGACAGATATTCCCTTGAACCATCTAACACTGTGACATTCAGTACTGCTTGAACTCCATCTGTGACCAAAGTTTGATAGAACAACTCCTGCTGTTTGCTCTAGATATTTCTTTCTATTGATTACTGTTGTCATTCAGGGCATGTACTGATGTGTCTGCTTAGACAACAGACCTCACAGGCCACGTCTCACAGGTTCAAGTCTCCTGTGACAAATCAGTGGTACATGAAAGGAGATCAAAGGCATGTAACTCAAATGAAGCTCATTTTGAAAGCTCCTGGGATTTTTATGAGAAAAGCCTTAGATCATGAAAAAGCAGCTGAAGCGCTCCTAGTAAACAACAGCATACCAAAAGGCTGTCAGCAGCAGAAACATCGCCATTCTCCTTCTCAGCCTTCTGCCTGCTGGTGGCGTTACTCACCCATCATGCCTTCACTGATCATTTTTGGTCAAAGGACCTGCAAAACAGGGAACAGAGATACGCAGAAAAAGGCAACCTGATGGTTAGGAAGCAGACCATAGTACCTACATTTGCCTTGGAAGGGAATTTCACTTTGTATCTGGTGGATTGAGGGTGGCATAATCTGCTATTAGAATTAGCATGTCCTGAAAGTAGGTAGGAATATCAAAACATGCTCTGGTAATGTCGACTTTACGATCCTATAGCCATCAACACTTAGGTCACACCTTGAGATAGTTCCTCTTTCTTTGAAAATCTTGAGAATTGACAGAAAGTAACTATATAAACAATGCCAGCTGGGGTTTTTACAGTGTTTTAAGGGGCACTTAGTAGTTCTTGGAGGATGAAATAATGTACCAGCTGTATGGCCTTAAGGAATCATTTCCATCAAAGATATTTCTAATCATAAATGCATAGACTTGACACAACCAGAGCCTTAGATCTGTGTTAGGCAGTCACCGTTTGATTTTATGGCTTGTGTGTATAATCAGCTTCAGGTTGATCCATTTTACAGCAATACAAATCAAGAATCATTCCAGAGCTTCTGAACATCTTGGAGACTACTGCAGTATCCTTCTTCCAGCCTTCATCCAGAATGCCCTGTAATTTCCTGTCTCTGCGAGATGTTATGACATTAGCGAGACACAGAGCTGCCCTCCTTTTGGACTGGGAAATATTTCAAGGCCATTAGCTGCTTAATTTTTAAATGAACTTTTAGAACAGGTCAGGTCAGTTGCCTGCCAAGAGATATCTCTTTCTCCCACTGATCTAAAAATGGAGTCAAGGTGACTAGGTCATGTGTAGACATCCACACTGCAAATGCCCAGGCTATTTTAATTAGCTGCACCTAGCACATAGACCAAGGCTGCCTTTGCTTCAAATTAATCTTACATTCTCTGATATTTCCAGCTTTATGACTGTTCAGATATTCATATATAAGCTCTTTGGGTCGCAGAAAACCCTTCCACTGAGAGTGGGATCCTATTACATTAAGACACAGCCCTGACACGAGTGTGACACAAATAATAGCAGCAAGCCATTTGAGTGACAGCGATGTAAAACCACACAGACATTCAAACCATAGCCTGTAGGATCATAATGAGAAACAAGAAGTGAAAGTTTCACTAATTCAGAATTACATTAATTCTTTTGCACTTAGTTCTAAATCATAACAACTTCCCTACCCATTCATGTTCTCCCCCACCCCACAAAGACTATTCTTGATCTACTACAATTCAAGAATACAAGCAGCTAGCACTTGCAGAGCGGTTTTTTATCTTCAAATAATCTTGCAGATGTGGCAAAATGAGTTAATATTCTCCTGAGGACAAGGTACAGGAGCTAAGGTTGCTGGCACTAAGGTGCTCAGGTAATAAATTCAAGGTTGGATTAAATTTCCTGCTTTCAGATCTAAGCAGTTCCTAAATAAAAAATAAATGGCAGTGTTTGTCACAGACAGTTGAAGTATTTCTGAAATTTGAGTGAGAAATTGCCAAAATGAGGACTTTCAAACGATGAGGTTCTTTATCACACACTTTCTATTCCCTAGTCAACTTCATACTCCCGAGATGTCTTGGCACAAGCCCTACAAATCTCCTTTAATGGCAAATATTTCTGGCAAATTCATCAGGACTTTTCCAACATGTGAAAATACAGAGAACATCAGGACAGAATCCCAAGCTCATTAATAACCTTCTCAACTTGGTACCTGACTTGAGTGAAAGATTTGTCTTGCACAAAATATGAATTGAAACCCTTGTTCTCTTTTGGGTAGTATTTTGTTACCTTTTGTCTGTCAGTGCGGAACAATAGAGATGAACTACTGACTTCCTGCAGTTAACTCTTAAGATCTGGATTTCTCCCTGGCATAATCATAGAATCAACAAGGTTAGAAAAGACCTCAAAGATCATCAAGTCCAACCTGTCACCCAAGATCTCATGCCATGTACAATCCCCTCTTGAACACCTCTAGGGATGGCGACTCCACCACCTCCCTGGGCAGCACATTCCAATGGCTAACAACTCTCGGTGAAGAACTTTCTCCTCACCTCCAGCCTAAACTTCCCCTGGAGCAGCTTGAGACTGTGTCCTCGTTCTGGTGCTGGTTGCCTGGGAGAAGAGACCAACCCCCACCTGGCTACATGTTTCAACTAAATATTGAAGTTAAATTTTCTCTAATACAACCAGATTATACAAAGCTTATTCAGGAAGCTATTGCACAGATGCTGGCACTGCCTTGTCTATAAGCAGTGTTTTAAGTCCTAATGAAAATTACAGCATCGACAAAGTGTAGAAGATTTCTGACAACAGCAAGTGGTATGTGACAATTAGAGAGGCATTTTCTCAAAACATGGCCTTTGTCTTTTTCCCTTTCACAGCTGAAGGATGCTAAAATGTCATCTCAATTTGTTCTTTATTTGCCTTTTGTTTTTACCAAATCCTTTTAAAGAAACTCAGCAGCCTACACACTGACTCATGACCAGCTTTCCCCATGTTTTTAGCAGATGCCCAGCAGTGTTCAACAAAGAGCACTGTTCCTTTTCTCAGAATAATTTTCCATTTGTAAGAATTCTGTGGTTTAGAAGAGATGCTTCTTATGGAATAAATCTTATCCTATCTAATAAACCAAACCAACAAACAGTTGAAGCCTCTGTGCAGTAATAAGATAAGATTTCAGTGGTGGCTATAAACCTTAACAAGAAATTTTACTAGAGATTTATTTGGGTAAATTCTGACTTGTTCTTTAGGGGGGAGGGAACCACACAAGCAAACAAAAACAAAGCAAAAAATCCACAACTAAACAAACAGAAAAAAAAAAAAACCCAAACCAGAACCAAACACACACACAGGAAAAAGCAAACAACTGAGTTTTTATTCACTGTTTACTTAAGTAATTTCATAGTGACTGTGCTAAACCACATTTGTCCAAACGGGATTTGGTTTGCTGAAGTAAATTAGGGTTTGAAATGAGAATGCAACACAGAAAGTGTGTTGCTAGCATAAATTCCAATTGTTAGAGAGAGTTTTGTAGGAAGACAACACATTAAAGAAAGATGGAGCACATCCATGAGGAAAAATCTTTTTGATGCTGTTAGAATGTGCCTGCTAAATATTTAGAGTGATGTGCAAGAGAGGGAAGACCAGGAGGTTAAATTACCTGCATTGTCATTGTCCATATCAAGAAGCTTACAAAAGTACTGCCAGAATAACCCTCAGTTTAATCCAGTCTGTATTCTACAGAGCCAGCCAAAATGCAAACCAACACCTTGATTAGGGATCTGGGGGCGTAAGAGACACAGTAGTCTTAGCTTGCTTGGGTTTTATTTTTTCTCCCTTTTATTAAAACATAGAATAGAATAGAATAGAATAGAATAGAATAGAATAGAATAGAATAGAATAGAATAGAATAGAATAGAATAGAATCAACCAGGTTGGAAAAGACCTTTGAGATCATCAAGTCCAACCTATCACCTAACACCATCTAATCAATTAACCATGGCACCAAGTGCCTCTTCCAGTCCCCTCTTGAACACCTCCAGTGAGGGTGACTCCACACCTGCCTGGGCAGCACATTCCAATGACCAATCTCTCTTTCTGGGAAGAACTTCTTCCTAACATCCAGCCTAAACCTCCCCTGGTCCACCTTGAGACTGTCTTCTTGTTCTGGTGCTGGTTGCCTGGGAGAAGAGACCAACCCCCACCTGGCTACAACCTCCCTTCAGGTAATTGTAGGCAGCAATAAGGTTACAGATATTACTGAAAACGTTTTGAACTCATCTTCAGCATTTTCTAAATGTAATTTATAATATTAATTATATGACTATTAATTTTATTAAAATTATTAATAACTGATTAACCTCTATTTTATATACAGATTCTAGTGCACTATTGTGAAATACATCCCATAAGTGGTTTAGTATTTACAATTTGGACCCAATTAGAATATTTACAGAATTAATTTCTATTAATGGAACTAGAGGTGCAATTCCGCCGCTTGTCCACCAGGCGGCGACTGGAGAAGACGCTGGCGGCTGCTTAGCTGCATACAGAGAGTTTTACAGTGTGTCAGCCGCTTGAACTGGAAATGTTGCGCTGCTAGGCGCGGGTGCTTTGAACTGAACGCTAGTGAGTGGAACGCACGTGGAGGGTACGCTGTGTCCTTTGTTTGTAGCGAGGTTAGTTGCTAGGCTGTGCCAGGGTGGCTGGCGGGCAACCTTGTCCCTCCCGTGGCTAGCCGGTAAGCAGGTTCCATTTGCAGGACTCAGACGGCTCCCTCCAGACGGCAGGGAGCGGTCCTGCGGGGTCAGCCCTGCAGGGCCAGTAGGGCTGGTCCCTGAACGGGGTTGGCCCTGCAGCACCAACTTTTGGGGCCGGTGCGGACGGCCCTGGGGAAAGGGCACAGCTGCGCGGAGTGGCGGCTTCGCCTTTGCTGGCTCGAAGGAGCGGGCGGGACCCTATCGGAGTGGTCCCGGCTTTGGCGCACGGGCATGGACAGTGCTCTGGGTTTCCCTGGGGTTCACAGGGCACGGAGCGGCTCCTCTTCTCTCCCGCGACGGAGGGGTCATGCAGGCATGCGGCTAGGCACTGCTCCTGCTTCATGCGAGCCGGTACGCACAGTCGTGGCTTGTCAGTCTGCTGCTTAAGGCTGAGACAGGCGTTTGGACTGCCGGACTCGGCTAGCCCCTTCCCCTCAACCGGGCAGTCTTACCCTCGGGGGTCCAGTCCTCTTGAAGATGAGTCGGGCTCTTCTTCCGACCGCTGGGGCTGGCAGTACAACGCTGTGGCTTCTCAGGCTTTCGGCGAGGGTCACAAAGGATCTCCTCCTAAGAGGAAACCAGACTGTACTATCTGGAATGTAAGTGGACAGTTTCCTGTATAAAAGAAAAAAAAAAAACAGTCTTGTCAAGTCACAGCATTAGACTCACAAGCATTATTAAAAACCACCCTGTCTCTTTCCACACAGTGAACCAGTATTTGCGGTTCATTAATTTTGGGTAAATAACTCTAGTCTATTGTCACCGAGGCACCCTGCAAAGTATCTTCTGTGTTCCTTAAAAAAGCCACTGGAAAAGACACCACCCACTTGGGATTCAGAAAACAAAAAAGTTTCTCCTGGGCAAGGAATGTTTCTTTTATTGGAACAACACTCAGGACCTTGTTGGAGGAAAACCAACATGCTCATGTGCCTCTGAGTGGTGCTGAAATATTTTCTGGAAGAAGGAACCACAACCCCTCCTGCATCCTTCTCACTTCATTATGGTTATGTAACTTGTTCCTGCTCTGCAAACCATGACAGTATTTTCTGTCTGTTTGTCAGTATGCTACCAACCACACTGATTGTCAGCCATATGCTGAAGACCTGAGCTAACTCTATTGTGTTTACAAGATGCTAAACTGAGCTTAAGAAATCACTTCCATCTCTCTACAACTACCTGAAGGGAGGTTGTAGACAGGCAGAGGTTGGTCTCTTCTCCCAGGCAGCCAGTACCAGAACAAGAGGACACAGTCTCAGGCTGCGCCAGGGCAGGTTTAGACTGGATCTTAGGAAGAAGTTCTATACAGAGAGAGTGATTGCCCATTGGAATGTGCTGCCCGGGGAGGTGGTGGAGTCACCTTCATTGGAGGTGTTCAAGAAGAGGCTTGATGGGGTGCTTGGTGCCACGGTTTAGTTGTTTAGTTGTTTAGGTGGGCTGCATTGTATTGTATTGTATTGTATTGTATTGTATTGTATTGTATTGAGGTGGGTTGGATTGGTTGATGGGTTGGACACGATGATCTTGAAGGTCTCTTCCAACCTGGTGTATTGTATTGTATTGTATTGTATTATAAAATGAGTCACATATTCTTTTGCCTTACGTCCATCCTGCACAGATGTAAACACACAACACCGTGGTTTGCTTTGTCTGTTGATCAGCTCCTGACAGCCATGATGCTTCTTCACCACCTGGGCACACTGCTGGGCTCTTATTCAGCCTGCTGTCAACCAGCACCCCAGATCTTTTTCTTCCAGGCAGCTTTCCAGACACTGTGTCCCAAGTCTGTAGTGTTACGTGGAGTTGTGAGCCAAGTGCAGGACCAGGCGCTTGCCTGTATTAAACTTCGTACAAATGAGCTTGGCCCATCAATGCAGCCTGTCCAGATCCCTTTGCAGAGCCTTTCTATCTGTGAGCAGATCAACACCCCTGCCCAGGTTGGTGGCATCTACAAACTTACTCTCTGCACTCAATCCCCTCATCCAGATAGCTAATAAAGATATGAAAGAAGTCTGGCCTGAAAACTGAGCTCTGGGGAACACCTCTTATGACAGGCTGACAACTGGACTTAACTCCATTTGTGACTACTCTCTGGACTAAGCCATTCAGATATTTTTTTTGTCTGTCCACCTGTCCAGGCTGGGCACAGATAAGACAGATGTAAGCAGACAATTTAAACTCTTCCTGCAGCAGTGGCATTGTGGTTTTGGCTGGATTGGAGCTAACTTTAACATCAGACAGGTTTTGTATGCATTGAAGGTATTAAATACAAACAAAATAATGTATTAAATGCATACATCTCCCAATCAACCTGAAGATGCCACTCTGAGGACCTGTGCCACAGAGCCTCTCTGCCAACTGGGCAGCTACCAACTGTCCTAAATTTTTAGGAGATTTCATTGCCCTTGCAAGTGTAACCCTGTGCCAAGGTCTGAATAAATGAGATTCTCTCTCTAACACACACTCTGCCATGATTTTCTCTGAAACAAAAGCAAAAATGCCTGTCAGTCCCAGAACCCTCCCTCTGTGTTTTACACCAAATCTCATAGTCCTGCCTTTTAAATTGGTAATCGATGGTGTGCCTTCTCCTGAGCTGCTACAAGCCAGAGTACACAGAAGTCCCCAGTGTAACGGGCCAAGAGGCTCAGCAACTGGCACTGCAAGGATCCACCCAATCCACTGGAAGAAGAAATATGGAAGTTGGGGGGGAAAGTGACTGGTAAAGCAAGGCAAATGACAAGTCAAAAGGTATGATCAGAATCTGAATCAAGGAACCACCTGTGAAATAACTCACATAGAGACTGGCAGGGAAGACTGATCTTGAAAGTGCTCCCAGAAGAAGTGGGACAGGACTCCACTGAGCTTCCTCACTGCTCAAAAGGGCAAGTGCTAACAGGCCACTACTGGAGCTGGCCCAAAGTCCACACAACCAAACTCCAACACAATAGCATGTCCCCAGAGCCCTGACAATAAAATTGTGAATGAGAGCAACTCTAGTAATGGTGCTTGGAAACCTTTCCAATATAATCAATATTTCCTGATTAAAATAATAAATATTTTATTTCATTTTCTTCTTCATCTACTTCCAAGACATTACCAAAGGCAAAATAAATAATTATATTAATTATTCCTTGACAATCACATTAATTTATCAAGGATAATTCTTGCCACCTTTTATAGCCAATATTTTATTATCAAATCTCCCAGCAACTCAGGTTTGTGTGTTATTCAGACATTTGGAGGTGTGCTCTGAAGATGGCAAATAATAAGTGACTTGCTATTTCAGGCAAGTAGAATAGAACAGAATAGAATTAACCAGGCTGGAAGAGACCTTTGAGATCATCCAGTCCAACCTAACACCCAACACCGTCTAACCAACTAAACCATGGCACCAAGTGCCTCATCCAGGCTCTTCCTAAACACCTCCAGTGATGGTGACTCTACCACTGCCCTGGGCAAACTACTCCATTATTTGATAACCCTTTCAGTGAAGAAATATTTCCTAATATCTATTCTAAACCTCCCCTGGTACAGCTTGCAGCTATTTCCTCTAGTTGTGTCATGTGTCACCAAGGAGAAGAGGCTGGCCACCTCCTCACTCCACCCTACCTTCAGGTAGTTGTAGAGACCAATAAGGTCTCCCCTCAGCCTCCTCTTCTCTGGACTGAACAATCTCAGCTCCTTCAGATGCTTCTCGTAGGACCTGTGCTCTGGGCCCTTCACGAGCCCGGTTGCCCTACTCTGCACACACTGCTACAAGATCTTAATGTTGTTGTAATTGACAATCTCAGGCACTGTAGGCTGATGGACTGGGTCTTTCATACAGATTTGATCAAAGGGACAGTGGCAGGTCCTTGGTGATTCTTGGGTTTGGAAAAAAAAGAAAAAAGATCAATCAGTGTTCAGTTACTTGTGTTTTAACACCCCATAGTCTCCTCAAGCCTCCCACCCCTGATAAATATATCTCCTCCTATACTCATCCACCACTGACTATACATATTTTTCTATCTTTTCATTTTGTTGCCATGGAAATCCTCCCCCCTAATGTCTGCATTGACTCAAAAGTGCTGAAAGACTTGGAATGTGCATCACTCACAGAATCAACCAGGTTGGAAAAGACCTCAGAGATCATCAAGCCTAACCTATTACCTAATACCTAACACCTCCTGGCAGCTAAACCATGGCTCCGAGTGCCATGTCCAATCCCCTCCTGAACACCTCCAGGGACGGTGACTCCACCACCTCCCTGGGCAGCACATTCCAATGGCCAATTACTCTTTCTGGGAAGAACTTTCTCCTCACCTTGATCCTAAACTTCCCCTGGTGCAACTTGAGACTGTGTCCTCTTGTTCTGGTGTTGGTTGACCGGGAGAAGGGACCAACCCCCACCTGTCCACAGCCTCCTTCAGGTAGCTCCACAGGTAGCTGTAGAGAGCAATGAGGTCTCCCCTGAGCCTCCTCTTCTCCAGGCTAAGCAACCCCAGTTCCCTCAGCCTCTCCCCGTAGCAGGGAGGCTGCAATAGAAGGTATCTAAGGTCCTTTCCAACTAAACCTTTCTATGACTCTCTGGTCTTTTGGATCTCTACCCTTAGCTCCATGTACATAGTTATTATGATAACAATAAAATGAAGAAAGATTCAGAGCAAACTATGGCACCAGAGAGGAAAACACAATTTTTCCTAAACCAAGCACCATGCTATCTTTTTAAAATAATGGCAGGACAGGGTAGTTCAGCACAGGAGGAGCAAACAGAGCTCTGTACCTGTCACAGATATTTTATTACCCTGATCATTTTAAACAAGGTAGCTGAGGATAATTAAGATCCTATTGTCAGATTGATTGGCATGCACAGAGATGCACTACAGCACAAGGCAGATAATAACCTTTCTATGTATTTTCCTTACAATCATGCCTAGAATATGGCACTTGATTCTGGGCATCCCTGGAGTACTCTGAGGCCTAGTGATGAGATATTGAGGGTAATAGATAGAACTCACCTTTGAAGAGGAAAATAAATGGCTTTAGGCATGTTATGAATAATCATTTATCCAATATTGTTTCTTTTGCTTTAGAGCATTCCAGGATAAAGAATAGTAATCAGATTCTGTTATCAGGGAGCAGGGAGCAGGCAAGGTGTGACTCAGTTGCAAACTACATTTCCTAGCAATGTCTTCCAAACAAAGCAATAATCAGTAGAAGATATGGAACTGCCCAAGTTTTTTAGAAGACCTATATTCTAGGTACTGCAAATACTGCCTTGGCACATGACACAGCTGTCTTGCAAGTTTTGTTTCTTCTACTCTTTTAATATGCTTCAGAAATGATATTAACAGCCTTTGCAGAAGAATAGCCATTGCTTCCATACAGCTGAGCATGAAATGAGGAAAAAAACACTTTGATCTTAAGAAGAAGGTTTCCTCTGCTAAGATCTTATCCTGCTTTACTGAAGGGAGGGGATTTTTGCTGGAGCCCTCACAGAAGCATGGTATGTCCTTTAGAAAATATTGGTAAGTTCAGTCTCAGTTAGAAAACACCAAAGTCAATCATTGAAAAGCACAGACATCTACTTACTAAGAACCAGAGTCTCTTCTCCCAGGCAACCAGCACCAGAACAAGAGGACACAGTCTCAATCTGGGGAGGTTTAGGCTGGATGTTAGGAAGAAGTTCTTCCTAGAGAGATTGGCCATTGGAATGTGCTGCCCAGGGAGGTGGTGGAGTCACCATCCCTGGAAAAGTTTAAAAAGAGCCTGGATGAGGCTCTTGGTGCCATGGTTTAGTTGATTAGATGGTGTTGGGTGAGAGGTTGGACTTGAGGATCTCAAAGATCTGGTCTATTCTATTCTATTCTATTCTATTCTATGCTATCCTATTCTATCCTATCCTACCCTATCCTATCCTATCCTATCCTATCCTATCCTATCCTATCCTATCCTATCCTATCCTATCCTATCCTATCCTACCCTATCCCACCCTACCCTATCCTATCCTGTCCTACCCTATCCTGTCCTATCCTATCCCATCCCATTTTCATTCCTCTTTCACGGAATTTCTTTGCAACTAGAACATTCAGTTTAACTTTTCAACCCATGTGCAACTAAGAGCAGTACAGCCAGTTCTCAATGGGACAGTTCAGACCCTGTGATTGACTACAGTGCTATAATTTTAAAAGATTAATTCAGTGGTGACCTAAATACTTACCCAGTGGCAAACTGAAAAAATGTTCCTAGGCAACAAGAACCTATTGACACAAGGAAAATTCCTCCTCCTCCTCCTGAAATAAAGCAGCAAAGAACATACCTCAGATTTGAAGGAGGGTTGGGGAAAAAAAAGAGGGTAAAAAAAGATGAGCAAGAAACACCCTTCACTTTTCAGAAGTCATTATGTTTGGCTCTGGGTGCTATTCCCAGGGATCTGAGACCTCCAGGAACATCCAGCAAGCACTACATTAATAGGGCTAAGAGAAGTCTTAATTTTTGCTTACCAAGAAATTTGTGTCTAGCTAAAACAAGGAGAACTTCACTGCAGTTTTCTTGCTGATTTTCATCTTAGAGGTGGCAATGAGCTAATGAAAAAATATGTGTAAGCTGCAAGGACTAATTAAAGCAGGGCCCAATTATGCATAAGAAAATTGAACTAATATTTCCCTTTATTTGTCTCTTGAAAGTACAACAGAAAAATATCTCATCTAAGAACCTCTACTTACACAACCAGTCTTGCTTAAATGCAAATAAGGTGTCAATAATAAGCTATGATGAAGCCATGTGTCAAGCAACAGGATGTGGAGCCCAGCAGGATTTTTCAGGGGGAATGACAGAGCAGAAAAAGCTAAAGAAAAAAAAATCTTACTAACACTGCCTTGCAGCTATAAAAATAAATTCATTTGTTTAAACTTTTTATAGCAAAGTCTCTAATTCCAAATTTCTTACCCACTAAACTCTCTTGTCATTATATCATCTCTCCCAGAAGGAGCAGGGAGGTCATTCTGCCCCTGTACACTGCACTGGTTAGGCCACACCTTGAGTCCTGTGTCCAGTTCTGGGCCCCTCAGGTTAGGAAGGAGGTTGACTTGCTGGAAGGTGTCCAGAGAAGGGCAACAGAGCTGGGGAGGGGTTTGGAGCCCTACGAGGAGAGGCTGAGGGAGCTGGGGTTGCTCAGCCTGGAGAAGAGGAGGCTCAGGGGAGACCTTAGTGCTGTCTACAGCTCCCTGAAGGGAGATTGTTTCTCACAGTGCTTTTTTTCCATTCTAGCTTGTAAGACTGGATAGTAGCAATTTCCAGGCATCTTTTCCATTAACCTGTGGATTGAAATAGGTGTTTTCTCATTAAATTACTTCCAAATTTATGAAAAAGCAACTCCATAGGGAGCTCTGGTCAGGTCCCATAAGGACATTTGCACAGCATTTCCCCAAGCCATACTTTTTTGCTCATGCTGAGACCAGTGCAGGAAATAGGAAGGAATTCCAACAGGGAACCTTTGGTAGCCAGTGCAGACCAGGTCTGGCAAGACCTCCTTAACTGGGGCTCTGTGTGTGTCAGTGCCAGTACCTGCCAGCACAGTGGAGAGAGTTGGGAATTGACATTTTCCACCCTTCTTAACCTGCAAATCTTTCCTGGTGCATTTTGCAGTGCACTGGGTTATGCTGGACCACTCTTCAGTCAAGTCTTTTAATTGCACACTATCCTCTTCTTCACAGAGTTTCAATGCAGCTGTGAAGGCAGGACTCATGTTTTTGGTTTGGTTATAAGAAGTAATTTTTCATTTAGAAACTCAATCAAAAAACTCATGTGACAATTAGAATAGTTAGGTCACAGTTGGGACCCAGCATGGTTCCTGGTGTCCAGTTCTGGGTTCCTCAGTTTAGGGAAGATGTTGAGTTGCTGGAAGGTGTCCAGAGAAGGGCAACAAAGCTGAGAAGGGGTCTGGAGCACAGCCCTGTGAGGAGAGGCTGAGGGAGCTGGGGTTGCTTAGCCTGCAGAAGAGAAGGCTCAGGGGAGACCTTCTTGTTCTATACAACTACCTGAAGGGAGGTTGTAGCCAGGTAGGGGTTAGGCTATTCTCCCAGGCACCCAGCACCAGAACAAGAGGACACAGTCTCAAGCTGTGCCAGGGGAGGTTTAGGCGGATGTTAGGAGAAATTCTTCCCAGAAAGAGAGATTGGCATGGAATGTGCTGCCCAGGGAGGGGTGGAGTCATCATCACTGGAGGTGTTTGAGAACAGACTGGATGAGGCACTTGGTGCCATGGTTTAGGTGATTAGATGGTGTTGGGTGATAGGTTGGACTCTGTGATCTCAAAAGTCTCTTCCAACCTGGTCTGGTCTATTCTATTCTATTCTATTCTATTCCATTCCATTCCATTCCATTCCATTCCATTCCATTCCATTCCATTCCATTCCATTCCATTCCATTCGGAACAGGAAAGGAAGGATCTCTGGTTACACTGTCATTATCTCTTCTACAGGAATTGGTTTTCCCTTATTCTGTTGTCTCAGTCATTACTTACTTCATTATTTTTGGCTGATGACTAAACATTACCTTCTATTTTTCTATGTGGGAAGAACTTTTCTAATAAAAGCAGCACACTGGTACTAGCTCACAGCTTGGCTGTCCAAGAGCACCCCACAAACAACACTCAGATTTAGTTTGTGCAATGATTCAGAGCAACTGAACTCAGTTTTCCCTCTCTTTGGTCTAATAACTGCCCATAAGCATATGGCAATTCCAAACAACTTTCCCTGTACTCCAAACAATCTTCCTATCACTGTTATGCTGGTGTAATTCTGCTGGCATTGCTTACAGATTGTAAGAGGAAAACCAGATTTGGAATCTGGGAAAATACATCAATATGCTGCAAATTTCTGAAAAGCATTTCAAAACAATTAGTTAGTTTCAGACATATGCTATTAAAGTAAAAAATACTTCCCCCCCCCAATTTCTATTAATATACACAAAAATGCACAACTGAACTCAACATCTACCTTCTAGGACAAACATTAACAGTTGTGTCAGTGGATGGATATTCAGGTGAAAAAATAAGATCTTTTTAGCCCATCTGCAGTGTGAAAGTGAGGACCATGAAGCTCCTGAGAGGTTAAGAGCTTCAAATTCACAGTTTTTCTTCATCATTGAAGTGCAAGACAAGACAAGACAAGACAAGACAAGGCAATAAATCCAGGTTAGAAGAGACCTTCAAGATCATTGCAGCCAACCTATCAACCAATCAACCCACCTAAACAACTAGATCATGGCACCCAGTACCCCATCAAGTCCTCCTCCTGAACACCTCCAATGATGGTGACTCCACCACCTCCCGGGTGAGCCCATTCCAATGGGCAATCACTCTCTCTGTATAGAAC
>CM037631.1:27281978-27445725 GCA_015227895.2 Colaptes auratus
TGTTTCTCAAAACATTCAAGTGGTCAGAAATACTGTCTGAAGGCGAAAAAATTCCACTTGTAAATGCTCTTTCAACTGCCTCTCAGGATTTGTATGTCCCCAGCTTGCTTTATCTTCTCTTGGATGGGGTTCAAGGTATGTTTGCTGTATGTGCTGTGGTCTCTCTCTCTCTCTTCAAGAGAAAACACACTTGCACATAGCAAATAACAGTCTGTCTGGCAGCCCTGACTGGGAAATGGGATGTACACATGATAACTCCACTGTGACTTGCATGGTGTGCTGGGTTATATTTATGTATACATGCTGACAGACACCCTTAAACTTTGGCATTTGAATATAGAACAGAATTAACCAGGTTGGAAGAGACCTTCGAGATCAGAGTCCAACCTATCACCCAACACCATCCAATCAACTAAGCCATGGCACCAAGTGCCTCATCCAGGCTCTTCTTAAACACCTCCAGTGATGATGACTCCAAAACCTCCCTGGGCAGCACATTCCAATGGCCAATCTTTCTGGGAAGAATTTCTTGCTAACATCCAGCCTAAACCATCCTTGGTGCAGCTTGAGACTGTGTCCTCTTGTTCTGGTGCTGGTTGCCTGGGAGAAGAGACCAGCCCCCACCTGGCTACAACCTCTCAGGTAGTTGTAGAGAGCAAGAAGGTCTCCCCTGAGCCTCCTCTTCTGCAGGCTAAGCAACCCCAGCTCCCTCAGCCTCTCCTCACAGGGCTGTGCTCCAGACCCTCCCAGCTTTGTTGCCCTTCTCTGGACACCTTCACGCAACTCAACATCTTTCCTAACTGAGGGGCCCAAACTGGACACAGGACTCAAGGTGTGGCCTAACCAGTGCTGAGTACAGGGCAGGATGACTTCCCTGCTGCTGCTGGCCACACTGTTTCTGATGCAGGCCAGGATGCCATTGGCCTTCTTGGCTGCCTGGGCACACTGCTGGCTCCTGTTCAGCCTATTTTTCCCCCCCTGTTTCAGTCTCATTATCCTACCTAAATAACACTTGAATTGAATATTTTTGACCATCTACAGAGAATAAAATTTGGACAATGCTTTACCCAAAGCATCTCTTTCCAGTAAATGGAAGGGACCCTGTTCTGTAAGTATAAGCTCACAAACAGTGGATGCAGTGGATGACTGCTTAGCTTTATGACTTACCTGGAACCAGAACGTTTTAAGCTGCTCTGTAGTAAATATCATGGCCATGAGTAAGAAAGAATGCTTCCCTGCTGGGGGAGAGCCTCAAGTATCTGTGGATCCAAATAAGCACATTTGTGGTTCTGTCTGTTGAACAAGGTGGGGGACTCAGCAGAGGTTGGCATTTATTGAGGTTTGACACACTTTTCAGTAGTGCATGGGGATTTTTGGGGGAGGCAGCTTTTCCCAGAGATTATTGGCTATTTTGAGTTTTGCTGAAATGACTGTTGTGATGATATTGCTCTACTGGTGACAATAACTTGCTCACCTACAGCTGCTGAGAATCCTCCTTGGGCTATATGAAATGAAAGTGAATCAGTGGGCAGTTCATACTCTCCACTGCAATAAGCACTTTGAAGGATTACCATTTCCTCTAAGTTTAACATATTCCTTTATTCATTAGGCATGGTGTAAGTGCCATTTCCTCAAGCAAAATGCCACTGACTCCCACTCTCATTTTTCAGAGACGAAGCTGTGGTGCTTTGCCAAGTGGCTGGTGCCAGCTTGACAGCACAGGGCTTTCCCCTAAGGATTTCACTTGCACTGTGTCAGCTGGCTGTCTCTTGAGCTTTGCTGTGACTGCCTTGCAAAAATATCTAATCAAAGGAAGACATTGTTTATAATTTCTGAGATTTGATGTTTGCTTTTTTAATGGGTTGAGGGGATCATGCTAATTGAGCCCTCACAGGATAGAATTAACCAGGTTGGAAAAGACCTTTGAGATCATTGAGTCCAACCTATCACCCAACACCATCTCATCAACCAAACCATGGCACCAAGCGCCCCATCCAGTCTCTTCCTAAACACCTCCAGTGATGGTGACTCCACCACCTCCCTGGGCAGCACATTCCAATGGCCAATCTCTCTTTCTGGGAAGAACTTCTTCCTAACACCCAGCCTAAACCTCCCCTGGCACAGCCTGAGACTGTGACCTCTTGTTCTGGTGCTGGTTGTCTGGGAGAAGAGACCAAGCCCCACCTGGCTACAACCTCCCTTCAGGTAGTTTATAGATAGCAGTAAGATCTCCTCTCAGCCTTCTCTTTTCCAGGCTAAGCAACCCCAGCTCCCTCAGTCTCTCCTCACAGGGCTTGTACTCCAAACCCCTCCTTAGTTTTGTTGCCCTTCTCTGGAACCACTCCAGCAACTCAACGTTAAGAAGGGTGCCAGATGAAATGTTCTCAGTGCAGATGCCAAATAAAGCAGCTTTTCATCAATCCAGGCATGTATACCAGGATGTGCCATTCCTGCACAAAGTGGTTTTCATGAGTTCTGTGCCCTTCTGTAGTGCTGAATTTGTGATGGTACATCAACTCGCTGCTCTAGGCCAGGTGTCTTGAGCTGAGCTGTGTGGTGCTTTTAGGCTATGCCCTGAAAATTTAGTTACAGATTTTGAGCAGAGAAGTAGAAAAACATAAATAAATTGCTATTGGGTATGAAAAGGAAAATAAAAGATTATTCTAAACAAACTCATGGGTAAATAGCTGAAATAAGAGGAGCTGTGCCATACCAATTCTCTCTTCACTTCTGATCTCTGCTGGTTTTGCTTTGCTGGGGAGAGAGTAACCTGCTTGTCAGCTGGCCTTGGCTGAGCTGTTTAGTTAAGCCTAACCCACTGCTTTCTCTCTGCTCCTTTTCTCTCTTGGGGCAGGGGGTGGGGGCAGTGGAATGGTTTCCCTGGTCTCTCATGTTGTTTGCTAATTGTAAATATCTGTATAATATTGTAAATATTCTGTATTTTGTACACATTCACTGCATGCCATTGTAGAGTGTAGTTCTTGCTTTTAAATACAGCTTCATTTGCTTCTAACTGAGTTGGTCTGTTCTTGTTAATGCTGGGAGGGAAACTTCAGTGCACCACAAGCTGGGACAGCTCTGGCCAGAGGACAGAAGGTATTTTACCCCAAAAGAGCAAATAAAAACAGTCACACAGAACTGGAAGTTAAATAGAAGTAATAGTTACAAAAGTAAAACAAAGTACACAAAGGTATTAAGGGGAAAGAGGATCTACAGATATATCTGTGTATATACAATCAGAATCAGTCCTGCCCCAGTCCCCCAGCTAGGCCTTGCTACAGCAAGAGGAAACAGCTCCCATCAGCAAATCCTCCCCCACGCTGCAAGCAAAAGCCATGTTCCCAGAGCAGAGAGTTGTCTCTTAAATAGAGAGAGATAGGAAAAGGGAATAGAGTAACAAATTACAATATCCTGCTGCTCCCTCTTAGGACTTTCTAGTCCCATGGAGGACTTTTGTCTCTCTGGTTTTACAATTACTCCTTAGCTCCCAGTCATGACCTGGTGTTGTAGGTTAAAAGAATCAGAAGACAGATATCTAATGGCAGCTTCTGGGGCTGCAATTGGCAAAATCACTTTCAGAGAACTACATGCAGAACCATTTCTTTACAGTGATGAGACACACTGGGTGGGCCCATGCCAACCTCATGAGGTTCAACAAGACCAAGTGCAAAGTCTTGCATCTGGGTCAGGGCAATCCCAGGCACCCATACAGGCTGGGCAGTGACTGGCTTGAGAGCAGCTCTGAAGAAAGGAACCTGGGGGTGCTGGGGGATGAGAAGCTCAACAGGAGCCAGCAGTGAGCACTTGTAGCCCAGAGAGCCAAGCAGAGCCTGGGCTGCATCAAAAGAAGCATAGCCAGCAGGTCAAGGGAAGTGATTATCCCTCTCTACTCCACTCTGGTGAGACCCCACCTGGAGTACTGTGTCCAGTTCTGGAGCCCCTATTACAGGAAGGATCTGGAGGTGCTGGAAGGTGTCCAGAGAAGGGCCATGAGGATGAGCAGGGGCCTGGAGCACCTCTGCTATGAGGACAGACTGAGAGAGTTGGGGCTGTTGAGTCTGGAGAAGAGAAGACTTTAAGGAGACCTTATTGTGGTCTTCTATCTGAAGGGGGCTACAAGAAAGCTGAGGAGGGACCTTTTAGGGTGTGAGGGAGTAATAGGACTGGGGGGGATGGAACAAAACTAGAAATGAGTAGATTGAGATTGGATGTTAGGACGAAGTTCTTCCCCATGAGGGGGTGAGAGACTGGCACAGGTTGCCCAGGGAGGTGGTAGAAGCCTCATCCCTGGAGGTTTTTAAGGCCAGGCTGGATGTGGCTGTAGTGTGAGGTGTCCCTGCCCATGGCAGGGGCGTTGGAACTGGATGATCCTTGAGGTCCCCTCCAACCCTAACAATTCCATGATGCTATGTGTAATCTAAACCATGTTAAACCACTGGTCCTTTGTTCTAGAAAACAGTAATCAGTGTAGTAATGCATAGGAACATTGTCAAGTTTTTCTCTCCCATTCAAGGCTGGGAGGAGTACTTTTTGAGCAACAAACTTTGGGTCATGTATAAATGTGTCTACTTAGTATTTACAGTCATAGCATCGTGATAGTTGGAAGATGGGGTATAGCAATTGGGTAGGAAAAAACCTCTTTTCTGGAGACTCTGCACAAGAGGTAGTGATAAGTTAGGAAATACATGTTGGGTTTTTGAAAGACATTATTAATTAAGTGTAAATGAAAACTCCCCAGACTAGATTTTCCTCCAGTAATTTATAGTCAGGGAGTAGGCTGGCTTCAGGTCTCAAGAATCGCTTGTCTAATTCAGGTGTAAGAAGAACTAACAGAATCACCAAGGTTGGAAGAGACCTCCAAGATCATCAAGTCCAACCCAATTGCTCAGAGCAGGGTGAAATTAAACAAGTTTCCTGATACACTTGTGTGTAGTATGTTTTATCGTCTACCCCTTCAACAAAAAGAGCAAAACAGCATCTAAAGGCTCATTTCATTTGCCAGTCATGCAAATGATTTCCTGCTAAGGTTTTGATACTGTCCTTTGAGAGATGTTGTAAGAGATGGAGCCTCAGATGTGATTAGATCTTTGGTAAAAAATGTGCATTTCATCCCAATGGATCATCCCCAGCTGACTAGCAAAATCTCTATAGAAATAGGATCCAGCTGAGCTCTGATCACTTTATCTTGTATTGTGCTTCAGTGCAACCAGTGCTAGGAGTGCTTATAGAGAAAAGTTGTATATGTTCCCTGAAAGACACAGGCAGCTACAATCACAGGAGAAATCTTTTTCCTCTGTTTAAAAGACCTGTAGATGCAGTGCTTAGTGACATGGTGTAGTGGTGGTCTTGGCAGTGCTAGGTTAACAGTTGGAATTGGTCTTAAAGGTCTGTTCCAACTTGAATGATTCTATGATTCTATATAAATGAAGTCTCTTAATTGCCCTTATTTGGAGCCTTGTTACTGTTATTTCTGGCATTTGAGTGTAGCTCCATGGTTGACTGGCCAGATGTTTCCTCCACAGGGTGTCTATCAGTGCTGTTTTGTCCAAGCACTGTCTCTTAAGTATTCAGAGTATTTCAGCTTTCCCTCTGTCCCTCAGCGTGGACCCTGAGAACATCTCACTGCCTTCAGTGTAGATTTTCACACAGCTTAGTTGTGAGGAGGTAAAAGTTAATGCTTAATGACCTTACTAACATCAGTTAGGCCTCCATGTTGAACAACATGATTCACAGCATCAGTTTGAGGAAAGAGGGATCAACAATCTCACTCTTACCTTTTATCATAAGCTAAAGAGTGAGGGTGCATTGACAAGTGAACTCCTGTTCTCTGTTGTAAACCCCTTTCCTTTTTTTCACTAGCATTTTCATTTCCCTTCCCATCCTTACCTCAGCTAAAACAAGCCAGCATCTAACCTGAGCAGTTATGTCATCTGGACATGTGTAAATCCATGGGTCCTGATGGGATGCACCCAAGGGTGCTGAGGGAGCTAGCAGAGGTCATTGCCAGAAAGGAGCAGAGACACTTTAGACTTAGCCAAAACAATGCAGCCGAGGTCAAGCAGAAGCAGGAAGTTAGTATCTCCCAGCCCAAGGAAGTGAGGAGAGAGAGATTGTTTTGGTACAGCCAGTTTCAGTCCTTTATTCTCTTTCACTGGGATTGTTTGGGAAAGTTTCCTTTTTACACCCAATAGTAACTTATTTCCATGTTATTGCTTTCTGTTCAAGATCTGTGAAAAGTTTTTGAAGGCACAGCTTAAAACTACCACCAGTGTCTAAGCTATCTTACACTTGCAGCCTGTTTTTAGACCTGGCTAAAAATCCCAGTGTATGTATGCATGTGAGTATGTACTGGTGTCTGATATATTTGGTGACAAACTAATACATGTGGCTGAAAATGATGTGACCATTGCAGGCCAAGAATAACACTTTGGAGACATGATAGTTATTTCCATGAAAACATCAGCTCTGTGCCCAGCAGCAATAAAGAAAAAAATATTAGGAAGAGAGCAGAGGGGGGTGGGGGAAAGCAGAGGAGATTGCTGTGCAGCAGCTGGCTGTTTCTGTGGTGCTCCCAGGACTTGAATCCAGTATGCAGGTCTGGTCCTTATCCATCAGACAGGATACTGGACAGGCTTCAGGAAGAAATGACAAAGAGGAGCAAAAGCATGGACAGGTTTCCAAGCAACTGACTGTTGAGGGGCTCTTTAGCCTGGAAAGGAGAGAGTTTAGGGGAATATAGCAGTGGTCTACAAAATCATGCATAGCATTGGAAGAGTGAGTGGATAGGACCTGAATCTTCATGGTTTCTGCTACTACCAGAACTTCTGGCCATCAAATGCAGTCAGTAAGACACTGTTTCAGAGCACACAAGATGATTGATCATCATCTCATAGGTGAGAAACACGTGGAACTTTTCATTAGAGGATGTGGGATAGATTAGGAGGTTTGCTTTCATGGTGGCACTCTAAAGTACTAGGTAAGTACTTTTAGAGACAAGTCAGAGCATTTCTTAATAGACAAAGAAGGCAAGACAGCAGGAGAGTCTTGCCCTGTCCTCATTCTTCTATAGGTGTCTGCATGGCAAGTGAGATTATTAGAGTCAGGGGGCCCTTAGTGTGAGCTAGTGCAGCCTGATGAGTTGTGCCTCTGCTCAGCTTTCTGAGGCATACTGTCTGGAACCTTGCAGTGCTTTGAGAGTATTGCAGTAATGGCACAGCTGGAGAGTAGCTCCATTTCAGTGTACTTTTGAAAGGTTGGCCTGTCTCGAGTTTCTGTATCAGGTTACAAAGAGAGAACCAGTTGAATCCCACCCCCCTCACATAATTCGAATCTCTGTCTTGTGAATGTAAGGACTTGTAGATCAAGTGTCACAATTTTCCTTGAAGCCAAAAAGGGCTATACTGATGTATGATCATTTCTTCTGGCACATTGTGAAAGAGGAAAGTGCAGTACTAGTGAAGAAATTGTTAGTTGAGCCTTCCTGCATTGGCTCATGAGGAGTTCAAACAGCAATATAAGGCCTTTCATGGCCAAAGGGAGCAAAAGTAGAGCTGGGTGCTAAAAGAATCTGTTTAAATGATGTTTGTGTTGGAGCACAGGGATCTTTTAAAGTTGAAGTTACTGTTTTGTGTTGTTTGTAACCCTGTTTGATCGTTGCACATCCTAAATGTCGAGTTGTGGAATGAACTCTACTGTCACAACATAAATAGTCTTCAAGTGTAGTTAGCACCTCTGAGGAAAAGGGTTTCTTGATAAAGACATTTGTTTTGAACTCTGGCAGTCTAGCTGCTCCCTTCCACTGCCAGGGAGTTTCTGTCTAACCTACAGAAGGATTTCTAACTCAGTATTGAGCACTGAGACTGCTTAACTGGTGTTGTGTTCACTTCTCTGGCTGGCTGGGGAACCCAGCTCTGGCAGCAGAGCTAATGAGCAGCCTGGGTCACTCACTGCTGTCTTGTCAAGTCAGACTACAAAATGCAGTCTAAATATGGTCCTCAGCATCTCTCTTCCCTGCTTTGAAACAAGACAAGTGATGTTTTGTTCCTTCCCATCATTCATCTTTCAACCTTCCAAGGTTCATTGGACAAGAACCCCCTTTTAGTTTGTTACTTCATTGGCTGATCTATGGATATCCCCACAGTTAGAAATAAGCCTGTCCAAAGTAATTTTGACTTAGTAGGTGGAACATTTTAAAGACATAAGAATGTATGTAGAGTTCCAGCAGGGGAAGGACATGATGATGCCAGAATCAGGGAGGGAGAATGATTTCCAGCTGGTAAGCACACAGCTCGAGAAAGAGGAGGAGCTAGCTACTTTTTAGGAAGTAAATGCAGCCTGGGAGAGAAATCAGACTATTAAAAGACTTTCATCAGAGAAAGGAGGACTGTTCTGCAGGTCCAGAATGACTGGAAGGCTCACTGCTGACCTATGTCAGTGATCAGTTGATTTCCTTATTTCCCCCTCCCCACTTAAATAAATGAAAATCCTGCAAAAAGAAAACGTTGGGCAGGAGGATGATTGTTGTTTGTTCACCTAGCTTGGAATATGAAGAGACCAGCTGCCTTTCTGTAAAGCTTGTTTCCCTTAAATACAACACAGCCTATTGTTTATGCTGTCATTTTCAGCTTTTGGGGGGTTTTGCTGTCTTTTGAATCTCTGTGTAAATGGTGGGGCTTTAGTGTGAGTGATCAGGAGGGAAGGAAATGGTGCTGAAAGGAAAAAAAAAGGAGCCTTAAAGTCTGGAAGGCTTAATGGGCTGAAAATCAAGAAAGTCCCGGCTGCTCACAGAGCCTGTCAATTTATATCAGCAAAAGTATGTCTCAGGGGGATTCCAAGGTTTATGATGTAATAATTTTGGAGCCCTTCACTCATCATTACCTCATCATTTTTTTCTTTCCTCCTCTTTAAACCTCATGGGGGATATTTGTAGCACTCATCCTTAAAGATGAGAAAAGAGCCACTTCCTTAACTTCATAAACTCTGGCCATGAATAAATCACAGGTCAAACTCAAATATTGGACACTTCAGTTTGATGCCATCTTCTTGCTTATCAGAGTTTTATAGCTTTTAACTGGCAAAGAGTTCTTCCTAGGCGCCTTTTCTTTTTCCAAGGCACTGCAGAACTACTTGTGACATCATTTCCAAATTTACAGGGCTTGAAAACAAGTCAGAGCAGTGGGGCTCAACTCCTTTGAAATGCTGTTGGCGCTTTTAAAGAAGCTGATTTAATTAATTATTGTGTTTAAATTATTGTATGGTGCTGAGAATCAATATCATAGAATCAATAACGTTGGAAAAGACCTCAAAGATCATCAAGTCCCACCTGTCACCCAAGACCTCATGACTAACTAAACCATGGCTTCAAGTGCCATGGCCAATCCCGTTTTGAACACCTCCAGGGATGGTGCCTCCGTGAACGGAAGGTGCTCCAGACTACTCTGCATTTGGTCTACAACTGGACAGTCATTTTTGACTTTGAAATTTCAGGGATTGCAGAGTGTCTGTGTGGTGAAAGAGAGAACTGAGACTGGTATCTCAGTGAATGCAGAAGTGCTAGAGGTAGTTGCAGAAACACAACTGCAAAGTATCCAAATGCATGAGAGAGTCACTGTGGATAGACCTTTTGGTAGCCAGCTAGGCTGCTGGCCTACAATGTTCTGTACTTTATAACTGCTGATGCTTTTATTTTCTCCCACTGTCTACTTGCTTTGTAATCACATTTTTTGTTTAGTCTTATACAATACAATAAACCAGGTTGGAAGAGACCTTCAAGATCATTGTGTCCAACCTATCAACCAATCCAACCCACCTAACCAACTAGATCATGGCACCAAGCACCCCATCAAGTCTCCTCCTGAACACCTCCAATGAAGGTGACTCCACCACCTCCCGGGCAGTCCATTCCAATGGGCAATCACTCTCTCTGTGAAGAACTTCTTCCTAACATCCAGCCTAAACCTCCCCTGGTGCAGCTTCAGACTGTGTCCTCTTGTTCTGGTGCTGCCTGCCTGGGAGAAGAGACCAACCTCCACCTGTCCACAACTTCAGGTAGTTGTAGAGAGCAATAAGGTCTCCCCTGAGCCTCCTCTTCTCCAGGCTAAGCAACCCCAGCTCCCTCTGCCTCTCCTCACAGGGCTTGTGCTCCAAACCCCTCACCAACTTTGTTGCCCTTCTCTGGACACGTTCCAGCAAGACAACATCCTTCCTAAACTGAGGAGCCCAGAACTGGACACAGGACTCAAGGTGTGGTCTAACCAGTGCAGTGTACAGGGGCAGAATGACCTCCCTGAACTGTGATTGAAAAAGTAATCCATAAAACTGGCATAAAAAGTTCTTATCTCATAAGAAATTATTACTCTTGGATTTATAATCTTATTGAAGTAGCATGCATTTCAACCTCTTCTTATTAGAGGTTCAGAACAGTCTGGAGCTGCTGGGTAAAAGGTGGTTTGGATACACAAAACAGTAATACCTCAGACTCCAGCTATGTACTGCTATGGTATCGTAGGTATAGACCTATCAAACACTGAAAGAGCAGGCATTTGATTTTTCAAGATCCTTGGAATTGAGTGGAGTGACTTTGCTGTTCTTTTCTGTAAACTATTTTGTAACAAGAAGGATCAAGGTAAAAAGAACCACAGGATCTGACTTTTAAAGTCAAACGTGACACAACCGCAGTGTGTGACTTGAGGCTCATCTTTGAAGTGCTAAAGCAGTAAGAGCTTCGGGGATGTGACAACTTCAATCAAAGGGCAGTGCTCCCTGTGCCACAGGGTCTCTGTCTGCAGGATGTGAATAGTAATGGCTTTACTTCACACACACCTCCTATGCAAACTGGTTTTCTTTGATTTGAGAGCCACAGATCCTAACAGATCATAATGTTTCATTTAAGTAAATAGAACATAGCCAATTAAGGCAAGCAATATATAAACACATGCCCATGATGATCAGAGCATAGAATAGAGTAGAATAGAATAGAATAGACCAGACCAGACCAGGTTGGAAGAGACCTTCAAGATCATTGCTTCCAACCTATCATCCAACACCATCTAATCAACTAAACCATTCAACCAAGCACCCCATCCAACCAAACACCTCCAGTGATGGTGACTCCACCACCTCCCCGGGCAGCCATTCCAATGGCCAATCACTCTCTCTGTGAAGAATTTCCTCCTAACATCCAGTCGGAGCCTCCCAATGTCTTCCTTATGTCTCTCCACCTCTCTAGTAGTGCATCCTGGAAAAAGGGGAATTTGACCATGCAACCAGCTCAGATGGGTTTCAGCCTGTATGCCCATTTTTCTGGCACTGCCATATATTCACCCTACTGGGCACATCCCTATTCTGCTTGACAACATCTATGACACACATCTAAATATTCCAAAGGGAAAAATTCCCTTGAAATGCATCCTTCTGTCCTTGTAAATTGATAGCTGGTTTGTCATAACTGGTATTGTAGAGATGTTATTTGGCACTTTGTACTGATATTCCAGTAGATGACTTGTGAATATGTTAAGCTGAGAAGGGGGTAGGAGAAAGCAAGGGTGAGAAAGCGGGAAGAAGAATTAGATAAGAGACAGGAAAGAGAAGTATGTGCAAGAGGGTGTTAATGCTCTAAAGGTTTTAAATGGCAAACTTCCTCTTCTCCCTTGTAGTTTATAACCTTCCTGATGTAGGAGGACAAGGGATAAGTTTGTGTCTTTACATAATTTAGCTAAGTGGTAGTGGTGAGACTGGCAAAATGCAGCTGAGGACTTCTTGCTGATCAGGGATTTGAAAGGAACTGTGCGCTCGGAATGGAAGCCAAGAGGAAACGTAGATGCTAAGGAAGGGCTAAGTGTGATCACAAGTCATGGCTGCACAACCATGCTTGGTGGCTGGGAGGATTTTGTCTTCACAGAATCAGCAAGGTTGGAAAAGACCTCAGAGATCAAGTGCAACCTATTACTTAATACTTCATGACAACTAAACCATGGCTACAAGTGCCACATCCAATCCCTTTTTTAACACCTCCAGGCCAGGGATGGTGACTCCACCACCTCCCTGGGCAGCACATTCCAATGGCCAATTCCTCTTTCTGGGAAGAACATTCTCCTCACTGCCACCCTAAGCTTTCCCTGGCACTGAGACTGTGTCCTCTTGTTCTGGTGCTGGCTGCCTGGGAGAAGAGACCAACCCCCACCTGGCTACATCATCCTTTCAGGAAGCTGTAGAGAGCAAGAAGGTCTCCCCTGAGCCTCCTCTTCTCCAGGCTTAGCAACCCCAGCTCCCTCAGCCTCTCCTCATAGGGCTGTGCTCCAGACCTCTCCCCAGCCTCATTGCCCTTCTCTGGACACGTTCAAGTGTCTCAATGGCCTTCTTAAATTGAGGGGCCCAGAACTGGACACAGGACTCGAGGTGTGGCCTAACCAGTGCTGTAGTGTGCCCAGTTTTTAAGTGAAGTTTGCAATGGTGGTTGCTATCTGCTCGAGACCTCTCTCCAGCCTCATTGCCCTTCTCTGGACACACTCAAGTATCTCAATGTCCTACTGAGATTGAGTCTTGTTGATAGACTTGCAGGATGGTCAGTGTGGCGATGTCAGGAGAGTTACAGAACAATCCATGATGTGATTGATTTCAGAACAATTAAAAAGCAATCATTAGGAGGCTAGCTACTCCAGGCTTTAACTAAGTCAAATTGCAAGGACAGAATGAGGAAGAGAAATTGCTGATTTTCAGAAGTGAGCCTTTTAAAAGTCGGTTAAATAATCGTATTCATGCTTTGTTAACAAGCCAGACCAACACCCAGAGAAATGCATCACAGTTTAGGTACTAAACTCTAGGAAGGGATGGAAAAGACTGAAATATTTTAGGAGATGTCTCTTTAAAATGATCTAAGCAATGATAAGATTGTCTGTGACTTGGTTTGATTCTCTTGATCAACTAGTGATTGCACATCATCATAATGTAAAAATGCTCTAATTATTATTTCATCACTTCTCATGTCTTTTATTTGGTTTAGTATCATGGATTAGGGGAAAGCCTTAGCTTGAAAATACAGTTGTGATTTTTTTGTCTTGCAACTCTGAAAGTTATCTCTTGTAAAGTGTTAGATTTGTGATAATCACCATGGAGAGAGCATCATGAGTACCTAGCTGTGCCCTGTCCATAGCTGCCAAAGCTCTCATCACCTCTCTTATCACCTTTCTGGATAGTCCTTAAAGGCAATTTGCACCAGTGTGACTTTTGTACTATGCACACACATGTGTAGTATGAGAATATCATAGACCTCAAGAGTGAAGTATGTACCTAATGGTCCTGTGGGCTTCTGTTCAGTGTGCCATTTCTCTTAATAGAATCTACAGAACATGAGTGCTCTATGTGCTGGAGGAAGTTGTAGGATGCATTTGAGATGAGGTGGAACACTACCATATAGCCTGAGTGTTGCTATGGAGAAGAGAGTAAAGTCATATGGTGAAAAGAAAATACATCTGCCTGGGAAATTTGCCATAGCGTGGGAGGGGGGAAAAAGAAATGAAAGTTGACTTTAACTAGAACAAGATCCTGTAGAGAAGCTGTTGAGGCCAATTTCAGATGCCATATCTTGGCTGCTTTCACTCCAGTACTGGCCAGCCTTGTCATATTACTATTCAAAATCTTTTCAAGATTGTGCCTTGTTGAACTAAGTCCTGGAGTGCAGCCAGGTGGCCCGGATCAGTGGGAAAGGGCAGCAGCACAAGAGTCGGGGAGAGAGATGGGATATGGCTCTCTGCCTGGGTGCTGTCCCTCTCTGGCAGAGCAATGGAGTGGGTTATATCTGTGTGAGATGTGTTTTATCTCTCCTAGAGAGTCACAGGCCCTTCACAAGGTCTGCCAAACCAGCCTCACTTACTCTTGTTGTGGGGTACTGTGCAGTGTTGCAGTGAAGAAGAGCAGGTCTGCCAGCGCTTTACCTTGCCGTGGCACCTGGTTATGGGCCCTTAGAAATAAATGACCCAGACCACTCCAAAACCAAATCATTAATCATGGTGACTTGCACCACATTCTGGAGGTCAACAACCTCAATTCATGGAAGGAAATGCTACTGCTTTGTGTTTGCCATTGGAAATGTCCTCCACCAGGCACACACAAAGGCTGTTGTTCATATGAAGCCTTTCTATAAAGGATTCATAGAAATGCACCAGTAACTTGAGTTGCCTTGGGAGATTCCTGAGGCAGGGCTGGAAGTTAATGTGCTCCCTCTGAAATATACACAGTTGGATATTTTGCACCAGTGAAAGTTTCCTGGAGCCTTTCAGTTCTTGGCCAGTGGCATTTGAAGCATATTGTAGCATATTGTCTCTAAGAGTGACAGAGCATGCCTGCATGCAGTTGTGATAGGGTCAAAGCAGTGCATTTTCATCTACCAGAGGATGGAGAAGAAAGCAAATCTCTGCATCTCACCAAGAATTCAAGATGTCAAGAAGCAGTTGTACTGGGAAGCTTTTTGTCAATACAGAAAGCAGGTTGTTCCCTGAAAGATGCTCACTGAATTTCACTTACGGCACCGCATTCATTGTTGGCCAGATCCAGTTGCTGTCCTAAGTTATATTGGAGATGTAGTAAGAATCTTGGGGGTGCAAGTGCTTATTTCTTTCAAAATTAATCTGACTGTGCATGGAGATAAAGGAATGAAGATACTGAGTATCGTGCTGTGTTTCCTCACTGGCAGATCCTGCTATCTTCTCCAAGATGTTTGCAATACATCTTAACCAGATGATGAAAGGCTAGTTCAGACCATCCGAGACAGCTGACCTTTAAAACTGAGCCCTTAAGAAATGTTTTCTTTGACTTGATTATTCTTTCTTCAGGCTGTTGTGACTGTATGAAGTGTGCATTTGGGGTTGTCATTGTACAATTTTTTTTGTTCAATTTTATTTTGGTGTGGGGGTTTTGTTTGTTTTTCAGTTTAGAGACTGCATAGCAGAATCGCATCCCAATTAGTAGAGTTTAGTTATGATGACACAGCAGTACACAAAACTGAATGTTAAGAAAGCCACCATATATTAACTTGTAAGGAGTGAGAAAGCTGCTGTAGCTCCTTTTCAGAGCTGGGAGATTCAGACTTTTTTTTTCCTCTGACTTTCTATCCCTTGATTTCTTACCTGTAAACTTACTGTTAGAAAATAGTTTGAGATACCCAGGGAAATCAGGGGAGGAAGGGCTGTGCTTATCCTCAGGGTCAGTTCCCAAGATGAGAAACATGAAAGAAATAGCTAGCTTAGAGAAAGCCATGGTGCATACAGGTACTACACACAGCACAGCCTGCAAACTGTCGTTTAACAAATGAGGGGTAAAATCCTGTGGCTGAAGAATTCAAGCCATGGTTGCAAGGTATTGCAGGAAGAGTAGGGGATGCAAAGGTAGGAAGGGTAGGTAGGAACCAGTGTCCTAGGTTTCTGTACAACTAGAGGACAGGATAAATAAAAGTTGCAGGAAGGAAAGAGAACATCTCCTGTGCTAGTGAGAGCTGTGGAGACTGCTTAAGGAGATCTGTTGTGGGTAGGAGACTCCCTTATATCCCTGAAGCTGGATATGATATGAATTTGGAGAGGACTGAAAATCTGATACCAATAGAAGCTCCTACAAATGCTGCTTACATGTTACATCTAACCACCTCTAGGGAAAGGCATCAGAGAAAGGCAGCTACACAGAGCACATCCACTCCTTCACTTGGTCAATTGCACTAAGTTACAGAAACCTTCCCTACTGCAGATGTCCCTGTAGTTCAGTTTGTAATATGCATAGAAATGATCAAAAAGCAATGCAGTCTCCCAACCATCTCTGAAAACACCAGTGAATCAGTTGCCCAAGGACTTGTACTTCAATTTAATTTTGATTAATTAATTAATCTATGTTTATTTAGATTACTGTAACCCTTGAGTGCCTGGTGAATTCTTAGTTGCTTCACCTTTCTTACACTAACTTCTCAGAGGCAGGGACCGTTGGTGGCTTTCTGTGTATGATACCCAGAAGACCTCTACACAGACCTCAGAAACTTGTAATCTCTATCAGAATTCAATATTGAACGGGGGAAAAAAACAAACAAACCACCACATTTTAAAATATCATTCAATAGGTTTGCAGAAAACAGTGATTTCTAGCCTCAGCAGCAGTGCTGTTATGAACACGTAGGTGTTATTCCCTATGCACTCAGCTTTGTCCTTTGGTAAAGGAGAAGAGAATTCACTGATATTGCTGCTTGCTTGCTTGTGGCCTGAGTTTATAATGCAGAGTCACATTCTGGGTTTGCTCTTCCCCCCTCCCCCTTTTCTCCTTTTGTTTTTCTTTGTCCTGACAGAAAGATTTCGGGATTTACTGCTTCTGCATTCAAATCAAGACGCAGAGATTGTGCCCATCTTTCATCAGAGGCGCTATCCCAAGTAAGTAAGATTGTCTTCTTGGGAGAAATAAAATCTTATCTGTTTGCAGCAAGGGACAGGGAAGCATTTACAGCCCTGTCCATGTTCGTGGTGTGAAGTCTGGAGGCAGAGCTGTCAGGGAGTCACACTTAACACTGAGCTTTGCAGTCTTTGGGTGATGTCAGGGATGAGCAGACATGCTTTGCAAGCATGCCCAGCTGTCAGCAGGGAGGTGGTGGCTGAGTGCAAGACATTAAGTTGCCTGGATCGTGTCTGGTGGAGCTTTGTTTTACTTGACACTGTTGACATAGGCAGATGTTTTGTCAGACTAATCCCCACTGTTGTCTTGTGGGATTCCATCATTTATGGTGACAGATTCCCTTGGATTTTAACAGCCTCCCTTCTGGAATCCTGCAACCACTAGAAAAGATGGTTTTCCTGCCCTTTTTAGGAATATCTATCTATCTATCTATCTATCTATCTATCTCTACAGATATATATATCTCCCTAAATATATGTATATTCCCTATATGTATATATATGTATTCCTATATATATATATGTATTCCTATGTGTATATATATATGTATTCCTATGTATATATATATATATTCCTATGTATATGTATATATATATTTATGCAAGCAAACCAAAACAGTAGTGTTGTGTGTTTAGGTCTTGCATGCAAATAATATCCTAGAAAAAAACTTCCTCTTCTCCTAAGTGATATACTTCAGTGAAGCAATAAATGCTCCCTGTTATAATAATGGTTAATAGAAACATTCACATTCATCTAAGTCTTGAACAGAGGCAGGGAAGGGCAGAGTAGTAGTGCTCACATTAAGTGTAACTAGAGTGAGCAAGGAAAAAAGGCTGGTGCAGAATGGGCAGAGGAAGGAGAAGGAAGAATGAATGTCTGGAGCCGGTCCAGAAGTCATGATGGAAGTAAGCAAAGTTATTCAGCTTAGCTATTTTTGTTAGCAAATTTCTGAAATACATAAGAAGCCAGTGGAGCTAAGCCTTAGATGCAGCTCTTAAAATCTGATAGCAGGAATTTTTTTAATGGCAGACAACAAATAAAGGGACTGAAAGCTGAAAACCAGTCACCTCCTCACTGTGAATGCTTAAGAATCAAAGCACTGAACGCTGTAAACATTGATTCTGAGAATGGTGAATTTTGCATTGACTCTAAGGGAGACATGATTTTATCCCCCTGAATTTACTGTTTGTATTATCAGTTGTCATTGTTTTACTGGAATGCCATCAAAGTAAAATACATGAAACTGTGGGAGGTACCTTAGGTGGGTGGACAGGTCCACTTGTTTCACTAGGGCTTCCTTGAATTACTGCTTTTCTCCTCACCCTTCAGAGCACTGGAACAGTTACTTTTCCACAGCAGTAAAATGCTTTGCTTGGCTTAGATGTTCTCACTTGTAGTATGGACAATGGCAGACTGGTTTGAGAAACTAGTTCATCATCCATCTTCAAAGAACACACTGCTGTATAAATCATTCCTAAGGTACCTGACTTTCCATTTCCCTAGGTTGAATTTATTGCTAGCATTCTTGGCAAGTACAGTCTATTAGCAGTACTGCACGTTGTCAGATTCCTGGGTGAATGAGTGCCTGTTGTCTTCTCATCAGCTCCTTGAAGACTATGCAACAGATAGCTTGCAGTATGAAGCTCTGTTGCTTGCCTCACTAAATGATGTTTTCAGCCACATTGACAGGATTGACTGAATCCTGTAATATACAATACCAGCTAAGCTTTGGCACCTAACTGAAAGACGTTTATGTTCTCAAAAGCAATAGATTTCTGTTTATAGCATCATTAATTTCCTGCAAATTTACTGATTACAGAAAATTACTTGCTTACTTATTGCAGACAACTATCATAGAATCAGTAAGGTTGGAAAAGACCTCAGAGATCATCAAGTCCAAGCTGTCACCCAACACCTCAGGACCATGCAATCAAGTGCTATGTCCAGTCCTTTTTTGAGGACCTCCAATGATGGTGACTCCACCACCTCCCTGGGCAGCACATTCCAATGGCCAGTTACTCTTCCCTGGCACAGCTTGAGACTGTGTCCTCTTGTTCTGGTGCTGGTTGCCTGGGAGAAGAGACCAAGCCCCACCTGGCTACAACCTCCCTTCAGGGAGTTGTAGAGAGCAATGAGGTCTGCCCTGAGCCTCCTCTTCTCCAGGCTAAGCAACCCCAGCTCCCTCAGCCTCTCCTCACAGGGCTGTGCTCCAAACCCCTCCCCAGCTTCGTTGCCCTTCTCTGGACACATTCCAGCAACTCATTATGTGCTCACATAAATGCCTACAGCAGAGTTCCTTAATGAAACATACTCCACTGCACATAGTTACAGATTACTGAACTAGTCTAATCCAGGCAAGTCTTTCAGATACCTCTAGTGGCTATCAGGGTATGAAATGCATGGCTCAGAAATCAGACATCATTAGGCCTCCCTCATCCACCTCATCAGGACATCTACTCATGCATAGAGAGAAATGTTTTGAGAAGAAAATCTGTTTCCTAGCTGACACAAAGCCATCATTATATCTGTGAGGATCTGCATTCCTATAGCTAAGAATAAACCTGCAGCTGTGGGCTGCCAGATGGGTTGGGATGCACAGATACTCCGAGGGTACATGCCTTGGAGGAGGCTGTGCAGACAAGCCGGATCACAGACATACCTGCAGCTTGTTCCTTCTCTTCTTCAAGCCATTAATATGCTGAAGTCACTGAAGTGAGTTACATCAGCATGATTAGGACTGTCACCAGGCTGAACCTGTTACAGTAAGTCTTATCCCAACTCATAACTATGACAGTGAGCACTAGGACACCTATATCTCATAAAAAAAACACTTGTCAGAGTTTCACTCAGCACATTTCTGCAGGAGATTTTCTCGAGTTGGTGTCAAACTCATACTTTCTTTGCTTGCCTGCTTTGCTGAGGATGCTCCTAATGTTTATCATGCAGATTCACTCATAAAATGCAAGATCTCCTGAAATGCTGACACAAGGATTGCTTCCAAAGAAGACACAGTTTTGCTCCCTGCAGCATGTGGGCAGGGTGGTTGATGCTAACAGCAAGGGCCTAGATCACTCCATTCCATCATGGCCTTGTGGATTTTTCCCACTGATTCCACTCTGCTCCTGATCATCCATGATACAATACAATAAATCCAGGTTGGAAGAGACCTTCAAGATCATCACGTCCAACCTATCAACCAATCCAACCCACCTAAACAACTAGATCATGGCACCAAGCACCCCATCAAGTCTCCTCCTGAACACCTCCAATGATGGTGACTCCACCACCTCCCTGGGCAGCACATTCCAATGGGCAATCACTCTCTGTGTATAGAACTTCCTCCTAACATCCAGTCTAAACCTCCCCTGGTGCAGCCTGAGACTGTGTCCTCTTGTTCTGGTGCTGCCTGCCTGGGAAAAGAGACCAACCTCTGCCTGTCTACAACCTCCCTTCAGGTAGTTGTAGAGAGCAATAAGGTCACCCCTGAGTCTCCTCTTCTCCAGGCTAAGCAACCCCAGCTCCCTCAGCCTCTCCCCAGCCTTGTTGCCCTTCTCTGGACACCTTCCGGCAACTCAACCTCCTTCCTAAACTGAGGGGCCCAGAACTGGACACAGGACTCAAGGTGTGGCCTAACCAGTGCCAGTACAGGGGCAGAATGACCTCCCTGCTCCTGCTGGCCACACTCTTCCTGATGCAGGCCAGGATGCCATTGGCCCTCTTGGCTGCCTGGGCACACTGCAGGCTCATGTTCAGCCTTCCATCAACCAGCACCCCTGGGTCCCTCTCTGCCTAATACATGCACAAGAGAAGGATGCAGTTGCCTTGCAACACCAAAGAGTGTTTAAGTTGGGCCTGATAATGTGAAAGGAAAAAAAGAGCCAGAAGAACAGAATGATAAAGGGAGTGTTAAAAGGACAAGAGTGAGAGATTAAGTTGGTGGGTGAAAAAGGCAGGACAGAGGCTGACATTGCACAAAACAATGTTTGAGGGGGATACTCCAGCAATGTGACTGATTGAGCTTTTTAGCCAATTTCTCTGCATACAGGGACTTGACAGTATACTGTATACTGCTGACATCCTCAAATGTGTTGTGTTTTGTCTTGTTCTTCTTTTAGAGAGTTTATTGCCTTTTTTTCTACACCCTCCCCCCCCTTTATTCTCCTTCAGAAATATTTGCAGTTGTCACTCTTATATGCTGTGGGTTTGGTCAAAATATTCTTGGTTGATTCACAGATTTTAGGAACAGAAGGAGATGTTCTGTTCCAGCTCCTCTGAGTCCCTTCCTAACACAAGCCATCGAGCACTGCGGAGGAATCCCTGCAGCACGCTTCTGGTTCAGCCAGAGCATGGATGTTGAAAGCCAAAGCAGCCTTTCAACTGAGATGTTTGTGTAACGTTAAATTACTTTAACTTCAGTGGCCAGTCTCTACCTTCTCACTACACCACGTTCTGATAAACAAGAAAGTCCTGTACCATCTGAAAGGACAGCTCTGTACAAGAGGTTGGAGGTCATTTAACACCTTGCCCTTCTCCTGGACAATAGCTTACTGCTCTCTGCAGCTACCTGAAGGGAGGTTGTAGACAGGCTGGGGCTGGTCTCTTCTCCCAGGCAACCAGCACCAAAACAAGAGGACACAGTCTCAAGCTGTGCCAGGGGAGGTTCAGACTGCATGTTAGGAGGAAATTCTACACAGAGTGATTGCCCATTGGAATGTGCTGCCTGGGGAGGTGGTGGAGTCACCATCATTGGAG
The DNA here is from genome assembly GCA_015227895.2 of Colaptes auratus. Taxonomy (NCBI): domain Eukaryota; kingdom Metazoa; phylum Chordata; class Aves; order Piciformes; family Picidae; genus Colaptes; species Colaptes auratus. The sequence goes on from CM037631.1 coordinate 27,303,150, forward strand.
GTGTTTAGGAGGAGACTGGATGGGGTGCTTGGTTGCATGGTTTAGTTGATTAGATGGTGTTGGATGATGAGTTGGACGCGATGATCTTGAAGGTTTCTTTCCACCTGGTCTATTCTATTCTATTCTATTCTATTCTATTCTATTCTATTCTAGTCTAGTCTAGTCTAGTCTAGTCTAGTCTAGTCTAGTCTATTCTAGTCTACTCTATTCTAAAAATCTCTCTCTATTAATTTGTATTCTTTCTTTTTAAAACCTTTCCAAAGTGTGGTTTATTTTTTATTACTATTTTTATTTATTTTCCCCCTGTTTTGGGGGTTGTGGGTTGGTTGGTTGTTTTATAAGCATGGACAGGAATTAAGAAAATGTTTTAGAAACTGTTTCCATGATGTGCTCATAAAGAAATAATGGCATTTCTTTGTAGCCAGGTGGGCCTTGGTCTCTTCTCCCAGGCAACCAGCAGCAGAACAAGAGGACACAGTCTCAAGCTGTGCCAGGGGAGGTTTAGGCTGGAAGTGAGGAAAAAGTTCTTCCTAGAAAGAGAGATTGGCCACTGGAATGTGCTGCCCAGGGAGGTGGTGGCGTCCTCATCACTGGAGGTGTTTAAGAAGAGACTGGATGAGGACTTGGTGCCATGGTTTAGTTGATTAATGGTGTTGAGTGATAGGTTGGACTTGATGATCTCAAAGGTCTCTTCCAACCTGGTTAATTCTATTCTATTCTAAATATTAAGTAATTTTCATGTCACAAAACCCCAGAAGATAGAAGATCAAGAAGGATCTTGACCTTTGTATGTGCATCTAGCTTCAGATAGATCTTTTGGTTATTTTTTTGGAAAGCTGCAGAAAGTTTCAGCTCAACCAAAGCCAAGCAGGGTTCTTCAATTCTCATCATGGAGCAGTCTAGACAAATAGGCGGCAGGAAGTTAGTGCCCTGAACCCTTGGGCCATCTGCTTCCCAATTGCTGCTCATTGTAATGGTAATGGCTCTGTAATGGATCCGTGCCAGTTCCCTACAGCTCGAGATCAAAGCCAAGAAATGGATAATATGTCATAAATAATACCCAAGAAATAAAACCTGTATCTGTGTAATTGTCTAGAGAATGTTTTCCTTTTTAGTGGCAATTAATTTGTGAAGTAGTGAGTTGTGGCTTCTGGAAACAGTGCTCAAACAGTGCATCTGCTGAGAGTCTCCCTGAATCCTAGGCTTAAGAATGCACAAGAGGAGCTAAGCAGAATCATGGCCTTGAAACCCAGTTCCGTTCACATGAGAATCAAAGGCAACATCTTCCTTGTCGTTCAGTCAGGGGGGGTGGAACTGTGACCTCTGTAGTCATCACTCAGACTTCACTGTAAATTTTTAATTGTAAGAATCATAGAATCAATAAGGTTGGAAAAGTTCTCAGAGATCATCAAGTCCAACCTAGCACCCAACACCTCAGGACTAACTAAACCATGGCTTCAAGTGCCACATCCAATCCCCTCTTGAACACCTCCAGTGATGGTGACTCCACCACCTCCCTGGGCAGCACATTCCAATGGCCAATCTCTCTTGCTGGGAAGAACTTTCTCCTCACTTCCAGCCTAAACCTCCCCTGGCACAGCTTGAGACTGTGTCCTCTTGTTCTGGTGCTGGTTGCCTGGGAGAAGAGACCAACCCCCACCTGGCTACAACCTCCCTTCAGGGAGTTGTAGAGAGCAAGAAGGTCTCCCCTGAGCCTCCTCTTCTCCAGGCTGAACAACCCCAGGTCCCTCAGCCTCTCCTCACAGGGCTGTGCTCCAGACCCCTCCCCAGCCTTGTTGCCCTTCTCTGGACACATTCAAGTGTCTCAATCTCCTTCTTAAATTGAGGGGCCCAGAACTGGACACAGGACTCAAGATATGGCCTCACCAGTGCTGAGTACAGGGCACAATGACTTCCCTGCTCCTGCTTGCCACACTATTTCTGATGCAGGCCAGGATGCCATTGGGCTTCTTGGCCACCTGGGCACACTGGTGGCTCGTGTTCAGCCTACTCTCAACCAGTACCCCCAGGTCCCTTTCTTCCTGGCTGCTCTCCAGCCACTCTGACCCCAGCCTGTAGTGCTTCATGGGGTTATTGTGGCCAAAGTGGTCACAACAAGAAGAGGTGGAAAAGTTTCATGGAGTGATTTTTCTGTAAAAGACCTTCTGTGAAGTGCTTTCCAAAAGATGTTCCCTTATTACAGAGGAGAAACCGAACCATGGCACTCTAATGTACAGTTGCCAGTGTCACCCAGGAACAATTCTCCTCGGGACAAGGCAAGAAAAAGACATCAGGTCTTCCACAGTCCTCTCCGTTGTGTGCAACTGCCTTTCTTGTCTAAAATAGCCTCTGTTCCGTTTTCCCCTGCACAAGCACGTGGCCTGCCCATACTGCTGAAATCAGTTGGGAAAATGCCAAGTGAAAGAGCCTTTCCGAAGTGCCCACACAGGCACTTCAAATGCATTATTGTACTTTAAGCGTGGAAACTGCTGGGTTTAAGCTCCCCAAGCTTTAGTTCAAAATGCAAGCTAGAAGCTAAAGATTGCACCAGCAGCACTGAACCCACAGAAAACCTGAGCCTCAAAGACTACTGATGTCTTGGTTTGATATTTTGTCTCTTATTTTTCATTCTTCCTTTTTTTCCCCCTCTTTATAATGTGACTTGCAGTGATGCTGGGTTATCCTGTAGCATTTGCACAGTTGAGCTCCATGGCAGTACACTGTAAAGAAAGGACATTTCCTCAACCAAGTCACTACCTTGATATATTCAGGACTGCACACGAGAGGACACAGTCACAAGCTGTGCCAGGGAAGGTTTTGGCTGGATGTTAGGAAGAAATTCTTCACAGAAAGAGTTGGAATGGGCTGCCCAGGGAGGTGGTGGAGTCCCCATCACTGGAGGTGTTTAGGAAGAGACTGGATGGGACACTTGGTGCCATGGTTTAGTTGATTAGATGGTGTTGGGTGACAGGTTGGACTCGATGATCTCAACCGTCTTTTCCAACCTGGTTTATTCTGTATTCAATGTTGAACTCAAACACGGGTCACAAATTCCTCAATTCAGAGCATATATTTGTTTAGAATACCAACACAATGCCCTGGTAACTTCTGGGGTAAATTAAAGACATTTTTGTTCTTTTTCCAAATGCCTAAGTTTTGAATAGAATAGAATAGACCAGGTTGGAAAAGACCTTTGAGATCATCGAGTCCAACCTATCACCCAGCACCATCTAATCAACTAAACCATGGCACCAAGTGCCTCATCTAGTCTTTCCCTAAACACCTCCAGTGATGGTGACTCCACCACCCCCCTGGGCAGCACATTCCAATGGCCAATCTCTCTTTCTGGGAAGAATTTCTTCCTAACATCCAGCCTAAACCTCCCCTGGCACAGCTTGAGACTGTGTCCTCTTGTTCTGGTGCTGCTTGCCTGGGAGAAGAGACCAACCCCCACCTGTACTAACAAGACAGAGTGAACCAGTTCCCTTAAAGTCAGAGGGAATTTTGCTGCTGAATTTTACAGGGCTCAGACCTGAAAACTAAGTAATTTTCATGAAACAAATATGAATCTTTCAGATGTAGAGAGATCTGGGGCAGAACCTGCATCCTCTGAGAGATTTGTGCAGCAGCACACGTGTAAAATCAAAGCTCTGTGTGCATGTATATTCTCTGTTAAGTACCAAGCAATCTAGAATGCAAGCTCTATTTCTCGTAGCCTAGCTCTGGCTCATTAGCAGTCATGAACTGTTATTCAAAACATTGCAGTGCTCCCAGTTGAGAAGGGGAAAGGAATGACTGAAAATCAAAGATGCACAAACTTTTCAAAATACTTGGGAGATGAAATCATAGCTCTGTTCAAACTGACTGGTGTTAGACAAAACATTACTGCTGGGTTTCATTCTGGTGTTTGGGAGCATGAGCATGGCTCTTGGTAAAGCCTGAGGAGCAGCACTGTGAAACTGGGGAGTTATCTGCCACCAGATGTCTTGAAGGGTGGTGGTTTTTTTTGCTTTTAGACAGCTCAAAAAGAAGTTACAGTAGTTTGATGCAGAAAATTGTCAGTGAAGTTCTTTGATTCATTATGCAAGAGAGATTTACAGTGATCCCTTCTGGCCTTATTTCCAGTTTTATCATAGCTTTAGAAATAATGGCTTATATTGGTTTTAAAAAGTAGTTCCATTATTGCCATAGTTACAGGCTTTTGAAAAAGAAATAGAAGTGCTACAGAACTGTGGTTGTTGACACTAGTGACTCCCTCCTTGAGCAAGTCCTCCTGCTCGTGGGTACAAGGGAGCAGCAGCATTCATTCACTCCTATGTGCCTACCTGCACATTAACAGTTTCATTTCTTGGCCCTGTGCTTTCAGTGTGGGATGCTAGAAGCTGTTTTCTTTCATGCAACATGTTAAAGGTGGTAGGATATTTTGGTGGTGTTTTGCTAATAAGTCTTGGTGACAAAGGAGGACAAAAAGATTCCAGCTATAATGCAGGGGGGAAATTGATGATATTATGCCTCTGAACATGTAAAAGAAACTGAGAGGGGAAAAGGGAGTTGCTTACCATGTTGTCCTTTATATTTCAGATAAGACATAAGCAAAACTTACATTTCCTGGTGTCTAAGTAGGACAGAAATTTAGCAACTCATTGTGGTTCTGTCCCTTCCCTGAAGGAGGTTTGAAGAAATAGGAAAACTTGTAAGTAAGCATCTTAGCTGTGCCTCAGTCCCTCTTCATGCTGTTTAAGACCACAGAAAACCACATGCATTGAGGTAGCAGAGCAAATGTATGCTCTATGTAAGAGCAGAGGGGAGTATGAAACTTCAAGTCAAAGGAGAGTTTTGCCTGAAATGGCAAAGATAGCTTATTTTCATTAGGATGTGAGCCAGATTTCAGTTTCAGCAACATTTTGATGGGTGACTCTGGTACAGTCCTTCATGCATCAAGTTGGGCTTTAAGCTCTTGACAGTTAGGGGCAGCAGACCTGTGTTGATCTAACTTTCCCCTGCCCTTTCTGAGAAATGGGCTGTGGGATGCCAGCTGAACCACTCTGAATTAAGAATAGACTAGACTAGACTAGACTAGACTAGACCAGACCAGGTTGGAAGAGACCTTCAAGATCATCATGTCCAACCTATCATCCAACACCACCTAATCAACTAAACCATGCAACCAAGCACCCTATCAAGTCTCCTCCTAAACACCTCCAGTGATGGTGACTCTACCACCTCCTTGGGCAGCACATTCCAATGGGCAATCGCTCTCTGTGTAGAACTTTCTCCTAATCTCCAGCCTAAACTTCCCCTGTCTCAGCTTGAGACTGTGTCCTCTTGTTCTGGTGCTGGCTGCCTGGGAGAAGAGACCAACCTCTGCCTGTCTACAACATCCCTTCAGGTAGATGTAGAGAGCAATAAGGTCTTCCCTGAGTCTTCTCTTCTCCAGGCTAAGCAACCCCAGCTCCCTGAAGCATCCTGAAGTAAACATGTTGGTCAACCCCATTTCATGGAGGAGGATGTCTCAGCATCATGCTAGAGCTTAGCTCATGAGTAACTTACCAAGTCTTTAAAACTGTCAGTGGTAAAAAATCCACCTCATCCTGTGGTATGTTATTCCAGATGTTGATTGTTCTCCATCATGGGGATGGAAGTTGGCTGCTGGGAGATTGTGCCCAGTAGGCCAAGCTTAGCCCCAAGGGAAGTTCTTCTACAACTACATCAAGTAGTTTGTAAGAATCATAAATGCTTTCAAAAAAACAGACAGCTAGCAGCTGGAAAACATTGTTAGCAGCTGCAGAACAGCAACAGCCTATGATACTAGCTGCCAAATCCTTCCTGAGTGTTGCCTAATCAGCTCTTCATGAGCAGAACTGGAGACTAAAGTAGGTAAGTCCCATGCAATAGCTGTTTGAATAAAAGATATGTACTGAGTTGTTGGATGGTGAAATTCAGAGTTCCTGGATGCTTGGTTGGTGGGGGGTTTTGGTTTGTTGTTTTGGTTGTTTGGGTGTTTTGGTAACAAAAGGGTTTTGTGCAGTTCAGACTGGTCAGAAAATCCCTAGTCTAAGCATCTGTACCTAGGATGAAGCATTGCATGCGTTGCATGAGGTGACTGGGAATATATTTCTTTGCTATCATGAATGTAGTGACATTTTTTCTCCTGCCAAAGAGATGAGAGTAGCTGTGCTGCAAGCACTGGCCAGAAAGAAAAGATACCAAAATCATTAGATTCAGAGCCTAATAGCTTGCATGTAACACTTTGCTTTATGACTTAATTATCCATTGCTGTCAAGGTGTCTTTGTAATACAAGGTTTAAATTAAGTTTGTGTGTGGATGAAACTCATTTAGATCCAAACTCTGCAATGAACTTTCCTTGATCCTCTGAGAGCTTGTGTAAGGGAAAATTGCTGCATGCTCCAACAACCCACATGGGAGCCAGGTCCTCCTCCCACAGCACTTGACCAGTATGAAGAGAGTAACCTATATGGCACTTAAACAGTTGTCAGTGTAAGTGTTCTCTGTGTTCTCTCTGGTATCGAAAATGACTCAAAAGTGTCTAATAAAAGTCTGAGCACTTCTGAGGACTTGGGTCTTGCTTTCATAGAATCATAGAATCAATAATGTTGGAAAAGTCCTCAGAGATCATAAAGTCCAACCTGTCACCCAACACCTCAGGACTAACTAAACCATGGCTTCAAGTGCAACATCCAATCCCTTTCTGAGCACCTCCAGGGATGGTGACTCCACCTCCTCCCTGGGCAGCACATCCCAATGGCCAATCTCTCTCTCTGGGAAGAACTTTCTCTTCGCCTCCAGCCTAAACCTCCTCTGGCACAGCTTGAGACTGTGTCCTCTTGTTCTGGTGCTGGGTGCCTGGCAGAAGAGACCAACCCCCACCTGGCTATAACCTCCCTTCAGGTAGTTGTAGAGAGCAAGAAGGTCTCCCCTGAGCCTCCTCTTCTGCAGGCTAAGCAACCCCAGCTCCCTCAGCCTCTCCTCACAGGGCTGTGCTCCAGACCTCTCCCCAGCCTCGTTGCCCTTCTCTGGACATGTTTAAGTGTCTCAGTATCCTTCTTAAACTGAGGGGCCCAGAACTGGACACAGGACTCAAGGTGTAACCTAACCAGTGCCGAGTCCAGGGGCAGAATGACTTCCCTGCTCGTGCTGGCTACACTATTTCTGATGCACACAGTTTCCTCCACATGCTGCATTGTGATGTTACCTAAGAATATCAGAGCTTAGTATTTCCCTTCACTGTACACCATACACCATACCTTTAAGGCTTAAAATGTTTTTTTTTTTTAGCAATATTACTGTTAGTGATTTTTGATATTGGAATCTCTGGGGTGCAATTACTTTCTCTTTTAGGCAAATCATTAAAAATTGAATTTCTTTATTACATTGAATTTCCTTTGCTAAACTGAGTCTGAAACTCTTAAAATGGATTAAATTGTCCTTTTTTAGCATGGATGGGTGAAGCTTCCTAAACAACATTTGAAATGTGGCCATTTATTTGCACTGTTTTCTCCAAAATAAAGGTATTTGCAGTTGCTCTTGGAACAGGCTTTGAAAGATATTTGTAATTTATTTATTTTCCTGTGCTTTTTATGTTATTAGGAAAAATATATCATTGGAAAGGGCCAGTGAGGGTCAGTGACAATTTCTTCATCACTTGGTACTGTTTTTAGTGGAGCAATGGAAAAGAAATGATGGCAGAACTGGGCCATACATTTTCTTGTGCTTCATCGACAGATGCATTTTCAACTTGGATGAAGCAAGTCACATAGCTGTAATGTTACCTTGTGCAGGCATCCTAATCCTGATGTTCTGGCCACTTGGGCCCTGTGAAGATGAAATTCTGTCATCTTAACTCTATCAAGAATATTTTCTGCCACTGCAGTTTTCAAGGGAAGTTCTGGGATTTCAGCTTGCTGCATCAGTAAGAGTTTGAAGTGTGTTGGAGAGATCCCACTCACTTAGCTCAAATCCAGGAAGCTGGCACTTCATTCCAGTTGGTCTAAGATAAAATCTGGCAGAGTTGTACACTGAACTCGAATTTCCCATCATTTTTCACCAATAGCTGGAAGAAAGAGTAGAGAGTACTAAAATCCATTAGTTAGGGTAATACAATAGACAATTCAGTGGCCGTGCCAGTGTTTCTGAGTGGGAAGGGTAAGGGCTGCTGTCCTGAAAGGTTACAGCTGCTCTGCAGAGTGTAAAAGTCATTCGATACATATTTTGGTTATGTCCAAGTGAAATGCTACACTGCTTTCTACCCCAAAAAAGCAAATTTCCTGTGGAGGACAATCATTTGCTTTCTACAACTACCTGAAAGGAGGTTGTAGGCAGGTGGGGGTTGGTCTCTTCTCCCAGGCAACCAGCAGCAGAACAAGAGGACACAGTCTCAAGCTGCACCAGGGGAGGTTTAGAGTGGATGTTAGGAAGAAATTCTTCCCAGAAAGAGAGCTTGGCCGTTGGAATGTGCTGCCCAGGGAGGTGGTGGAGTCACCATCGCTGGAGGTATTTAAGAAGTGACTGAATGTGGCACTTGGTGCCATGGTTTAGTTGATTAGATGGTGTTGGGTGATAGTTTGGACTTGATGATCTTGAAGGTCTTTTCCAACCTGGTTAATTCTGTACTCTGTATTACATGCCAGCCTCTCTGACCTGTTTGTTTCAGGGAGATGACATGAAATTTTGTTTTAGCTCACATATGTCAAACATGCTGGAGAACTGGGGAAAAAAAAATCTATGATAAGTTTGGTTTCTGAACAGCTTGGAAGGGAGCAGTGATGCTGAATGTTGTGTGGTCTGAAAAGGAAGGAAGGAAGAAGAGAAAGAAGACAGATGCAGCTTTCTGTTTCATGCACAGTCCACATATTGCATAGAGCAAGATAGCTCAATTCAAAAGAACAGGTTTACCTTATGGGACCAGCAGAGCAAAATTTAATGAGCTTGTTCAGCTGCATAAGGCTTTGGTTGTAATGAGAGCCTCTGGGCACTGTTTTTCTGTGACAGACAAGTATTGCTGGTACTGGTGGACAACTTGAGCTCCTTCTGTGTTCTGTTGGGGAGGAGGGTTTAAAGAATGTCTCGTTAATTTATTTGTGAACTGCTGTGTCCCCAGGAGATACCAGGCTGTGAGGTTGCCATCTCCAAGGCTTCTTTCACCCACGATGCCATTAGCATGCACTTGAGCATGTAATTCCAAGTTTTAAGTGCAGCAGAAGTGCTGTCCCCTGGGGTCAGCCCCTGTTCCCCTCTTTCAGAGTCAGCACAAGCAGCTCTTCTGAGCAGGGGAACTCTTCTAGCTTTCACTGCCCCATCTGCAGCAGTGCTTTGTGGTTTGAGTGCATTTTGGTGTGTTTGCCTACATGTTTTGCCTTCATGTTACTAGATGGCAGTAACTGGCAGTGTAGTGGTTGGTGGTTAACTTTGATTTCTCTCGGTGGACGTTGGCATTACAGTTAAGGAATCCATTTTAAGGGGTTGTTGCAAGCAATGCTCAAGAGCATCGCAGGAAGCTTAAGAAACCCATTTATATCTATGTTGGCTGTACTAGCTATACATGCTCAAATGGAGTTCCTCCTCACTGGATTAACTTTGTTGTTAGTTATTTGGCCCTGCACTCAGATTCTGGCACCAGTGAATGGAATCTGCACCACATGGAAATGCTTTGGCAATTAAAAGCCAGTTAAAGTTGGCTCGTTTTCCTGTTCCATCCTTCTTATGATGTTCAAGAGGAATCATGACTGAAATATTTAGCATCCAATAATAACACAAAAGATATCTTGATTCTGCTGAGTTTGGGGTCTGTTTTTCTCTGCACTGAAGGTCCCTGAAGGATGAAAGTTCAAGGGACATTGAACCATAAAACTTGTTCACAGGAGTGAAAAAAACATATTGCAAGTGCTTCTAAATCACATGTGGGTTTATTATCTTTGGGCCACTGGCAGTAAAAAAGCCTTGTGCACTCAAGTATTTTAACACTGTCATGTAAGGTTAAGCAAACTGATGAAATATGATTAACAAGGAAATTATATGGCTGGTGCCTTAGTCCACAGTGCTCTTTACCCTTTCTTTCACTTGTTTGTCTTGGCCAGATTTCTCAAATAAGATACGAAGCTATCACTTCCTACTTTTTTAAACTGTGTATTCATCAGGTCTGAAGACAAAAACCATCAGATGGACAGATGGAAACCATAAAATAATTATTCTCTAGAAGGACACAGTCTCAGGCTGCACCAGGGGAGGTTTAGACTGGATGTTAGGAGGAAGTTTTACAGAGAGAGTGATTGCCCATTGGAATGTGCTGCCCAGGGAGGTGGTGTAGTCACCATCATTGGAGGTGTTCAGGAGGAGACTTGATGGGGTGCTTGGTGCCATGATCTAGTTGTTTAGGTGGGTTGGATTGGTTGATAGGCTGGACACGATGATCTTGAAGGTCTCTTCCAACCTGGATTTATTGTATTGTATTGTGTTGTTGTCCTTTTATTAAGAACTGTGATCCATACACTGCTGGGTTTGTGACCACCATTATAGATATATATATAGATATAACAGAGCATGTTCCAATGCTCTTTTTTGTCTGAAAAATATAACTATACATGTCTAACAGACTGTCACACAGTGTCAAACTGACTTGCACAAGTTCTCCTGAGAAAGGTATGGCAGAGCATGGGTTGAATCCCAGCACAGCACCTAAGCAGCTGCTTTCGTCCTTTCTCTTTGTGTTCTCTGTAAAGCTCCTACCCCAAAGGGCAAAGCACCTTTTGATTAGGGACCTTGGGGCACTATCACAGTAGCTGTAGCAGTAATAACATTAGCAAAATGATGGTATTTGTGGAAATGTTTGATGAATACAACCATTAAGAGAAGCATCAATGCAGCTTTCAGAGTATCAGTAATGAACAAACATAAAGTGTTCACCCGTTAGCCCAACTTTCACTTTACAATTTGTTTAAATTGAAAGCGTTAAGGGAACTGAAACAGAAAGGAAGGAAATGGTATGTGGAACACCTAAACCATTGGTCACAGTGGATAGGTACAGAGTGAGTTCTTAAAAAACAGGAGATTTGGTAGATAAGCAGAACCTTGGGTAGTAGGATTTCATCCATTGTGTACTGCCCAAGTCCTGATGCATTTACTTGTATTTACTTACGAGGTTGGGAGCACAGCCCTGTGAGGAGAGGCTGAGGGAGCTGGGGTTGCTTGGCCTGGAGAAGAGGAGGCTCAGGGGAGACCTTCTTGCTCTCTACAACTCCCTGAAGGGAGGTTGTAGCCAGGTGGGGGTTGGTCTCTTCTCCCAGACCACCTGTGACAGAAAGAGAGGACAGAGTCTCAAGCTGGGTTTAGGCTGGGTGTTAGGAAGAAATTCTTCCCAGAAAGATTGGCCATTGGAATGTGCTGCCCAGGGAGGTGGTGGAGTCACCATCACTGGGAGTGCTTATAAAGAGACTGGATGAGGCACTTGGTGCCATGGTTTGGTTGATTAGATAGTGTTGGGTGATAGGTTGGACTTGATGATCTCAAAGGTCTTTTCCAACCTGGTTAATTCTGTATTCTGTAGAAGTAGCACAGCAGGATAAATAGCAAAAACTAGACTTGAGATAAATATATATATATATATGTTTATATATATATATACACTTGCATGGTGGATAATTGCTTGATAATACACCTTTCAGTCCTTCAGGACTAAATCCTGATATCATGAAATTCAGTGGCATTTTTGACGTTTGTTTCTGTCCTGGAATCAGATCATTGTAATATTTTTTTCTATAGAGAATAGAGCAAAGAACACTTCAAATAGGAATACAGCAGAGTGTATTAAAAAGAGAAAAAATCAGTGCCAACAGGTGGCAAGCAGCAAGTAGTTCTTGAGCAAAAGGAAGTGAGCCGTCAAACATACTGCAGTTCATCTTGTGGATGTTCTCACATGGTGCCGCCTGCTGCAGGCTCTGTATTCCTCATTGGCCATGGGACACAGTTTGGGATGGAGGCTAGCAGTGAGGAGTGTGGTGTGTGGCTGGTTTTGTGTGTAGATCACAGCCTGGTGGGAGTGGGAAGGGACCTTTGCTCTTCTGTGATTCTTGTATCGAATAATGAGTGACAAGGAGGGAGACATAAACGTCAAGGTTATTAAATCCTCAGATGGTGCTGGCCCAGGGAGGACACTGTATTTCAGAGCTGATGGATTCAGATTTCTGAATGATCTGGCAAATTTCAGGAGGTGGGTGGAAGAAAAGGAAAATGAGTTGGAATAGGCAGAAATGTCAGTTCACCAGGGGAGAAATTATCATTATCATCAAAGAAACAGTGACAGGGTGGGTGAAGTGTTAGGATCATACCTAGCACTTTTTAAGCACCCTGCTGCCTGTGTGTACCAGAATATGAAACCTGTTAAATCCAGCATTCCTGATCTCGTGGAGTGGAGACCTGAGAAATTATCACTACCTGGTTTACTCAAAAGGCACAGCATAGTTGAGGATGTAAATGACACTCTGGGAAAGACAGTGGATCTGCATGAGGGAGATGAGATTAAAAGGATGGATTTATTGCCCTCTCTGACTAATAAAAAGTGGAATTTGAGGTCAATCCTGAAGCACAGTCCCATGATCTGCATTTCACAGTAACAATGAACATGACAAGGATCAACTTGACCGTTGATTGACTACCGCTTCAGTATGCTTCAGTTGCTTCAAGTATCCCATAGTAACCTGAGATACTGACACTGCAGGTGTTTCCACTGACATGGGATAGCCTCTCTTGGTGAGTATCATTTACCAAGTGAGGAAGATGGCTCAGTGCTGATACTAACTAAAAGAACATTCGTTCGGAATACAGAATTAAGCAGGTTGGAATACAATAGAATAGACCAGGTTGGAAGAGACCTTCAAGATCATTGTGTTCAACCCATCAACCAATCCAACCCACCCAAACAACTAAACCATGGCAAAAGACCTTTGAGATCACCGAGTCCAACCTATTACCCAACACCATCTAATCAATTAACCATGGCACTAAGTGCCTCATCCAGGCTCTTTATAAGCACTCCCAGTGATGGTGACTCCACCACCTCCCTGGGCAGCACATTCCAATGGCCAATCTCTCTTGCTGGGAAGAATTTCTTCCTAACATCCAGCCTAAACCTCCCCTGGCCCAGCTTGAGACTGTGTCCTTTTGTTCTGGTGCTGGTTGCCTGGGAGAAGAGACCAACCCCCACCTGGCTACAACCTCCCTTCAGATAGTTGTTAATGGCAAGAAGGTCTCCTCTGAGCCTCCTCTTCTCCAGGCTAAGCAACCCCAGCTCCTTCAGCCTCTCCTCACAGGGCTGTGCTCCAAACCCCTCCCCAGCTTTGTTGCCCTTCTCTGGACACGTTCCAGCAACTCAGCATCTTTCCTAAACTGAGGGGCCCAGAACTGGACACAGGACTCAAGGTTTGGCTTAACCAGTGCTGAGTACAAGGGACAATGACTTCCCTGCTCCTACTGGCCATAGTATTCCTGATGCAGGCCAGGATGCCATTGGCCTTCTTGACAATGCCTGTGAGAATGACCCATACCATCTGCTAGGTGCAAGTCTGAGATGCCCACCAAAGAGAATGGCCTAGGCAATAAGAAGCTTCCTGTAGATATTGGAAGAGACCAGAAGTCAAATATGGATGTAAATTGATCTGAAGCAGAAACACTCTTTGCAGGGGATTAGCTGATAACTACAATGCCTTTGAAATAGTTGTGGAGAAACACAGCCAACACAGTCAACCTAATTGTGGTTGCTGGTCTACAGTGTCTTACTACTTAATGATCTAAGAAACTCAATTTTCCCATGGTGAGTTACAATGGGTGGTGCAGTCATTAGAGAAATGCTTTTTTTTGGCTTTATTAGTTGAGGCAAAGCAGTAGGACACACATTTACAGAGAAGCAAGGTACTTCACCACATAGATGCTCTAATTGGTAAGGAAATCAGTGGAAAATTGGATTCCTTGTTATAAAATTAAGTCATATGTGATATTTAATCAAAGGAACGCATTTTGGACACATTGTATTAAAAAAGAAATACAAAAAGGGCTGTAAAAAAAGGCAACTGTGGGGAAGTAATGCAACTTTAATTAAGAATATTGAGCCCAGAGTTTGATGCAGAAGGTACATGTACTTTCAGGGGAAAAAAGTTCCCTGAACACATAATTATGCTTGATTGGGGGGTTTGTGGTTTCACAGACCTTTATAATGAAGTAAGTGAAAAGGTCTAAATTGTTGGGTTTTTGTCCTGTGATAGTAATGAGAAATGTGGGTTCTCCATAAGTACTGTGGACATTAATTAGACATTTTTATTGATCTGAGATAAAATCAACTTCTGAGACACTACCTTCCGATTGCTCTGGGAGTCCTGACCAAAGGAGAGCCAGCTCACAAGTCAGTTCTGCAAGCATTTTTTCCAGTGATGTTCTTTTCTCTGAGAGGGAAGCTCATAAATGTGTATAAATATATGAGGGTTGGGTGTCAAAACACAAGAGCCAGCCTCTTCTCAGCTGCACCCTGTGATAAAAGCTGGGGAGGGGTTTGGAGCACAGCCCTCTGGAGAGAGGCTGAGGGAGCTGGGGTTGCTTAGCCTGGAGAAGAGGAGGCTCAGGGGAGACCCTCTTGCTCTCTACAACTCCCTGAAGGGAGGTTGTAGCCAGGTGGGGGTTGGTCTCTTCTCCCAGACAGCCTGTGTCAGAACAAGAGAACACAGTCCCAAGCTGTGCCAGGGGAAGTTTAGGCTGGGTGTTAGGAAGAAATTCTTCCCAGAAAGATTGGCCATTGGAATGTGCTGCCCAGGGAGGTGGTGGAGTCACCATCACTGGAGGTGTTTAGGAAGAGACTGGATGGGGTGCTTTTAGCCATGGTTTAGTTGATCAGATGGTGTTGGCGATAGGTTGGACTCGATGATCTGAGGTCTTTTCCAGCCTGGTTAATTCTGTATCCTGTATAAGTCAAGGGGCAGAGGATGTAAACTGCAGTACAGAAAGTTCCACCTCAACATGCTAAAGAACTTCTTTATTGTAAGGGTCTCAGAGCACTGGAACAGGCTGCCCAGAGAGGTTGTGGAGTCTCCTTCTCTGGAGACTTTCAAGTCTGTCTGGATGCGTTCCTGTGTGACCTGTGCTAGATTATATGGTCCTGCTCCGGCAGGGTTTTGGACTTCAACCCCTAATACCCTGTGATCTATCGTCCTTCTCATTCCTCTGTTAGAAGTCCAGCTTTCTATAGGTAGTTGTACAGCTTTTGCTTTTAGGGGGTTCCAGCCTACTCTACTGGGTGAGGCACTTGGTGCCATGGTTTAGCTGAGTAGATGGTGTTGGGTAATAGGTTGGACTTGATGATCTCAAAGGTCTTTTCCAACCTGGTTAATCCTATCCTATCCTATCCTATCCTATCCTATCCTATCCTATCCTATCCTATCCTATCCTATCCTATCCTATCCTATCCTATCCTGCCTTACCCTGCCCTACCCTATCCTACCCTATTCATCTCCTTGAACCTGCACTGTGCCTCAGACAACCATGGATCTCAGCTTAGGGTTTACAGAAGGAGCCTTGTCTATGACAATGCAGATTCCAGCTCTAGTTTTCTACTTGTCCTCATGCTTTCAGGATGTTTTCTCTTGCTGAGGATGTTGTGGGAATGGGAATTCTTCAGTCATCTCTGGTCCCTTCAGTCTGTAATAAGCTGAAGGCCATGTGGTTTCATTTTGTTTTGCCCAATCAGGAGCAGTAAATGGAACTGAAATGTAATAAAAGAAATTACATTTCTAGAGGGGAAAAAAAAAGAGAAAATAATAATTTGGTATGTTTCTCTGGGAAGCAAATCTGATGCTAATTGATTCCATAGGGTTTTGAGAGCTCTTTGCTGTTGTAGTTGGATGTTTCACTGACTGATGAAGGAAGCCACTGTAGAGGAGAGCAGGAAAGTTCTACAAGATCTGGTGCATACTATAATAGTATGTTTGAGGTTGAAAGGGGAAAAAAATTAATAACCAATCAGAAATGAAATGAATCAGGTAAAAAAAGGGAAAGAATGACTAGTGAAATCTGAATTGGAATCAAAACAATTTGCAGTTTTGAGCAAAATAGTATCTAAAGTTGTCATTGGAGGTGTTCAGGAGGAGACTTGATGGGGTGCTTGGTGCCATGGCTTAGTTGATTAGGTGGGTCGGATTAGTTGATAGGTTGGGTGCAATGATCTTGAAGGTCTCTTCCAACCTGGTCTGGTCTATTCTATTCTATTCTATTCTATTCTATTCTATTCTATTCTATTCTATTCTATTCTAATTGGCTCTGCTGGGTTTTGTAAGCTTATTTGTCAAAGGGGCTGCTGTTTTCTTCAATGAAAACATCATCCTTCACAGTGTCAGGAGAGCACATGGGAATCTCTGCTCTCACATGCCAGATGTCACATTTTGTTACACTGTTAAGCCCTGAAAGCCATTGTAGTTTCAGAAACCCATCCCAACCAAGGACAATGTGCTTTGTTCAGTGGTGGCTCTTCATCTGTAACAGGCTGTTGGGACTGAAATGCTGTCAATAATCACAAGCCTTCTGGGAAAGAAGCATTAAGAGTTTACACTCACTAATTGAGGATTAAATAATGGCATGAATATCTTATGTTGAGTTCAACAGATGAAGCAACTGTTAGGGTTTTTACTGCAGAAAATAGTTGAAAATCTTTATTAGTGGTAAGAACAGCTTTGAAAAAATCAAATAATGTAATTCATTGTAGCTAAATTACTGGAAAGTGTGAATTGAGCCTTGGACTCCAAAGTGGTCTGGAACACTGCTGTAGGTAGTTTTGCTTTCTGCAAGCTTACCATGAGTCCAGAGAAGGGCAGCGAGGCTGGAGAGAGGTCTCAAGCCCTATGGGGAGAGGCTGAGGGAGCTGGGGTTGCTTAGCCTGGAG
The DNA here is from genome assembly GCA_015227895.2 of Colaptes auratus. Taxonomy (NCBI): domain Eukaryota; kingdom Metazoa; phylum Chordata; class Aves; order Piciformes; family Picidae; genus Colaptes; species Colaptes auratus. The sequence continues at coordinate 27,320,081 of CM037631.1, forward strand.
AAGAGGAGGCTCAGGGGAGACCTTCTTGCTCTCTACAACTACCTGAAGGGAGGTTGTAGTCAGGTGGGGGTTAGTCTCCTCTCCCAGGCAACCAGCACCAGAACAAGAGGACACAGTCTGAAGCTGTGCCAGGGGAGATTTAGGCTGGATGTTAGGAAGAAGTTCAGAAAGAGTAATTGGCCATTGGAATGTGGTGCCCAGGGAGGTGGTGGAGTCACCATCACTGGAGGTGTTCAACAAAGGCTTGGATGTGGCACTTGGAGTCATGGTTTAGGTAGTCCTGAGGTGTTGGGTGGCAGGTTGGGCTTGATGATCTCTGAGGTCTTTTCCAGCCTTATTCATTCTATGATTCTATGATATGAAAGATGTTAGTTTCAGAACTGAATGATTTCCAATAATCCTTCTCTTATTTCTGTTATCTTAGTGGCCTGAAGACACAGGTACATCAGGAAGCTCTCCTGATATACACAGTCACACAGCACAGATATCACCCTGACCAAACCAACTTCAGCTAGTAAACTAGGAGACAACAGCTGGATACAATTGGAAATGTCAAGGAAGCAGTGAGATGGTACTGGGGCAGAAGGTGACTGAGCTGCATGCAGCGAGCATGTTGTCAGCCTAACCACTGTCAACTTCTGGTCTGTTGGATTTTTTTCAGATATTAGAGGAAAGAGGAGTCTGAAGAAGAAATTTGAAATAAGATAATGAAATAGCTGCAGATGTTTACAGAGTTTTCCTCCCAGGCATGAAGGGTGGTGTGGGAGGAACATGAAGGCACTTGTTTGAATATTTATCAAGTGGAGGTGGAGGCTGGAACTGTGGGTTATCAGAGAGGGGTGGTAGCATCTTTCTGGTGTATGAGAGTTACAGCAGCAGAAGAGCATAAGGAGACTGTTTCAGCCAGCAGACAGTTCCTGGGAGGCAGTACTTACCTGTGGTTTTTGTAGGACAAGTTAAAGAGAAGCACAAGCATGGGAAGAGAATCATTTGCTTTATTTTATTGTGATTTTGGAGAACTTTACTCAAAGCCATTCAAAAACTGTGAAGTCAATGATATGGGTTTTCCCTAGGGAATCAGGGCAGGGATTCAGCTGCTCATGAAGACATCTAACCCTATGTATTTTTGTGTGAGCTAGATAGCAAAGCTCCAGTTATCTCATTGGGTAAGTGGAACCAGATTGAAGTGCCTCAGGCTAGGTGCCCAGTGCCATTTCAGTTCTGCTTGGCCTTCAGCTGCTGTTCCGGAGGGACCCCCATCTCTAAGGTCGTTTTGAATCAAGTCAGTACAGTCAGCAGACACAGACAACAACTCATCGCATCCTGAATCTCTCTCTAGGCTCCATTAACTATACTGACTGCATCTCTTTTGACTATATGAGAGGCTTACTGAGTGTGCTCACACAGATACTTAACACCTAGGTCTTAGTGACAAGCTGAATACTGCTCTCAGGATATAGAATCTGCACCTAGGATATAGAGGAGGCTCAGGGGAGAGCTTATTGCTCTCTACAACTGCCTGAAAGGAGGTTGTAGCCAGGTGGGGGTTGATCTCTTCTCCCAGGCAACCACCAACAGAACAAGAGGACAGAGTCTCAAGCTGTGCCAGGGGAAGTTTAGGATTAAGGTGAGGACAAAGATCTTCTCAGAAAGACTAATTGGCCATTGGAATCCGCTGCCCAAGGAGGTGGTGGAGTCCCCATCCCTGGAGGTGTTCAAGAGGGGATTGGATGTGGCACTTGATGCCATGGTTTACTTAGTCCTGAGGTGTTGGGTGATAGGTTGGACTTGATGATCTCTGAGTTCTTCTTTGATTCTATGATTCTACTGCTGGGCAAAGTCCTTACTCTGTGCATGTTGATGAATTTTGACACAAAACTCAGTCACTAGGACTTCACTTTCTGTGTTCTATGAAGTTCTTGGTATCTAAGCATTTTTTTCAGCTTGCAAATATTAGTACTTCTTTAATTTACAAGCTCTGGAATTAAGTCCCCTATGCATGTGTTGTTCTACTAGTATCCTAAGTAATGTCTCACAGACTGGGGCGGGGGGGAAAGAAAAATGGAGCAATACCAGCATTGCAGTCAGGTAGTGAAGTACAGTGTAAGTGTTAAACTTTACTGAGGGTACCTACCCTCTGAAGAAAAGCAGGACACTGAGGTCCTGGTCTCACAGAGGTCTGCACACATCACTGTGCAGTTCCTTGGGAAGGTAACTTGGATCTCAAATGCAGTACAACTCTCTGTATCCCTGAGACAGGGTCCTGTGGTTTTGAGACAGCCTCCTGTTAGTGCACTTGCATTGCCCACCACTGGAACAAGCTACTTGGATATTTCTGTACTGCTGTAGTGCAGAATGTAAGTGTGCTTTAAATAGAAAGTATGTTCACCAGCTCTCTGGAAGATGCTTTTCAATAATGTGCTCTATTGTTGGGTTTTTTTTTCTGTTGTATTCTGTTTTGTGAAGCTTTTTTCCCATTTGTGAGCTAAGAAATTGTGCCAGAATAACTGAGAGCACTTCTAAGGTTGGAAATGAGTACATGTGAAAAGAACTATTTGTTGTTTGAATAAGTTGGCCTGAGGGGGGAATTGCAAAACTTTTAGTAGTGACATTCCCTTCCTTCATGTTAGTTAAATTAAAGCTGGGGTGGGGCTGATAGGAGAGCATAGCACAATAGTGTGATATGAAGAAAGAGACAAAAAGTCATCTTACCTCTCTTGGCTTCTCTGTCTTTTTATTGAATGCTGTCTGTGCCTGAATCACTGCTCTGTTCACCACTGTGCTGCTTGATGCAGCATCAGGAAGTTTGTTTCTTTCATTGACTCGAATAACAGAAGGATCAATTCCTAAATAACCACATCCTTCAAGGCATCAGAGCCACATTTCCTTCAGTTATAAATGATCCCCACAGTAAAGTGGGATTAAATACTGCATGTTTATGACATCAAACAAAATCTTCCGTGGAGATCATGGTATCCTCGGAATCAGTCTTTTCAGGCAGTCTTCTGGAGTGGGTTAATGCAGTAGCAATACTTCCCCAGCTTTTTCCCCATTTCTCTTTCTCACCCTTGGAAGCAGTGACTTCTGGCTGTCCTGTGCTGGACCACATGCAGGCACAGCAGGAGCCTTTTGGCTTCTCTGACTGCATTCGCTGTCCAAACAACTGCTCCTCACTCCCTCGGAGGATGACACAGTGGGCAGAGAGAAATATTTTGCAGGCCAGATGGGGCTAATAGGCCACAAACTGGAGCAATCTGACCAAAATACATATTTAATTGCAGGTTGTTTCTTGAATTTCTGGCATGTGATTGTGCACCAGGCTTTGTCTGGTTTGTGGTGACCAGATCTGGTTTAGCATCCTGCAACTGCTAATGATTTCAGTGGCATTCAGCAGCAATCATCCCTTCTCAGATCAGCTGCACTTGCATACTGCAGATAGTCTTACATGCAGTCCTGCTGAGTGGTAGAGTATATGACTATTGTCACATCCACTGTGGTGATTTGTGGACAGATCCCCTTTGTTGCTTTGCTTCTGTGGTGTTTGCTTGTGTTTTTCCTGCAGAATGTTTCATAGTTTCATAGTTTCAGTCAGGGTTGGAAGGGACCACAAGGATCATCTAGTTCCAACCCCCCTGCCATGGCCAGGGACACCCCACACTAGATCAGGCTGGCCAGAGCCTCATCCAGCCTGGGCTTAAACACTTCCAGGGACGGGGCCTCAACCACCTCCCGGCACAACCCTTTCCAGGGCTTGACCACTCTCATGGTGAAGAGCTTCCTCCTCACATCCAGCCTGAATCTCCCCACCTCCAGCTTCATTCCTGTTGGCTTTCAGTCTTTATATACAGCTGCAAGTTGGTGCTGCTGCTGCAAACTGCGAGGAATTCCCCACAGGCCTATGCTTGTACCTTTCATGCCTTTAGAAACAACTCTCCAGCTTTTATCAGCTAGGCAGAATCTGATTAGGGTAATATGTATAAGTGGTATGCCAGGAATGGCAGTGAACTTCAGTTGCTGGTTTTCATTACTCAGAAACTTTTTCCTTTGTGCCCTGCACTGATAGCCCAAAATGAGATCTCTGTTGCGATGTGCATCTGAGACCCACAGCATTTGTGGAGTTCGCTCAAAATGTCCCCTGGACCAGATTAATTGCAGAGTAATGGCCTGCTCTCTACATTTCTCCTGTTATTTATTTAAGTAGGAGTTGCTCCTTTACCTCCTCAAATGGCAGTGCAGCATTTAGAAGATCTCCTAAAGCAGCTGCTGCTGCACTGTGCACCACCAGCGGTACCATTTCGTTAGTGGGAAATAAACCAATTTCAAGCAAATGGGGTATAAAGTGTTATGTAACAGGCAGCATTTAATGAGCAGATACTTTAAAGTTCTGCTTATATTGGGTGCACATGTCCAGCTAATTTTATTTTGTGTGTGGCCCCACTGTGCAAAATAATTTATCTGTGCTGAGTAAGGGATTAGTTCATTTTTCTTGTATGCTTTTCATGCTAGAACTAAAATACCTGATCCTTGAGACTCTCCAAGGGAATGTTTGTTGAATAGTGACTTCAAAATGTAAAGAGGTAAATAAAAATAAGGACATTTTGGTTGCAGATTGCTTAGTTGGGAAGATCAGTGCTGAATTTTGGTTACTTAAGAACACCGACTGCCAGCACTTCCAGTGCTTTCTGATGATTACTGTGGCTGGCCCTTTCCCTCCAGGCAGGCCACCAAGAGCCAAGCAAGGAGTTTATAAGGCAGGGCACAATTAGGGATCAGTCAGTTTGCTTCCAGATCCTTCAGAACGTAGCTACTTGTCTGTAGTAGAAGAAGGAATCTAATGTATGAGGCATCAGGATGTCAGCAATAGAGGCCTGAAAGAAATTTCCTAGAAAGGACCATAATGGCCAGAGACACTCAGACAAGATACTGTCTTGAGCAGTAAGATGCCAAGGGTCAGACCACAAAACTAAAAGAAATAGCAGACTGACATTGTAAGCTATGGCTATGATCCAGCCCTCAAAAGGAAAGAATCAGATGAGGGTTGGAAGGCTTTGTCTTGAAAACGAGACATCTTCACTGCCTTTAATTCTCTGGCTGATGTTACAAAGGAGAAAGCTTATGCCCTTTCATTAGACATAGAGTATGCATAGTATAGTTGCATAGTAGATCAGTATATGTGTACTGTAATACTAATATATACTAAAGCTGTTTGGTGGACACAGGGCAGAGGTTGATCACAGTCAGCTGTTAGGGATATTTGTGAACAAATGCTAGTCACTAAGCTGCTGAATGTTGTGCAGGCCCCACCACACTTTCCTGTATTGACCAGTTACCTAAAACGTGGTGGTCCAGTGAGGGACTGCTCCTACACAGATTAGACCTAGACTAAATGTGCTGTTCAAGGTCTTTAAAATAGTTTCTAACAGTGAATCTTATTACTGAAGTAAGATATGCAGTTGGCATTCTGACTGGTAGAACAGGGAGGATGTGAATCTTAATAGAGTGTTTAGAATCAATAGCGTTGGAAAAGACCTCAGAGATCCTCAAGTCCAACCTATCACCCACACCTCAGGACTAACTGAACCATGGCTTCAAGTGCGGCGTCCAGTCCCCTTTTGAACACCTCCAGGGATGGGGACTCCACCACCTCCCTGGGCAGCACATTCCAATGGCCAGTCTCTCTTTCTGGGAAGACCTTTCTCCTCACCTCGAACTTAAACTTCCCCTGGTGCAGCTTGAGACTGTGTCCTCTTGCTCTGGTGCTGGTTGCCTGGGAGAAGAGACCAACCCCCATCTGGCTACAACCTCCCTTCAGGTAGTTGTAGAAGATCAATAAGGTCTCCCCTGAGTCTCCTCCAGCCTATAAATTTTGAGCTGTCAATAGATGACTTTGGTTAGACTTTTCATTAGTGTAAGAAGGATTTGGAGGACAAACTTTTGAAGATGTCTAAAACCCTTTTAAAATGATAATCAGCTATCCTTCCAGTGCTGAATTTTGGTTGAAACATTCAAAGTGGTTAGATGTGGGACTTTATATTCTAAAAGATCATTAAAGACAGATGAACAAAACTTATAAGAATGAGAGGCATGAGGCAAAAAGGCTACAACTCAGTGATTTTTGTACCTCTTCAGGTATCCTTTATGATTGGGATAAATCACATTTCCAAGGGTCTGGATGAGAAGGGAAGGGAGTAGGCAAATGTTGATTAGTTTCATAGTTTCATAGTTTCAGTCAGGGTTGGAAGGGGCCACAAGGATCATCTAGTTCCAACCCCCCTGCCATGGGCAGGGACACTCTACACTAGATCAGGCTGGCCAGAGCCTCATCCAGCCTGGGCTTAAACACTTCCAGGGATGGGGCCTCAACCACCTCCCTGGACAACCCATTCCAGGGCTTCACCACTCTCATGGGGAAGAACTTCCTCCTCACATCCAGCCTGAATCTCCCCACCTCCAGCTTCATCCCATTCCCCCTAGTCCTATCACTCCCTGATAGTCTGAAAAGTCCCTCCCCAGCCTTCTTGTAGCCCCCTTCAGATACTGCAAGGCCACAATGAGGTCACCTCGGAGCCTTCTCTTCTCCAGACTGAACAGCCCCAACTCCTTCAGTCTGTCCTCATAGGAGAGGGTGCTCCAGCCCTCTGATCATCCTCGTGGCCCTTCTCTGGACACCTTCCAGCACCTCCAGATCCCTCTTGTAATAGGGGCTCCAGATCCCTTTTGTAATAGGGGCTCTTTTGTAATGGTTCCTCTTGCATGTTGCAGGACAGGTATATGTCACATCTTATTTATTCCCCCTGAAGGGTCTTGAAAAGTACTATGCCAGGCCAGGAGAGATAGATATTTTTTTTAAAAACCTGTAGTCCATGTGAGCTGTTTGTGATGTTGAAGAGAGAAACCTCCTATGCAGGTCTAGCCAAACTCTTTTTCACTCCTATACTATTGCTTCTAGTGCTGCACTTTCTTTTCCTTCTCATACCTGACACAAGGGACTGTAGTAATTCAGTCATCTTCACTTGTTTGATTTAAATATACTTTGCCTAAACGTGGAATGTGCCAAGAGATTTTTTTTAGCACCTGAGCAGGTTTCTCTCCATTATGATAAAGCTTTCCAGGTAAAAGATTTTTTTTTAGGATGGTTGTTAGGAAGAAGTTCTTCACAAAGAGAGATTGGCCATTGGAATGTGCTGCCCAGTGAGGTGGTGGAGTCACCATCCCTGGTAGTGTTTAAGAAGAGACTGGATGGGGCACTTGGTGCCATGGTTTAGTTGATTAGATAGTGTTGAGTGATAGGTTGGACTTGATCTCGAAGGTCTCTTCCAACCTGGTTAATCCTATCCTATCATATCCTAGCCTAGCCTAGCCTAGCCTAGCCTAGCCTAGCCTAGCCTAGCCTAGCCTAGCCTACCCTACCCTACCCTATTCCTATTCTTATTCTATTCTATTCTATTCTATTCTATTCTATTCTATTCTATTCTATTCTATTCTATTCTATTCACCTCCTATTCTACTTCTATTCTATTCTATTCTATTCTATTCTATTCTATTCGCCTCCTATTCTAATTCTATTCTATTCTATTCTATTCTATTCTATTCTATTCTATTCTATTCTATTCTATTCTATTCTATTCTATTCTATTCCATTCCATTCCATTCCATTCCATTCCATTCCATTCCATTCCATTCCATTCTATTCGCCTCCTATTCTACTTCTATTCTGTTCTATTCTATTCTATTCTACTCCTATTCTATTCTGTTATCACATTTTATATCCAAAGACTAGGAGAAAATCAATACAAAATTCTTTGTAGGGTTTCAATGTCACCTCACTTTTCATCTCTCTGATTTTAGCAGCTTTCTGTAAAAGTGTTCTTTTTGCTTTTTCCACAGACTGTATGTGGATGGACCTTTTGGAAGTCCCTTTGAGGAATCCCTAAACTATGAGGTCAGCCTCTGTGTAGCTGGAGGTATTGGAGTCACACCATTTGCATCAGTACTCAACACACTGCTGTAAGTGAGCTTAGGCCTTTTAAAGTCATTTCCCCCCAGTTTACCATAGTAGTGATTATCAGAAAGCCTCAAAACTTCCATTAGCATAAGAGAAGTGATTCCTTGGGGAGAACTGGGGTGCCCCTTGCAGAGTCTGAATCACCTCACACAGGGCATCAAACAGCCCAAAGATTTTTTAGTTATATTTTTTTAATTTAAAGGCTTTGACATCCTTTCCAGACCAGAACTTTCACCTCCTGTTTCTCTGTCATGTTGGTGTCATGTTTTCCACCAAATGTTGCACTGTGTGAAACTTGCTCCAGTCACTGGACTATTTCACAGGGACTGTATAAAGAGCCAACTAAAGCAGCAAACTTTCCCTGAAGTATTGAAAGACCAGCTGGCTTTGGGAGGGTTAGACAATGCACAGCTGAAGCATTTGTTTGAAGTTGAACGTGCCAATGGCCAGCTCTAACTCCAGAGTGAAGTTAAACCCCTGTAATTTAGATGCTGGGCATGTTCTTCTGTCTTTGATCTGGGCTGGATGCTGCAGTGCTAAGCACTTATAAAATTACCAGTCCCACCTGTCTCATAGTGCTGCAGCCAGAAAGACCATCTTGGGCTCCCTCATTGTCTTTTCCCTGAGAGTGTACTGATCATACTCTCAAAAAGAGGCTATGAATCTGCTGACAGCCTGGGTCTCAGGTGGGTAAGATGATCGTTTTCCTCATGATGAATTATCCTTGGGAGTGTTGAGCAAGACTGCCACAGATCACAATGATGGCCCAGCAGCAAGTAATGAGATGTTTGCCGGTGTATTATCAGAGGCACAGACATTGCCATAGGGTAGTGTCCAAAAGTTTGTGCAATATCTGTTTGTTTAGATAAAGCCATAAACTGGCTTCCAAGTAGCCAGTGCTATAACCTAAATTTGTAGCCCATATTCCCCTTGTGCACTGTACAAGGTGAATCATTCAGTGGTTCTGGGAAGGAGTAGGTCTTAGCCTGATTCCCTTCTCAGTATTTAAACATCAGCAAAGCACTGCTTTGGTGAATGATCTGCCTGTTGTCTTTGCCCTGGCTTAGAAACAGAAATTGGCAGGTGTGAACACACAAACTGCTTCATGATGCCAACACTGCAGGGCAGCAGGGCCAGTCCTGTTACGTCAAGGACATGCAGGTCTGGGGGAGGTCAGACGCTCGTTGACATTGTCATTTATTTCTTGCCCAGCTGTGTTCCTGTTGTATGTATACAAGGTAGTTCCTACTCCCGCTCTTCCCTCTGCTTCACTGTTGGACTCTATGCCCTATTTTGAAGAAAATACAACTTACATGAAGGAAAGCTAGGGACTTGCATGCAGAAAGGTCTGTAAATGAGGACTTCCTGTGGGCAGTGGTAACATGAAAACACAGAAGTGTTATATAGAGGTGGATTTGGATGTAATGGGGGATTGCACCCTTATTGCATAACATATCCTGCTGGAGGTAGACCCAGGCATATATGTCTCAGCTGCTATTTTAAATGTATGCTTGACTTATTCCATGAAGTCTTGCAGCCCAGCCTCTTTCTCACCGAGAATGGTGCGTTGTGACCCAGCTAGAGCATTTCAATACAAAATGCTTGTATTTTTATCTTCTTTTATCCCCTTTTTGTGGTGAAAGGCACTTATTTTCCTTGCTAGTGCTCATAGTTATCTTGTCACATCTGACCAGACTGTGACCCTTCCTAAGGGCTTGTCTTAATATAGGCAGTCAGAAGAAGATGGAGGAAATACCATTTTGCAGCTCAACAGTTTTGTTGGTTTTTTAACCCCAAGCAGCTACTAAGCACCACACAACTGCTCTCTCACTTCCCTTGCAGTTTAATAATTAAAAGAAAAGATAATAATAACAACAATACTAATTGCAATTAAAAGTAACATAACAAAATGAGAGAGAGATGGAACCCAAGGAAAGAACAAGTGATGCCCGATGCAATTGCTCACCACCCACTGACTGGTACCTAGTCAGTCCCTAAGCAGTGATCCAGCTCCTTCTGGCCAACTTCCCCCACTTACATACTGAGCAATATGTTCTATGGTATGGAATATCCCTTTGGTTGGATCAGGTTACCTGCCCTGGCCATGCTGTCCTTCAGCTTCTTGTGTACCTTCGCACTTGCAGAGTACGGGAAACTGAAAATCCTTGACTCAGGATAAGCACTACTTAGCATCAACCAATATTGTGTCTGTTTGGTCAGCATTATTCTCATGCAAAATCCAAAATGCAGCACTGTTCCTGCTAGTAGGAAGAAAATAAACTCTGCCCCAGCTGAAACCAGGACAAATGAAAAAAGATGAAATCAGGACTTGAAAGACATTGTACTGCCTACTCTTAAAGCACTCTCTATGGGGAAGTTATGTGAAAGGTGAATTCCCAGCCTCTACATGCTGCTGAGAATGTGTCTATCCTTGCTCCTCTGGCTTGCAGTGGAAGTTAGTGGGATGGGAAGTTAAGGCAATGGTTGGAGCTGTCACTTATTTAGATCTACTAATAATACACCCTTGTTGGGTATGCTGGCAACCCTAGTGTTTGAAATAATGCACAGTGGGTATGGTGAGATGCATCATCAAACTTTTCATCTAGGTTTGCCTCCTGGGACTAGTGTCTGAAGTTGACAGGCTGTGGCCTTCTCTATCTGAAAATTGGTTTAGTAGGAAAAGGAGGAAGCAGTCTGTACACTGACCCTCAGAATAACAGAAAACAGCATTGGCCAGCCAAAGTGATACTTCCCATAGATACGTGCTTTATTTGAACTTATTAATCACTGAGATGTCTTTCGCATCTGTTTTATTTCCCAGTTCATTTCAGTCCTCCCTTTGTGCTATATTTGTGCTGTATTTGAATTAGAAATCTAAGATGATAGTCCTGTTTTTCTAACTGCAATGCTAGAATCTATCCATGACTGCACTTTGCTCACCAGCATTTTCTGAGGACTGTAATATATCTCACAGTTCTCTAACACAATGGAGCTCTGATTTGATTTGGTCTTTATGATTTCACTACAGTATTAATTATAATCAACCAGAGCCTTTCACATAGAAAGGCAGAATTAAGTCCTGACATTATTGCATTTGTCAATATTTTTGTCTTATGGGTGGCTTTATAAACCTAATAAAGAATTGCCATAATACCCTTGAACTTAGAATGTCTGCTTGGCTTTGGAATAAAAGTTTTATGATGATACATGAATCCATATTTGCTGCCCAAGTCATCTGTACAGCTGACAAGTTCCTAATGCAGAAACAGTGTCTGTGAAGGGAGTTAGGTCTGTGCTAGAGATACAGTATTCTCATCCCAATGTCAATATTGGCCATGTCAGCGTCTGATGTATCATGGAGGATGGAGGCCAACTTAGCAGTTAGCTTCTAATGGAAATCCACATTTCCACTAAGGAATATAAACCATCTTAATACTTTTCCCTTGTAAATGATTATTTTATTTTTTTTTTTATAATTACCTAAACATTTTATTTTCAAGTGATGACTGGAAATGCTACAAACTCAGAAGACTCTACTTCATATGGGTGTGCAGGGACATTGAATCTTTCCGCTGGTTTGCAGATCTGCTCTGTACGTTGCATAACAAGGTAATGATGTTAGGAAGAAATTCTCCACAGAAAGAGAGATTGGCCATTGGAATGTGCTGCCCAGGGAGGTGGTGGAGTCACCATTCCTGGAGGTGTTTAGGAAGAGAGTGCCATGGTTTAGTTGATTAGATGGTGTTGGGTGATAGGTTGGACTTGATGATCTCAAAGGTCTTTGCCAACCTGGTTTCTTCCTTCCCTTCCCCTTCCCCTTCCCCTTCCCCTTCCCTTCCCTTCCCTTCCCCTTCCCCCTTCCCCTTCCCTTCCCCTTCCCCTTCCCCTTCCCCTTCCCTTCCCCTTCCTCCCCTTCCCCCTTCCCCTTCCCTTCCCTTCCCTTCCCTTCCCTTCCCCTCCCCTCTACTCTGCTCTACTCTGTGCCAGTGAGTGTTGTTTGGAGGGGTGCTGAAAAATAAGTGAATGCAAGGTATGTCCACACCACACAACTGGCATGCAGTAGAGCAGGGCGGCCTTGCTCCAAAGAGGTGAGCTCCAGCAGTACTTCTGTTTGGGCTACCTGACCCGGACTCCATTTATTGTTGAAGCTGCACAGAATGGTTTGAGTATCTGTCACCAGTAGTTCATAGAATCAATCAGGTTGGAAAAGACCTCAGAGATCATCAAGTCCAACCTATAACCCAACACCTCAGGACTAACTAAACCATGCTTCAAGTGCCATGTCCAATCCTTTTTGGAACACCTTCAGGGACGGTGACTCCACCTCCTCCCTGGGCAGCACATTCCAATGGCCAATTACTCTTTCTGAGAAGATCTTTGTCCTCACCTCCATCCTAAACCTCCCCTGGCACAGCTTGAGACTGTGTCCTCTTGTTCTGGTGCTGGTTGCCTGGGAGAAGAGACCAACCCCCACATGGCTACAGCCTCCCTTCAGGTAGATGTAGAGAGCAATAAGGTCTCCCCTGATTGTCCTCTTCTCCAGGCTAAGCAACCCCAGCTCCCTCAGCCTCTCCTCATAGGGCAGAGTGTTCCTATGTACCAGTAGTCTGGACACTTAACTATGGAATTTATAAGGTGGAAGAAGAACATGGATGCTGAGGATTCTGAGTGGCCTTTAGCCCTCTGGCTAGTAGAAAGATCAAGAATGGAGGGAGTTTTCCATTTTTGGTGCTTTTTAAGAGTGAAGTCACTTCCTAGAACACTGTTGTGTATGCACCATGAGTTTAAAGAAGGGCTATGCAAGTGTATCTTCTTCATTAAAAATCTTCCTTCACTGATGCCAAAACCCATGTCACTTAGTGTACTAGGCACAGAAACTCCAGGCTGACATTAATCTCACTTGACTAGGTGTTTTTATCATCTTCCCAGCTTTGGCAGGAGAATCGACCAGACTATATAAATATCCAGCTGTACCTCAGTCAAACAGATGGAATACAGGTATGTGGATAAACAGTGTTTGTAAACCAAACTAAACCTTGTGGTAGCAGACAATGCAAAACTGTCAGTCACATGCAAAAGAGAATTACTGTAGATGATGAAAACAGGAAATGAGACTGCAAACTCAAGTGATTGATTCATTGCTAGGGCAAGAGAGCAAGTCCATCCCTATGGCATTAAGGGAATCTCGTCTAGTAGCCTTGACTTGATGAGAGGTAGGCAGAAATCTGTATCTTCCTTTTCTAGGAAAGAGGTCCTTCCAGGCCAGGCCATGGATCAGGGGGTTGTCCAAGTTTGATGGGAAATCTGCAACATTCCTGGCCTAAGAATCAATACAGAATAGTTCTAGGAGCTTTCAAGCTCAAATCTTCTTTTCAAATAAATATCTTGAGAGAAACTATTTTTAAAAGCTTTGTATTTCTTTGCCTCAAATATAGACAAAAGTTAGATTTCTTGATATGAAAGACTGGAAGTTGCACTGAACTGCCAATTGTTATGTACTGCTAACCCCAAAGCTGAGCTAATTCCCCAGCTCTTGGCAGCTCCTGTAGCTATTTACACTTGTGGTCTTCATTTTACATTACTTAGCACATGAGCCGAGGCTTGATACTTTATCCTGCTGTGCTTGGAAGCTTTCCACCGACTGCAGAGGGCCCAGAACCAAGCCTAACAATTACTACAAAAGATGAAATGCAGTGAGAAATCATGCCCGAAGGATTTCGATCTGCCTGGTATCGGGTGGAGATAACATTCACAGCTTTGCTAGGAACACTGTCCAGTAGTCTAAATGATGAGATAGCTACAGTGGTTCTGGAAAGTGCTACGCAGATATAATGCCTGGACAACATATGTGGATAGAAATGGGATGCTTGAAAATACCTCCTTGATGAACCTGGTATGTAATTGTTAGGTTCAAATTAAAACCTGACGCAGGCCTGCATTGCAATGACACAGGCAGTTTGTAATAACAGAGAATCCAATGCAAGTTTTCCAGTATCATACATCAAGCAGCTACTAAATTTATGTAAAGTCAGATTTGTTTAAAATCTTTCCTTAAAATCACTTTTCTTTTGTGACTGTTGAGCAGAACTGGCATAAACCACAGTGCTGCTCAGGGTCGCTCAAGGGGGAGTTTGAGAACCTCAGGTCTCTGTTGCTATGCAGCTTATGTTTTCACTGATGTTGATCCAAAGTGTTGACTGCAACCAAAATTATGGCAGTTTTGCCCCATGCTCCCTTTGCTCATGCCTGGGTGACAACAGGGAACAAAGCCCATCCTTCAGCAAAGGCCTCTTGAACATGAGAGGGCAACAGAGGGTGAATTAGCCAAGACTGTCTTTGCCCTACTATGAGCAATGTCTTAGGTTGTTCAGTGAGGTGAATGTGGGAGCCAAGAAAAGATGTAACCTCTCTGCCTTTCTGTCTCATGAGGACAGATACCCAAGGAAAGGTAATGCCCTGCAGTTGGAGGGCATTTCACACTACCAGAGTGCTGGTGTGTTAGCATTGCCGGAACGGGCTAAGATCCATTTGGGGAGCAGTTTCAGCTCATTTCTGCTGTCAGAGCACCTCAAAACAGCTGGCAAACTAGTCTCAGGGAGAAACATAAGGCTTTTCCCTTGTTACTTTTTCAGACCTAGTCATCTTAATAGTTACTTGTACAAAGTTAAAAAAAGAGACTTCAGACAGAAATATGATTTTTGCATCAGCAGTGTTTCTTCCAGCTTAGCATTAAAAGCCAATGAGGGAATGAATAATAGGAGTATGGTTATTGTTTTATGGCTTAAATAAATTGGTTTAAAAGTAATGGGGAGATTAATGAGCAGCTGCATGAGGAACAATGTATAATGAACACCAAGGAGAGCCATTGAAAAGGCAGTGAGCAGTGTACTGGTGCATGAAATGGCTGCAGTTTTAATCACAACTGTCTGATACTTGTGCGCGGGTTTTACACCTCAGCGGCGTGGTAAGTCAGCCAATGTCAGAAATGGGAGCCCTGGGTGATATGAGGCAATTTGCAGATTCAGGCAGAATGGAAATTCTTGTTTCTTGCAGAAAATAATTGGTGAAAAATATCAAGCTTTAAACTCCAGGCTCTTGATTGGACGACCCCGTTGGAAACTCCTTTTTGATGAGATAGCGAAGTGTAATAGGCGGTAAGTACCAGGCTGCTTGAAGGATGCCACAGCTGGAAGGCTGGGGATTACTAGCAGTTTCCAGCTATGTCTGCATGAAAATATTCTTTGGGTTTCATTGCAGAGTGTAATGTTTAAGCTACTGATGTTGAACTTATCTAACATTTTGTTGTGAGAGATAGCCTGTGCAAGCTAAACCCGACTATTTTTCTTTATACTCAGAACAGTTCATCTTCTCATGCAGCCGGGATGTTCAGTGGCCCAGAAAATAAAAGTAATAGATTTCCATCTCACTGCACAGAGGTGTTCTTGTCTGTGGCAATATCTTGCTTACAACATATGCTGGGTTTATATATGAAAGTTGCATTTTTTCTGTTAAGTTGTTGGCTTCTGCTGTCATTGTCGTGCTTTGTCGTGCTGGTTTACAAACAAAACGCACCAGGACAAATCTGACTGCCCTGTATTGCTTTTGTACGGCATATATACTGTCTTTGAAGATTCCTGGCACTTTCTCACTCTTTCCTCAGACTGAGCAATGCCTTTTTACTGTGCTAGGCAAACATATTATGGTCTGAAACAAGACAGTTGTAAACCAGGGAAGACAGGCAATTAGACTGATGGAATGTCTTTGTCCAAATCCAGCTTTGTAGTTTGAGTGTTTAACCCCTTTGTTCTCCTTCAGAAGCTGATCTGGTAGAAAGGATTGTGTGAATCTTCCCTAATCCACCTTTGTCAAAGTCGGTGGGGTGGGAGCAAAGCACCCTTAGCTGTTAATAGTAATTTGGGTGCACCAGATTGAGTGGTCATGAGTGGTTCACCCTGCAGAGCTTTCCCTCATGAATTTTTTGTCCTCTAATGCACTTCCAAAGTTGCCCATGATTTATTATCTCTTCTCTTCTGAGGTTGGGTATGTCTATGGGACACTGATCCCTGGCTCTTGAGAAATGTTGAGGGCCAGCATGGATCACTGTGGGCAGTGCAAGATGCTCACAATATGTATCTTAGATTCAGGTCCTAGAGGATGTTGTGGACAGGGTCCCTTACTAGAGTACCTCAAAGTCTGCTATAGAGGGTCATCCCTAGTAGGATTCTCACAGTGTGGAGCTAAATATCACTTTGAGAAGCATTTTGTAGTAAAGAATCATGGGAAAGAAAGGGAAATAAAGAAGTCAGAGAAGCAAGTTGGCTGTCTGGCTCAGAGTCTTCTACATAGAGGACTGCTGACCTCTTATACTCCATTCTAATGTCTTTTTTTTTTTAACTGTGTGGATGCAGTTTTGAAAGAGGAAAATAATAAGGTTTCTGCCACTGCCTTGAGAGGCTGTGAGTGCACATAATGTGGATGAAGCTACTAATGGCAGTCAGACTTGCTTTTTATTTTGTACTTTCCTTTGCATTACTCCTAATTAGAGTTCAAGTACCATTTCCTTGGCATTTTCACCTTAGCTCTCCAAATCGTGCCACCATTTCCAAGCAAGATGTCTTTTACTACCTAAATAACATTCCAACTCCTGATTATCTTGCATCTGGCTAAGATGTAGGCTCTCTTACCTTTTGTCACACTTTTATCAGTGTATAGATCAGATCTGTATCTGTAAGATCACAGTATCAGTATCGCCAAGGTTGGAAGAGACCTCAAAGATCATCGAGTCCAACCTGTCACCACAGACCTCATGACTAGACCATGGCACCAAGTGCCACATCCAATCCCCTCTTGAACGCCTCCAGGGACGGCGACTCCACCACCTCCCTGGGCAGCACATTCCAATGGCAAATGACTCTCTCAGTGACAAACTTCCTCCTCACCTCGAGCCTAAACTTCCCCTGGCGCAGCTTGAGACTGTGTCCTCTTGTTCTGGTGCTGGTTGCTAGAGAGAAGAGACCAACCCCTTCCTGGCTACAACCACCTTTCAGGTAGTTGTAGAGAGCAATGAGGTCTGCCCTGAGCCTCCTCTTCTCCAGGCTAAACAACCCCAGCTCCCTCAGCCTCTCCTCATAGGGCTGTGCTCAAGGCCTCTCCCCAGCCTTGTTGCCCTTCTCTGGACACCTTCAAGTGTCTCAATGTCCTTCCTAAACTGAAGGGCCCAGAACTGGACACAGGACTCAAGGTGTGGCCTAACCAATGCAGAGTACAGGGTCACAATGACTTCCCTGCTTCTGCTGGCCACACTATTCCTAATGCAGGCCAGGATGCCATTGGCCTTCTTGGCCACCTGGGCACACTGCTGGCTCATGTTTAGGCGGCTAACATGTAATTACATGTAACATGATAGACAGTAGCGAACCCTGTCACTCAGCTATCCCACGGAAACTTATGTGTTGTAGGTGAATATTCTTAGAATCATAGAATGGGACCTCCAAAGGTCAACTAGTCTGACCTCCCCAGAGTCAGCAGGGACACCCCCAACTAGATCAGGTTGCCTAGGGCCTTGTCGAGCCTCACCTTTAATATCTCCAGGGAAGGGGCCTCAACAACCTCCCATGGGCAACCCGTTCCAGTGTTCCACTAGCCTTATAGTAAAGAATTTGTTCCTAACAGCCAATCTAAATCTGCTATTTTCCATCTTAAAGCCATTGCCCCTTGTCCTGTCACTGCAGGCCCTTGCAAACAGACTCTCCCCATCCTTCTTCTAGGCCCTGTTCAGCTGCTGAAAGGTCTCCCGGGAGCCTCCTCTAATCCAGGCTGAACAGCCCCAGTTCCCTCAGCTATGAGGTGCTCCAATCCCCTGATCATTCTCGTGGCCCTTCTCTGGACCCTATCCAGGGAATTCTGCCTCTTTCCCTGGATGAGACAGGAACTTCAGTTTTTCCCCATGGTCCAATTTCCTGATCTCCTGCTAACTTTATTTCAGTTATTATTTCGTAGTAACTTTCTACCTAAATGACCCTGCTGCAGTGCTGAGACCAAAACAAAACAAGACCAAAAACAGGACAGACACGTTTCCAGCATCTGGTGTCAGTGTCCAGGCTTTCACATGTATTTGCAATCATCCCCTTGGACTTGCTTGTGGGCAGCCAAGATATTTTCCCCTTTTTATCCTGTGATTTTAGTAAAAGCTGTGCATAAACAAACATGCAGCTGGCAAACCTCTCCTCGGTTTAGCCATCTGGTTGGTTTGTGGTTTGTGAATTGTTGCTGTTTGGGTCCCTAATAAGCGAAGTGCATTTGTAAGTGTCTCGGCTTTGCCAAACCCTCGGAGCGTGACATGGGACAGCCCCAGCGTCAGGTTCCCGAAGCTTTCCTCTGGCCTAAGAGGAGCAGACTTGTGCCATCTACTGTCGGTATTTCATACGACGCCCGCATGTGCCTTGGGATAGTTTGCAGAATACAGTACTGGTCTTGTTTTTCGTGCTCTCTTTTTGACCATGGAGCAGCAGCCTTGCTCTTACTCAGTTGTGTTCCTGGATGAAAAGCTTACACCGTGCCTTGGCAGCCACACTTTCTCAGTTTTGCTTAGGTCAAGTGGGCACATGCTTTTCTCCATGTAGGGAATGACCTAGAAAAAGACAAGGTGCATTCCTAATGCACTGTAAAGGGGAAACCTCTCTCCAGGAATGAATGCAGGATTTAAAATAGGAACATTTCAAGTCCCAAGTCTGTTCTCTCTGGGTAAAAAACTATTTCACCTCTCCCTCACCTCTCATTCTTCATAAAATGGTTGTAATAATACATGCTGCCCTACTCATCTCAGAGGAACAGAGCTTAGTGCTCTGAATGAGTAAAATCCTCTATTAATGTTTTTAATTATTAGAAAGAATGCCCTGTAGCTTAGTTTCTCTAACCATAAACATGTTAATGGTATTTATAAAGATTTTCATACATAGGACTACCTAACTGCCTGTCTTCATCTGAGGAGCAAAATGATCCCTTGGCCCAAGCAAGAGATGCACAGTTAAAGCTCATCAGCTCAGGACAGTAGTGTGCTGCTCTGTGTAGTAGCTGCTTTCAGCCATCTGCCTGTTTGTATCACAGCAACCAGGAAGGAGCTGAGCGAGGCACGGAGGAAGATAATCTGCAGGCAGGGAAGTGGGGATGTAGGTGGGGGAAGATGTGGGATGTGAATTGTGGGATGTAAATTGAGGGATGTAAGTGGTATGTGGAGGGGTCTCCAGAATAGATGCTGCTGGTGGGTATCCTGGGAAAGAAGCTGTGAATCTCTGGCTCACAGCATGGGGCTGCAACTCAGATAGGTTTCAGGACACCCTTAGCCACGGGTCTCTTGTGTGACCTTAGGCAAATCATTAAGCCTTTCTGTGATTCCCTTTGCTAGACAAAAGTTCTGTTGCTGGGATGGGAATACATGGCAGTATGTACTGCTTAGGTATGTCTGTGCAGTGAGGGCTACATATATACACCATGAAGCCAGGCTGGGAGAGTTGGGGTTGTTCAGCCTGGAGAAGAGAAGGCTTCAGGAGGACCTTATAGCAGCATTTCTGTATCTGAAGGAGACCTACAGGAAGGCTGGGGAGGGACTATTTGGAAGGGTTTGTAGTGATAGGATGAGGGGCAGTGGTTTTGAACTGCAGCAGGGTGGATTTAGATTAGACATAAGAAGGAAATTCTTCACAGTGAGGGTAGTGAAATACTGGAACAGGTTGCCCAGAGATGGGATGGAGGCCCCATCCCTGAAGACATTCAAGGTCAAACTTGATGGGGCCCTGAGCAACCTGATCTAGTTAAGGATGTCCTTGCTCACTGCAAGGGATTTGGGCAAAATGACATTTGAGGGTCCTTTCCAGCCCAATGCATTCTAGGATTCTATGATATATGAAATGAAAGGAAGGGAGGCAAATAGAGCTCTTAAGTTTTATATATCAGCTGTCTGTGTTAATTAGACTAACACAGTAGAAGCCAGATTCTCATGCACCCTTTTCCTCCACTGCACAGATGAGAGGGTGTTCAGGGTCTGCAGATGCTGAGGAGTCTTATTTGAGAGCAATGAGCACTCGCATTCTCATCATTTCTGCATACCCAGCCACCCACACAGCACCCCTTGTCCTTAAAAGGAGTACTGCTAGGATAGGAGAGTTTAAAAGATTCATGTAAGGGTGGGAAGAGTGCAAGTTAAGAATATTTGCCATGGATTGATACGAGAGATGATGTAGTTGAAGGCAGTTAAAGTCAGCATTGTAAGGGAGGTTGTGGCCAGGTGGGAGTTGGTCTCTTCTCCCAGGCAACCAGCACCAGAACAAGAGGAGACAGTCTCAAGCTGCACCACGGAAGGTTTAGGCTGGATGTTAGGAAGAAGCTCGTCATAGAAAGAGAGATTGGCCATTGGAATGTGCTGCCCAGGGAGGTGGTGGAGTCACCATCACTGGAGGTGTTTAGAAAGAGATGGATGGGGTGCTTGGTGCCATGGTTTAGTTGATTAGATGGTGTAGGATGATGGGTTGATCTTGATGATATCGAAGGTCTTTTCCAACCTGGTTAATTCTATTCTATTCTATTCTATTCTATTCTATTCTATTCTATTCTATTCTATTCTATTCTACTCTATTCTATTCTATTCTACTCTATTCATGTTCTCTCTTGCATGCATTCCCTCTATCCCTGTGAGTCTTTGAGATCTTCCTGTGTAGTGCCTCAATTTCAGCAGGAAGATGAAGCACTTATTTTTGTGATGGTATAGAAGAGACATCACTGCATCCTCTTTCCCTGCTCTTTCTTTTCCCTTCTCATCTTTCAAAAAATGGAAGGTAATGAATATGAATGGTTCAGTCCTGCTGTGGTAGATGGCCCCTGTTCTGATGCTGAATGCTGGTCTGAGCCCTTAGATGCTGTATGAATGTGAGTCTGAGTTGCAGCCTGTTCTTAAGGTGATCAGAGAGCAAAGTGCTATTGTTGGTGGAGTGGCAGGAAAAAGTGCTGTTAACTAATGAACCCAGGCTGATAGCTGTGGATGATGAACAAAGATTGTATTCTGCGTTTGGCTTTTCACAAGACTTTCTAATATACCTATTGAAGGAAAGATCACATACTAATGTGAAACTACAGTGGCAAACCTATTCTGCTGTTGCTTGACATAATCATGGGTTAGTACTGCACTGTTTTCATTAGTGCAATGAATCACCATTTGTGACTAGATCTCCTGCTAGTGTAAATCATGACTTACACTAATGAAGTCATGACAGTGAGACACAGTTTTAATGAAAAAAAGTGATCAATTGTGGGAAAAATCAGAGTGGGAAGTGCAGAATACAGAATTAACCAGGCTGGAAAAGACCTTTGAGATCATCAAGTCCAACCTGTCACCCAGCACCATCTAATCAGCTAAACCATGGCACTAAGTACCTCATCCAGTCTCCTTTTTAAACACCTCCAGGGATGGTGACTCCACCACCTCCCTGGGCAGCACATCCCAATGGCCAATCTCTAGGAAGAATTTCTTCCTAACATCCAGCCTAAACCTCCCCTGGTGCAGCTTGAAACTGTCTCCTCTTGTTCTGGTGCTGGTTGCCTGGGAGAAGAGACCAACTCCTACCTGGCTACAACCTCCCTTCAGATAGCTGTAGACAGCACTAAGGTCTCCCCTTAGCATCCTCTTCTCCAGGCTAAGCAACCCCAGCTCCCTCAACCTCTCCATAGGGAGTAATTTTCCATCTCTTTTCCATCTCTTGGTGTCATGAGACTAAGACAAGGCACTTCTTTTAGGTTTATCTTTAGTCAAGTAAGCCTTGTTGGGGGGGGGATAGTTGGGAGAGATCTAGTGGCTTCACATTAACTTCATGATGTAGTGAGCTGTTCTCTCCTTGGACTCTGTGCCTAGTTGGCTTATGTATAACAGAGTGAGACCAGAATGCAGCTCTGCCTGTTGTTAGCAGCCTCTGTTTATTTGCAGTGTCATGAGTTATTCTTTTTTTCTTTTTTTTTTTTTTTAAACAGGAAAACCATTGGAGTTTTCTGTTGTGGACCAAACAAAATATCTAAGATACTTCATAAACTGAGCAACAGCAGCAATTCTTACGGGACAAGGTTTGAGTATAATAAAGAATCGTTCAGCTGAGCGTCCGTTGGACTAGCAAGACTCTAGAAGACAAAAAGTGCAATGTTTTTCCTTTGTACAGCTTAAAAGTTCCACTGTGGTTTAAACAGAAGTGTACCAAAGAATAGCACAGATTTTGTTATTTATGTTTATTTAAGATATTGGAAAATGATGGCTGCAGCAGAGCAGTGTACCACCAAATAGCAAGTGCTTACGCTCAAACCCAAATGCGCTCGCACGGTATTCCTGGCAGCAGTGGTTCTTTGGAGTTGTTTCTGTTGATTAAAAAGTACAGAAGCTGAGGAGAGACACAAATGCTTTAAAATCTCATGGAAAAGAATCTGTGGAACATTTGACTTCAATCTTCTGAAGCTAGAGCAGTAAACCAAACCCCAGGTTACGCCAAATGAAAAAATACAGTGTGTTACAAAGACCCTTGCTTTTGTTGCTATACAAATCTCATGGCTTGGAGGTGGAAAAAGTCCTGTTAAAGATTTTATACATTGCAGGACCGGGATTCTGTTTCTATAGTATACAGTGTTACCCTCACTAGTCGACCTCTCCAATGGATGTGACCATTCCTGAATGGAAGAGAGGGTGGAATACGGAGAAATGTAAGTTAACCTATGGGAAATGAGCACAACTGTGTAATGCCTGTGGGCAGACTCCATCATGATGTAAATCACAGCTTTTGGGTAAGCAAACATCTGTACACAGAAAACTCTCTGCCTTGAATTGATTCAGCATTCAGTGAGTTTGCAAAATAAGTGTGATTTATGCAGCCAGAAAGATGGAGCAAGGAAAGTGATTAAGGGGAGCGGACAGGATACGGTGTTTTATTATACTGTGTACTCAACGTGGGAGTTGCACTCAGCCTGCACTCACATGCCCTGAATGTCAAATACTTTGAGTATTTTCAGGCCCTTTGTAATTATTTTGCAATGCAGCAGGTTGAAATCCAATTTGAGAGGTCCCAGAGTATGTTCAGTTGACTGTGATCCTCCGAGCACCTTCCCTGGAGTCACGCTTGTGACTGACGTCACTGAGAGCAGGATCAGGCCAGATCTACAGCAGACTAAGAGTGAAGCCTTCGTTACTGCATCTTTTTGGAGGCAGATAGAAACCTCACAGGAGCTGTAGAATGGTTTCAGTTTGTTCCAAAGGGGAGGATCTGAAACATCCAAATTTGAGCTCTCCTCCACCCCACAGCTGTTTTCCACCCTGCTCAGAGTTGCCATGGAAGGGTTGGAAGTTGAAACAGGCACTTCATAATTTTTTGGTTCTGAGGAGCAACTTTTTTTTCCCCTCCATCCAATAGCTGATACAACTGCCTTTTTTCTCCTTTATTTCCCTTTTCCTTATTTTGCTGACAAGAGGGCATATAAGCAGGAGTCAGGCACTTACCTGGCATAAATAGGCATCATTCTAGGGCATCTAAATAGAGCAGCATCACTTTACACAGTCTGAAAACCTACTCCTTAATCTCCAGCAGGAGCTTGGGAGCAATACTTTGTAATGTTCACAGCGCACAAAGGCATAAGATGGCTCAGCATCTCTCGTGCCTGTGGTTCACCTGTATTTAACACAGTGCATTAGATTTAACATAGAATCACAGAATCAATAAGGTTGGAAAAGACCTCAGAGATCATCCAGTCCAATCTAATCAACTAAACCATGGCACTAAGTGCTTCAGCCAGGCTCTTTTTAAACACTTCCAGAGATGGTGACTCCACCACCTCCCTGGGCAGCGCATTCCAATGGCTAACAACTCTCTCTGTGAAGAACTTTCTCCTCACCTTGAGCCTAAACTCCCCCTGGGACAGCTTGAGACTGTGTCCTCTTGTTCTGGTGGTGTTACTTTAGTAGGGCAGACGCTAATTTTCAGCTCTGTACAGGGATAAGTGTTCAGAAAGAAGCATTTTTCTTGTAGGTGGTGTATGGGCATGTTGTATGTGTTAGCAAAACTGGGTTTGGGCTTTGTCTTGGCAACTTCTGCTCAGGAGTTGCCCTTGGTAGAGCATCATGGGGAAGGTGCTACATGGGGACATACTCTTCAGTGTCTGGGTTTTGCACTGAAGTTTTTACCTCTGGCTCTGCCCAGTTTGAAATTCAAGGGAGGAAGGAAAGAGTCAGAGACAGACATGTTCCTCCTGATGAGAACTCTCAAAGTAGCCAAAACAGGAAGCCTACAGTACAGCTGCTGATTTTTATTATTATTATTAGATTATTTTTTTGAGGCTGGAAGGATCATTATTTTCACACTGAATCTCATTCATCCATCACTGTAAGACTGGAGACAGGCAGCACAGGATTAGATCTTTTTCAGTTATTAAGATTTATTTCTAATCCTGGCTGCATGTGCTTTGTAATAAACAGAACACTGATGGCAAAATGCACAGGTATTGGAGGTTGCTGATCCTGCAGGCTTTTTATCTTCACTGGCAGTTAGGTTAAAGCATGATTGAAATGATGGCTGCCTCTATTGACCACCACCACCACGATATCTTTCCTCTTGTTTTGGTATCTAGCATCTGACGGCTTTTAACTACAGTTTAGATTCACAACCTTGTTCATGGTTTCACTTCTCCTCTCTGATAGATACCAGTTCTATTACCATATCATGAGCAGCTGGTTTTGTAGTTATGTCTGTGCTAAAACAGATTGTATTTTTCTGGCTCAACTCCTATACAGGTAGTGCTTTACAATTAAAAGAGTAATATAAGTTCTGTGCTCATGTTCTGCATTGTAGCAGGGGCTGACTCTGCATGTAGGCAAGTTAGATGCCTGTCATTACATTAGGCAGTGTTGTCAGAGCAAGAGATAAGCAGAGGCAGGGTCTCTCAGAGCCATTTTCTTCCTTGCCCTGTACCAGCCTCAGCTGATCCACTCATAAAACAAGATTGGGACTGTGTAAGTTTCATAGTTTCAGTCAGGGCTGGAAGGGACCACAAGGACCATCTAGTTCCAACCCCCCTGCCATGGGCAGGGACACTCTACACTAAATCAGGCTGGCCAGAGCCTCAGGCTTAAGGTTTTGGGATGACTTCAGCACACCTGCAGTGAAAAGCTCTGTCTAATTGCTGTGCAACTGTACTTGTGTTTTATTTTGTATGAACCTGTCTGTTGCTGATAGGAGCTATTGCTAGACCAGGTGAGAGTGTGTAGCACTACAGGGTGTACCTTCCTGATAAGGTGTACATTCCTAACTCAAAGACAAAACATGGCCATTCCAAAGCTATCCAAAAACAACCCTTCTCCTATAAGAATGGAATGGAATGGAATAGAATAGAATAGAATAGAATAGAATAGAATAGAATAGAATAGAATAGAATAGAATAGAATAGACCAATAGACCAGGTTGGAAAATACCTTTGAGTCCAGCCTATCACTCAACACCATCTAATCAATTAAACCATGGCAATAAGTGCCCCATCCAGTCTTAAACACCTCCAGTGATGGTGACTCCACCACCTCCCTGGGCAGCACATTCCAATGGCCAGTCTCTCTTTCTGTGAAGAATTTCTTCCTAACATCCCGCCTAAACCCCCTCGGCTTGAGACTGTGTCCTCTTGTTCTGGTGCTGGTTGCCTGGGAGAAGAAACCAACCCCCATCTGGCTACAACCTCCCTTCAGGTATTTGTAGAGAGCAATAAGCTTTCCCCTGAGCCTCCTCTTCTCCAGGCTAAACAACCCAGTTCCCTCAGCGCCTCCTCACAGGGCTTGTGCTCCAAACCC
Source organism: Colaptes auratus (assembly GCA_015227895.2). Taxonomy (NCBI): domain Eukaryota; kingdom Metazoa; phylum Chordata; class Aves; order Piciformes; family Picidae; genus Colaptes; species Colaptes auratus. The sequence continues at coordinate 27,345,937 of CM037631.1, forward strand.
TGAGTTTGAGTGAGTTTGGGAAAAGGCTAGAAGCCTCAGTTGATCTTTGGTTTTCCTTGTTCAGTGACTGACTCAGCTTCCAGAATGGCAAATGTTAGGAGAAACACCTTCTTCCTACAGGCTTCATTGACCTTGCTGCTTCTGAGTGTGCCAAGCCCTCTTTTTAACTCCATAGCTCTTTTATTTGTAAGCTACATGTATGTGAAAATACAAAGTGGTGCCAGACAAGTCAGTGAAGGCTGACAGCACTTAATTCCACTTTTCCAAATCAGCCATATTTACTTAATTGAACATTTCTTTATGCTTCAAACTAAGTGGGGGAAGGATCCCACCATGTGTTCTGCCGTGTCTCAGTCAGTCTGTCACAAAACTCTAGACCCCTCAGTGTTTGCTCAGTGATTTGTTTGTGTCCTATTCATCCTAAATTTCTCAAGCTTTTTCTTCAAGCCAGCAGTATTTCCATGCCATGATGGAACCCAAGCCCTTTCCCCACAATGGGAATCCAGCCCTCGTATGGCAGCGTGAGATTTGGGGCTTTACACAGCTAAGAGCTGGATGAATCAGCACTGAATTGCAAGTGTGAGTACGTGTTCACTGCCATAGTAAAGGGCTACAGAGATGAGCTGTGATGGAGCACATCAGGGCCTGATGAGGAGCACCCTTCACTTCTGAAGTCAAACAAAACAGCCTGTCCCTCCATGATGATAATTACAGCCCTGAGTTTGGAGCAACACTTCTCTACTTGCGCATATGTTGCTAATAGCATGTGAGTTCTATCTTGGTCTTTTATCTGCTCTTCTGGGAGACAGGACTGAAAGGAATGTGAGCCATCACACGTACAACTTTGAACCTGGGCTGGGGGGATGACACCAGTGCATAACACAATGCTGATCTGATGATTACCTCACAGGGTAGAAAGTTTAAGCCAAATCCACTTTTCTTTTGCAAAATGCTGATTGTTTTGCCACAACAGACTTGAGAACAGGTGCTGTAAAGGCAAGAGAGATAAACCTCCTCTCTGTTTAAAGACTCCTGCCCACGCAAGCCTGATGTGAAGAGTGTATGAAAGTGCTGTGCACATTCAGCTTCCGCTGCATCCTGACTGCAGGCTTGTTCCCTCAGCATTGAATCCCCATCGTATTCTTTGGTTGCACATCTTCACCTAATCTCATTCACAGATGTGCCTTGCAGGTGAGAGAAGCCCTATGAGGAGAGGCTGAGGGAGCTGGGGCTGCTTAGCCTAGAGAAGAGGAGGCTCAGAGGAGACCATATGGTTCTCTGCAACTACCTGAAGGGAGGTTGTGGACAGGTGGGGGTTGGTCTCTTCTCCCAGGCACCCAGCACCAGAACAAGAGGACACAGTCTCAAGCTGTGCCAGAGAAGGTTTAGGCTGGATGTTAGGAAGAAGTTCTTCCTAGAAAGAGTGATTGGCCATTGGAATGGGCTGCCCAGGAGGTGTTGGGTGATAGGTTGGACTTGATGATCTTGAAGCTCTTTTCCAACCTGGTTCTATTCTATTCTATTCTATTCTATTCTATTCTATTCTATTCTATTCTATTCTATTCTATTCTATTCTATTCTATTCTTTCATCCCTGCACAGTCTGATCTAAGCATGGTGCAATGTGTGAGCACACTTTGCAGCCTGTGCAAGCAAGTGCAGAGCTGTCTATTTGCTTCTAATGCTTCCAAGTGCATAGGTGAAAAAGTGATTTGGAGCTAGCTGAGAACAGGTAAATAATGCAAGCATCAGACCATCTGTTTTGGGAACAGTAGTTCAGCTTTAGCAGCCTAAGAGAGCAGCGGAGTGATGATTTGGTGAGACATCTGCTTTTAGAACAGCAGCCTAGGAGAAAAGCCTCTGCTCAACACTAACACACCAGGCTGTATTTTCAAACTACAGCACATTGCTTAGAGAAGCAGGCAGGAGGCTAACTAGTCATTGCCCATAGCAGCTCAAGTCCTGTAAGCCAGGGAAGTGTCATAGTTACATAAAATGCAAGGTTTGCTTGTGTAAAAAGTAAAAAGGCTTCTAGGGAGATTGATTTTCACTTCAGCCTGGCAATCATTTCATAAACATGCCAGCCTGATTTAAGGCAAGATGGATCTGTTCTTCTGTGGATTATGCATTCAATTCATCTGCAGATTTCCCACCCCTCACAAATAAACCAGGTTTTATTGTCTTAGCAAAGGGGATTTAACAACAAGGTTTAATCAGAATGCCACTGGTGCCCGTGCTGCACTGAGCTTTTTGGCAACAAATGTAGGTTTTTCAGGGATAATATAGATAATACAGCTGATGACTCAGCTCTGAACAGTGATTTGGGGGTTGCATTGTCTCTTCTGCTAGGGTATTTCATTAAGGCCACTCAAGTGATGCACTGGTGAAATGCATGGAGCTGGAATGAGACTCTTCCTTCCCATAAAGAGACTGGTATTTTAGCACCTGTAAATCACAGAAACTCTGAGATCTCCTTTGTAGGTGAAGTAGATTAATTAGCCATCATCTTTTAGGGTTGAACCCCGAGCTGTTTGCTGGGCTGACATCTATAATGAATGCTCTAGCACGAAGGTTTGGAGCAAAAAATGCTTCTCCTTAAAGGGGTGGATGTGTGTTTGTGCAGGTTTAGTACCCTGCTAGTTGTATCACCTATGCTCTAAGAAGTGTGGGATCTGTTTTGCTGCCATGGAATGCTGTGCACTTCCTCTGAGGTTATGAATATCTCCAGATTTGCTGCGCTTGAAGTGCTACCTTCTGTAGATGTTTAAGAGACAGCTTCTGGTGCTGTTCTACAGCAGTGGCTCTATCCCATTATTGCAGGGGCATGGAGAGAAAACTGGAGCAAGTCCCCCATCCGAATTGCAGATTGCCTCTTAATGAAGTTCCTGGGTTTCTGAGGATGTTAGATCCTGCAAAAAATAGTTACATGCCCTCTGCTTCTTCCTGGTAGTTTGTCCATCCCACAGTCCAAAATCTGCATTCCTCCTAATGATTTTTCCTGTCTAACCAGGAGAGGGAAGCCAAGAGTAGCGCCTGAAGCAACAGGTAAATGCTGTCAACTGAGCAGTAAACCAAGAAGGGCAGGGGAGAGCATGATGAATGCCAGCAGTGAACAGGATGAAATGCTTTGAACCTGGGAGCAAAAAGGAAAGAGTGAGAGATTTTTCCTGCCTCTCAACTCTAGAAATTGCAAGTAAGTCCCATCCCCCAAGTGGATAGAAAATCTCCCTGGGGTTTGAGAGCCCCATTGTGCCATGGTTTAGTTGATCAGATGGTGTTGGGTGATAGGTTGGACTTGATGGTCTTGAAGGTCTTTTCCAACCTGGTTAATACTATTCTATTCTAACTACTATATGCAAAGACATTTCCTTTCTCTGTACAACTTGATGCTGAAGCATGTAAGAAAACTAGTCTGTTTTAGTAAATACCTTAGAAATAAACCCAGCATTGACTCTTTCCAGTAAACCTCTTTCAAAAGAACATGTGCTTCTATTTTGCAGCTTTGGGGCTGGGGATAGCATCACCTCTTCACCAAAAGGCAGCAGTGTGTTCTCTGTGCTAGCTGTAAGTAGTTTTGACAATTGACTAAACAAATTCTGTGTTCGTTGCTGCTGACCCTAGGTAAGGGCAGCCTTGAGGATTAGAAGCAGTGTTACATAAATGTCTAGTGTACATAGCAACACTGAGGAGAGAGCTGCTGCTGCATTGCTTTTGGTGCACCAGTCACACATTAAAATTCTGTCACTGCAAGGTCACGTTGCTCATCTCAGACTCTACAACCCTGGGGAAGAAATTTGGATGAGAGATGGGGGAGGAAAAGCAAAAACTTCCTCGCTGTGCTGTAACCAAGAATGTATTTATCAGCAGCAGGGCATTTCTTCTGATTTCAAAAGAGCAGGGCATTTCTTCTGATTTAAAAGAGCAGGGCATTTCTTCTGATTTAAAAGAGCAGGGCATTTCTTTTTCAGGGGCAGCAGATTCTCTCCTGGTGCCATGAAGTGGTGCTTGTGTGGTAGAAATGTAACACGGTGATAACGGGTTGCTTCTGAATTGAATAACTAATGCCTCTGAGCCTTTTTGTCTGCCTTTCATGATCTGAGAGAAATGCAGAATACCAGGGAGCATGTGGAGTGGACCGTGTCCTAAGCTGCACTCAGCGCAGCACGGTTAGAAACGCTGCACAGCAGCTCTGCAGGCTGCTGAGAAGAGGCGAGGTTTAGGGCAAGGAGGAAAACAACTTTTGTAAGGAGGAAACATGGCAGTGCTACATGATCTGTAGTCAAAAGCAGGCCTGGTCACAGCATTGACCACCATCTCTTTGAATGGTGCTGAGTCAGAGCCTATCCTGAGGGTACACTTTGGCATCAGGGATTGCTAAAGGCTCTTGGATTGAGGTTGCAGTGTGAGAGAGAGCAGGTTTAAATGCAGCTGGATGAGCCACCTCTGTGCACTTCCCAGCTTGGAGCTCAGACCTGTCAGATCTGAGGATGAATCGTGGAGGCAATGAGCTGGTCTGACTATAGAGTACAGTCTCGGTTGTGTGGTTAGCTGAGGGTATGCACGTGTCCTTTGTGCCTGTTCAGGAACCAGAGAGCAGGGTACCTCTTGTACCTCATCAGGTGTTAGATGCCTGAAAACATGTACAGGTACTGTCCAGAATGATGAGGATGGTGAATGCCAGCTTTCACTACAACTAACTATACCCTGATCATATTTGCACGAGGGCTCATGAGGAGTAAATGACCAAACCTCTGCAGAGAGGATACAAGTTCTGTGTTTTTCCTTTATTGTGTCAGAGCAACATCAATAAATGCTAAGAAATCTGTGATAACAATGTGAAAACTCACCTATGGCATTATTCCTTTTGATTGCTTAAACACCTCTGTTTGATAAATGCTTTTTTGGAGAAAAACACAATGTCTCCAAGCTGAGCTTAAAAACAGCTGAAATGCAACTTGGCAGAGTCTCCACCTGATAGGGAGATATCACTGTCTGTTGGAGCTGAATGCATTGGTACTTCATTAGTCTCAGTCCACTCCTCCCCATGGAAGATAGTAGAAGCTGAGCTTTCAGATCACTCTCCCTCTCTGTATAATCTCAGCCTTTATCTGGAGATGTGCTCAGACCTTTGGATCACTGGAAACAGCTTCACCCATGTATCACATAGTCCTCCTTTTGTGTTTTCTCTCCCTCTATAGCACATACAAGGCTTCTCTCACCTTCAGCTTACCTTAATGAGTCAAACAACACTTTGGGAAATTCAGAGGTCCTCAGTTTTAATCATAGCATACACACCACCACAGCCTGGGCTGCATCCACAGCCTGGGCTGCATCAAGAGAAGCATGGCCAGCAGGTCAAGGGAGGTGATTCTCTCCCTCTACTCCACTCTTGTGAGACCCCACCTGGAGTATTGTGTCCAGTTCTGGAGCCCCTATTACAGGAAGGATCTGGAGGTGCTGGAAGGTGTCCAGAAAAGGGCCATGAGGATGAGCAGAGGGCTGGAGCTCCTCTCCTATGAGGACAGACTGAGGGAGTTGGGGCTGTTCAGGCTGGAGAAGAGAAGGCTCCAAGAGGACCTTATTGTGGCCTTCCAGGATCTGAAGAGGGCTACAAGAAAGCCCCTAGTTTATCAACTGCATATAAATTCCTTCTCTCTATGATTAAATATTTCTTTCCCTGGTTTCTTTGCTTCAGGGAGCTTGAGAGCTCACTGTTTATAAAGGGAAAGAAGGAGGATTGTGCTGTTAAGCAGACAACTCCCAATACGTGCATTCTGCTTGGCATCTTTGGGAAGGCAGCGCCGATGCTGCTGCAGCTGCTGAAGGGTAGAGCTTTCACTGAGATTCAGATCTGACCAAGACCCTCTTCCAGGATTCACACACTGATGAACCTCTTGGCCTTTCTAATTAATTTTTTTTTCTGCAAGAAGTAGCCTTATATGTGCCAGGTTGTGAAATCCTTAATTCCACTCAGTTTTTCTCTTCCTATGTTCCTACTAATGACCTGAAAGAGCAAGTTCGATGGAGCACATTTGGGCAAGAAATGGTTCACTTACTTGTGGGAAATTGATGAATCTGTGATGGGCCAAGAAGAGATTGGCCTGGAACACATTGCTGTGTACCCTGAGCTGAAAATATAACTAGCTTGTGCCAGACTACTGTGTAACTTGTTTGAGACAGAGAACCTGCAAGATTGAGATAGAAGAATCGCAGGAGAAGAAACCTGAGCTCGCTCAGCAAATAGCTGTAGCAATGTATCAGTAACCAATAAGAATCTTATAAACAACTTATTAACCAATTAGAAGTAGCCACACTGGCATAACAAACATACAAATATGTGTTGCTTCAAGAAATAAATGGTACTCTGTACTCTCCTCACTACCACAAGTGTGTGCATGTCGTTTCTGTCCATCACCGTAACAGCGACACTTAGTCTGTGGTAGTTGAGGATGTGGTGGGTTGAAGATTCCCCCTCAGCATTAACTTTACCAGACCATCAGAACAAGAGGACACAGTCTCAAACTGTGCCAGGGGGAATTTAGGCTGGAGATGAGGATAAAGTCCTTCCCAGAAAGAGTAATTGCCTTTGGAATGTGCTGCCCAGGGAGGTGGTGGAGTCACCATCCCTGGAGGTGTTCAACAGGGGATTGGATGTGGCACTTGAAGCCATGGTTTAGTTAGTCCTGAGGTGTTGGGTGATAGGTTGGGCTTGATGATCTATGAGGTCTTTTCCAACTTTACTGATCCTATGATAAGAAGATAAGAAGAATGATCCATTTTTATCTTACTCTGGATAGTTACTTCAGGCTTATAAGCCATAGGAGACTTTGACATAGCAGGTGTCCAAGAACTGAGCACACTGATATGAGCCAGTGTGGGTGAAAAGACATTAACCTGTGCTCCCACTAGTCAAAGGACTTTGTTGAACCTGAGTGCTACACAGATAGAAGATAATTCATCAAAACCCAGTTCCAGGAAGTAAAATGTGGATCCCAGATGAAATTGGTTGGAAAATTTTGGGAAAAAGCAATCCATGAAGCTCAACTTTCAGTTGTTTTTATTTTCCTTTTTTCTACATAGGCCTTGGCAGTCATTCTTGCCACTTAACATGGATGATGTGATGGAGAAAAACTATCTTTGCTGCAGCTGCAGGTCTTCACTTTTTCACTTCTGACTATATTCTCCCTTCACTCATCCCTGTCTCCAAAGAAATAGGCCAGTAAATCTCTTCTGAATTTCCAATCCTGGAACTATATTTTTTTTCCCCCCCACAAGAACTGAAATAAAAATAATGCCTTAAAAAAGGGAGGCAGCTTTCCCTCTCTCTCTCTCTCTCTCCACAGCATGAGGGATAACCAGCTGGAAGCTGCTGCCATAAGCGTCCCCAAGTCTCAGCACTCAGTGTTCCTTTCAGAGATGCCTGTTTACATTCATGGAATTTCAATCTGTTCTTGTGTTTTTGCAAAGCAGGATGTGGGACAATTCTTTGGTGAGAAGATTCTGCTTGGTTTCCAAGTGGAGCAGCAAGCAAAACTTGGTCTTGAACTTTCATTTTATTTTTTTCCGCCCCCCCCAGGCTTTCCTTTAACAAATAGAATCATAGCTGCTGAGCTCATAGCCATAACAAGTCATACTCCTGTCATATGAGGCAGAACATTTGGTAGCTTCAGCTTGCTGTCCCCCCAGTACAATAGTGGGGCTCTAGATCACTATTGTACCCTGGGGTACTGGTTGACAGCAGGCTGAACATGAGCCAGCAGTGTGCCCAGGTGGCCAAGAAGGCCAATGGCATCCTGGCCTGCATCAGGAATAGTGTGGCCAGCAGGAGCAGGGAAGTCATTCTGCCCTGTACTCAGCACTGGTTAGGCTGCACCTTGAGTCCTGTGTCCAGTTCTGGGCCCCTCAGTTTAGGAAAGATGTTGAGTGCTGGAAGATGTCCAGAGAAGGGCAACAAAGCTGGGGAGGGGTCTGGAGCACAGCCCTGTGAGGAGAGGCTGAGGGAGCTGGGGTTGCTTAGCCTGGAGAAGAGGAGGCTCAGGGGAGACCTCATTGCTCTCTACAACTCCCTGAAGGGAGGTTATAGCCAGGTGGGGGTTGGTCTCTTCTCCCAGGCAACAAGCCCCAGAACAAGAGGACACAGTCTCAAGCTGTGCCAGGAGAGGTTTAGGCTGGATGTTAGGAAGAAATTCTTCATAGAGATTGCCCATTGGGATGTGCTGCCCAGGGAGGTGGTGGAGTCCCATCCCTGGAGGTGTTCAAGAGGGGATTGGACGTGGCACTTGGAGCCATGGTTTATTTAGCCCTGAGGTGTTGGGTGATAGGTTGGACTCGATGATCTCTGAGGTCTTTTCCAACCTCATTGATTCTATGATGCTATGATTATAACTGCATGGCTTGTAAATCTTCAAAGAGTAAGCAATAAGCTTTTCAATTCTATTAGTTCCCCACGAATGAAGCAAAGCTTTTAGCAGGTAACTGCATAAGAAGGCAGAGCTAGAAAAGTGAGAAAGAAAAACACTTGAGTTCATTTTTTTGTTCTCTTCCCTGAGATCTCTGGGGGAGTATCTGCTCTTGCCCCTGAGTCACGTGCAGAACTCTTTCTCCATAGTTGCCATTTCTTGATTATACAGTGTTGTGAGGGTAGGGGCAAACCTTTGCTAAGAAAGGGATGAGATAAGGAGAAATCCTGGGGTTTATCTCATGGCCTTACAGTTTCCCTAAAATCCACTCACTGCTTAGGATTTTCAGAGTGACGAGAATCCAAGCTCACTGAGGCCTGATACCCAACTGCAGTAAGAGTCTTCCTAAAATCCCACATCCTTCTTGCTTGCCTGTGAAACGGGGCCAGTCCCACCTGAAAGGAGTGTTATGGATTTACCTGCTGACTACTCTTTCATTTCCAGTGTGTTTAGATAAGTTGTAACATCCTGTTTGCAAGAGGGAAGCTTCTTTCCAAACAGACTGGGCTGAAATAGCCACTTTATCTTAATGGCCATCCTGGCCAGAAAGGTATTTGGCTGCTGAGTTTTTGTTGCTGTTCAGATGTTATTTTTACATTAGCAGGTCACCCTGACTAGAGTTTATGTCTCTTTACTGTATGTGACAAAGCACCACACATTTATTCATCATGTAATTGTGTCACTGTACTCAAGGTATTTACAGGAAGCTTCATGACTTTGGAATAAACAACCCTTCCAAGACTAAACAAAGCATAGCTGACTTGCTGCTTGTGACCTGCTTTTAATTAAGGACGTGCTGCTTTAATTGTGGAAGCATTGTGTATGTGCATATGTGTGTGTGTGTGTGTTACTGATGGCAGGGGGAGACAGGGATTTCACTGCTGAAACAGAGGCTCTAATGCTGTTTGAGGTGCCCTAAACTAGCTGAAGTTTCCATACAGGCTTGGCAGATACCTGAAGTACCAAAACTGTAGTGGGCACCCTTGTTTAGCCACCCAGAGTCATCTTCTGACTGAAACATTAGATACATACTTACTCCATGTGCCACCTCCTGGAATTTCTGATATAACCAGATTATTTGAAATGAAGGGCAGTGCCAAATGTATTCTTGGGATGGGTTTTTTTTGTCCATCTTCAACTATGAGATCATCTCAAAAGCAGAATAAAGTTACCTCATTCTCATACACATCTCACAGTGATTTGGAGCACAAGCCTCATAAGGAGAGGCTGAGGGAGCTGGGCTTGCTTAGCCTGGAGAAGAGGAGGCTCAGGGTAGACCTTCTTGTTCTCCACAACTACCTGAAGGGAGGTCGTAGCCAGGTGGGGGTTGGTCTCTTCTCCCAGGCACCCAGCACCAGAACAAGAGGACACAGTCTGCAAGCTGTGCCAGGGGAGGTTTAGGCTGGATATTAGGAAGAAATTCTTCCCAGAAAGAGAGATTGGCCAGGGAGGTGGTGGAGTCACCATTACTGGAAGTGTTTAAGAAGAGCCTGGATGAGGCACTTGGTGCCATGGTTTAGTTGATTAGATGGTGTTGGGTGATAGGTTGGATGTGATGAACTCGATGATCTCAAAGGTCTTTTCCAACCTGGTCCATTCCATCCATTCCATTCCATTCCATTCCATTCCATTCCATTCCATTCCATCTCAGAAGATCAGACCATTGTGCTCTTCTAGTCTTTGTTTAGAGCACAGTGGGGACAGAAAGCAGCACCTGCCTGACCCTAGCCCACCAAAATCAAGGATGAACACTGGTCCCCCCAGTACCAAAAGTATGTAGAAATCCTTCCTATTTAAAATGAGGTCTTGAGAGACCAAGTGAATGAAACATCTGAGCATTTGCTTTAGCTCTGATTAAGTATTCACAGTGGGTTTTATTTGAAGGACCTCTTCAGACCATGCTGTTGTTGATGGAGAGTCAATGGTTTAAAATTATCTTCACAATGTTGCTGATTCTGCAGCAAATCTGAAACAATTGCTTCAAAACTCATAATCCACTTCCCAGTAATGTGGCTGGGGTTCTTCTGGTGTACTGAAGACCAAAGCACCCACTTGATCTTTCTGCAAGACACTGAATGTGGTGGTAGGCCTCCACCTAGTCATTTCAGCATTTGGGAGGCTTGTGGGGTTCTACAAAAAGTAGAATCATAGAATCAGTAAGGTTGGAAAAGACCTCAGAGATCATCAAGTCCAACCTGTCACCCAACATCTCAGGGCTAACTAAACCATGGCACCAAGTGCCACATCCAGTCCCCTGTTGAACACCTCCAGGGACGGTGACTCCACCACCTCCCTGGGCAGCACATCCCAATGGCCAATTCCTCTTTCTAGGAAGAACTTCCTCCTCATCTCCAGCCTAAACTTCCCCTGGTGCAGCTTGAGGCTGTGTCTTCTTGTCCTGGTGCTGGGTGCCTGGGAGAAGAGACCAACCCCCACCTGGCTATAACCTCCCTTCAGGGAGTTGTAGAGAGCAATGAGGTCTCCCCTGAGCCTCCTCTTCTCCAGGCTAAGCAACCCCAGCTCCCTCAGCCTCTCCTCACAGGGCTGTGCTCCAAACTCCTCTCCAGCTTTGTTGCCCTTCTCTGGACACCTTCCAGCAACTCAACATCTTTCCTAAACTGAGGGGCCCAGGACTGGACACAGGACTCAAGGTGTGGCCTAACCAGTGCTGCACAGGGCAGAATGACCTCCCTGCTCCTGCTGGCCACACTGTTTCTGATGCCGGCCAGGATGCCATTGGCCTTGGCCAGCTGGGCCCACTGCTGGCTCAATTAATACAAGTGTGCAGACTGCTCTGAGATGTTTCAGAACTGCTGTCAAAAGTTCTGCTAATTATTGATGTTGGAGAAGGACACAGGATTGTACTGTGTCAGTTAATTTCAGGTTGTGATTTTTGCTTTCTCTTTCCAGAGCAGTGTTGATATAATGATGGCAAAGAGTACTCTCCCTCTGGAATTAGTTTAGCTGCAGCAAGATGAAAAAGAAGAAAAAAAACCCAAACCAGTCCAACCAAATGCACAAACCCTGTGGATTCTTTCTCATTCATTTGTTTGTTGCTAGGTTAAGTAAGTGTAGAGAAAGTCTGCACATCGCAGCGACCCCTGAGCTGTGGAAAGGGGAAAGGTGTTTGTTTGTTTGTTTATACACAGGGCCAGTGGCCTGCTGGGCAGAGTCATCAGAGGAAGAGCTGATGCTTTCAAAAATGACTGTGGTGGCCTTCATTAAGAAGAATATCCTTTCCCACCTTCCTTCCTCATGCCAAGTAGTGAGGTTTGGAAAATAGGTGGTTTAGCTCATGAGCTTTGATTATTCCACCACCACCCCCTTTTTCCTTGGTCTGATATTTGGAGAGGCTTTATGGGAATCAATTCATTTCACAAATGCATTTGATCAAGAGAGAAATCTCTTTGTTCAAACAGGATGATTAGGGGAAGGGGAGCACAAAAACTGGGGGGGTGTGGGGGGGTACTATTTATTTTGACAAAACCTGGCTAAAATTGCTGAAGCAAATAAACTACAGTAGGCAGCAAGTGAAGTATTGCAGTCTGGTGTTTTCCTATCAGAAGAGAAAAACCATGCTTCCTCCTCCCCTCTTCAGCATTATATAGGCATCATTGATCATGATAAAGGCTTGGTAACAAGGTGAGCAGCAGGGTGGGCAGCAGCAGGCAGAGGCTGCTCCTGCTAATAGATGAGCTTTTCTGGAGAGAAAAACAGCAGCCGTGGGCTGAGCAGCAGCTGTCTGCCTGATCCAGGCACCAACCTCTCATGAATTTCACTTATTTAATGATCCAAATCTCCTTAAGTATCATAGTATCAGTCAGGGTTGGAAGGGACCACAAGGATCAGCTAGTTCCAACCCCCCTGCCATGGGCAGGGACACCTCACACTAGATCAGGCTGGACAGAGCCTCATCCAGCCTGGGCTTAAACACCTCCAGGGACGGGGCCTCAACCACCTCCCTGGATAACCATTCCAGGGCTTCACCACTCTCATGGGGAAGAACTTCCTCCTCACATCTAGCCTGAATCTCCCCACCTCCAGCTTCATCCATTCCCCCTAGTCCTATCACTCCCTGATAGCCTGAGAAGTCCCTCCCCAGCCTCCTTGTAGGCCCCCTTCAGATACTGGAAGGCCACAATGAGGTCACCTCAGAGCCTTCTCTTCTCCAGACTGAACAGTAAATGAACACCTTCCTCACATAATCACTGGTGAGATGTGGAAGCCTTTGAGACCTCCAGGGAGATCCGATTCACCTGGCTTGGATGTTTGCGTTTCAGCATACAAAAACTGCTTTTCAAAAGCTTTTTTTCCATTCCTTGATGCTACTTGGAGTACACAGCACATTGTATGGTGCAAATGCAAGTGCTGGCAAGGTGTAAACTTGCTCCCCTGTCCTGGAATATCTCAGCTGGAGAACGAGCTGAAAAAGTAGTACAAGTTACAAAATGGAGACAATCTGAATGCACACGAGGGGATCCTTGCCTCTGCTTGATTCTGAGTTAGGAGGCAAAAGGGATTGGCAGCTCATTGTTGAGCCCACCAGATTCCTGAAAGCCAGGGAGCAGCCATACAATCCAGTTTGATTCTTGCTTGCTGCAGGGAACCTGGTGCTTAGCCTTAAAGATGCCCTAAACTGCCTTACAGTCACATGAATAGAAATGGAGTGGAGTGGAGTGGAGTGGAGTGGAATGGAATGGAATGGAATAGGAATGAATAGAATGGAATAGAATAGAATAGAATGAATAGAATAGAATAGAATAGAATTAACCAGGTTGGAAGAGACCTCAGAGATCAAGTCCAACCTATCACCCAACACCATCTACTCAACTAAATCATGGCACCCAGGGCCTCATCCAGTCTCTTCCTGAACACCTCCAGTGATGGTGACTCCACCACCTCCCTGGGCAGCACATTCCAATGGCCAATCTCTCTTTCTGGGAAGAATTTCTTCCTTACATCCAGCCTAAACCTCCCCTGGTGCATCTTGAGACTGTGTCCTCTTGTTCTGGTGCTGGTTGCCTGGGAGAAGAGACCAACCTCTACCTGTCTACAACCTCCCTTCAGGTAGTTGCAAAGAGCAATAAGGTTTCCCCTGAACCTCCTCTTCTTCAGGCTAAGCAACCCCAGCTCCCTCAGCCTCTCCTCACAGGGCTGTGCTCCAGACCCCTCCCAGCTTTGTTGCCCTTCTCTGGACACCTTCCAGCAACTCAACTAAACTGAGGGGCCCAGAACTGGGCACAGGACTCAAGGTGTGGCCTAACCAGGGCTGAGTACAGGGGCAGAATGACTTCCCTGCTCCTGCTGGCCACACTGTTCCTGATGCAGGATGTCACAGGAGGGCCAAGAGTGGCACATTGGAATAATGTCTGGATTGTGTCTCCTGAAAGCCCATCCTCATTTTTGGTATGCAAAATTACTTCAAATAATCTGCACTTTTCATCCATTTGCCTTTTCCAACTCCTCCAAAATGTAATTCTCATTCCTTTAATGACCCCATAATTTATCATTAGTCCTTCTGGTATTTTGTTTAGCTTATGTGCAAGCATTAGGCTGAGCTTAATAGCAGTACATCTTCTAATCTGAAATAGTGCACTGTGGACTGATGACTGATGCTCTGAATGGCCAACAACTTGTCCTGTCTCCCTTCCCCAAACCACTCTTCTGATTTTCCTGAAGATTAATTTTGTTACTTCAAACTTTCTGATCTTCCTACAGATTAATTTTCCAAATGAGCCTTCATGTAACTTTGTACAGGACTGTGTCTCCTTGGAGGAGAATGTCACCTTAATCATGGTGACTGCAGTGATTCCCCAGTCTCTTCTAAAGTGACAGCCTCCTGCAATCATCCCTGTGTGTGCTCTGGAGGGCCATGACTCCTAGGATGAGACAAAAGGCCATAATGTTGAAGTCTTGGTGTCTAGACTTCTGGATTTAAACATATTTGTTCCAGGAAAGGGGAAAAGTCTTTCTGCCTAGAAGTGATCTGATTTTCCAAAGTGACAAGCACCTTTTCTGGTAGCAGTAGCAAAGACAGAATTGCCTCATTTTCCTTTAGGCTCTCAAATGAGAGCTGGCAAGAGCCTGCTTCTCCCTGATTCATAATAGGAGCTTGGTGCTTTAAAAGTCAGCCCTCTGGATCAAATCATTGGGATGACTGACTACAGAACTAACAGACTAAAAGAATTTTAAAGAAACATCTCAAGCACAAGAGATGGAGCCTGGATGCTGTGGTGGTCTCTATCCATGGTACTGTGGCATTGACAAACGCAATGTAGCATAAATATCTGTTTTCTGACTTGACAAATCAGCAGGGGCAGGGAAGTCATTCAGCCCTATACTCAGCACTGCTTAGGCTACACCATGAGGACTGTGTCCACTTGTGAACTCCTCAATTTAAGAAGGGCATTGAGACACTTGAACATGTCCAGAGAAGGGCAATGAGGCTGGGGAGGGGTTTGGAGCACAGCCCTGAGAGGAGAGGCTGAGGGAGCTAGGGTTGCTTAGCCTGGAGAAGAGGAGGCTCAGGGGAGATCTTATTGCTGTCTACAACTACCTGAAGGGAGGTTGTAGCCAGGTGGGGGCTGGTCTATTCTCCCAGACAACCAGCACCAGAACAAGAGGACACAGTCTCAAGCTGTGCCAGGGGAAGTTTAGGCTGGAGGTGAGGAGAAAGTTCTTCCCAGCAAGAGAGATTGGCCATTGGAATGTGCTGCCCCTGGAGGTGGTGGAGTCACTGTCCCTGGAGGCGTTCAAGAGGGGATTGGATGTGGCACATGAAGCCATGGCTTTGTTAGTCATGAGGTGTTGGGTGACAGGTTGGACTTGATGATCTCTGAGGTCTTTTCCAACCTTGTTGATTCTATGATATATTCACTTGATCTAACTGTAATGTCAGCCAGATGCACGGAGAGCTGGCAGAAGAGTTCTTGCAGGGCTCGTCTGCACACACACACGTTGCACAGTTTTGACTCCTGCAGTAAGAGCACAGTTCTGTAGCAACTCTTCGGCCATTAGTGTTGGTATTTTGCTGTCAGCGAAGGGCTGTGGCTCTCACTCTGGGATGTGTGTTGCCCATTGGTTCAAAACAAATAAATCACATCTTCTCATAATTACACCAATAAATAGTTGTGGATACAGATATTGTCCTGATCTCAGTCCTTTGATATTTTCCTAACCATGTGTACATTTCATTCTGTACAGCCAGGTCATCTGACCAATAAATCAGGCCATAATAAATTTAGCAGAGCACCATTAATGGAGCAATATTTTCCACCCCAGCAATCTCCCAGTAAATTTATGAGGAGACAGTCCAGGCTTTCAAGTTCTTATTAGCAGATCTCCCTGACACTTTCATCTCTGTGACAAAATAGCCAGCCCATGTTTGTAATGTTCTTGTCTTTGGATGAAAGGGTCACAGGCAAAGAACTTAAGCTTTGAACACTTTTCCCAGAAATGCCCTGTCTTCTTCTGTGTACATGGACTATTTCTTTGCAATGCATTGCATGAAGGAGAGGAGGTGACTGATGATATCAATGTTGTAGGAAAGCTCATCAGCATCAGTCAGTGGTAGGAGAAAACAGAAGCTGATTACAAGGAGGGTTGCATTGCTACGTAAGGCTAGGAAAGCCTGGTGCATGGCTCTGCCTTAAGAGTTAAGAGGCTCTGCAGACTACTTCCCTGTATTCATATTTATGGCACTGTTGCCAGAAATGCTTGGAAAGAGGCACAATGGTTTCAAAATGTAGCACAGTGAAATGGTTGTGTTTAAATTTTTCAAGAGGCAATTCACAGCAAAAACGTTTTAACATTGTTATGTTTGCAGGAAAATGTGTGGAAATCTCTCCACGGTTTGTTACCAACCTGAAAAGCCCCCAGTTGGTTGTTATTACCTGAGCATACTTCTGTTACTGTAAAAACACAGGAGGTGTTTTTATACTGCTCTTTTTCCCTAAGATAGAACAGACCTAACCAGGTTGGAAAAGACCTGAGAGATCATCAAGTCCAACCTACCACCCAATGCCATCTAATCAACTAAACCATGGCACCAAGCACCCCATCCAGTCTCTTCCTAAACACCTTTTGTACTGTATTGTACTGTATTGTACTCTTTTGTACTGTATTGTACTGTATGGTACTGTATTGTATTTTAGGTGGGTTGGATTGGGTTGATGGGTTGGACGTGATGATCTTGAAGGTCTCTTCCAACCTGTTGTTGTATTACAATGTATTATTTACCTCCAGGGATGGTGACTCCACCACCTCCCTGGGCAGCACATTCCAATGGCCAATCTCTCTTTCTGGGAAGAAATTCTTCCTAACATCCAGCCTAAACCTCCATTGGTGCATCTTGAGACTGTGTCCTCTTGTTCTGACACAGGCTGGACAGGACACAGGACTCAAGGTGTGACCTGACCAGTGCTGAGTACAGGGCAGAATGAATTCCCTGCTCCTGCTGGCCACACTGTTCCTGATTCAGGGCAGGATGCCATTGGCCTTCCTGGCCACCTGGGCACACTGCAGGCTCATGTTCAGCCTACTGTCACCCAGTACCCCCATGTCCCTTTCTACATGGCCGCTCTCCATCCACTCTGCCCCCAGCCTGTAGCACTGCATGGGGTTGCTGTGGCCAATGTGCAGAACCCGGCACTTGGATGTGTTCAATCTCATGCCCTTGAACTCTGCCCATCTGTACAGCCTGTCAAGGTCCCTCTGCAGAGCTCTCCTCACCTCTAACAGATCAACTCCTGCCCCCAGCTTGGTGTCATCTGCAAATTTACTGATGATGGACTCCATCCCCTCCTCCAGTTCATCAATAAAGATATTGAACAGGATACATCCAAGTTTTAAAATCAGCATGGCACACTCCAGCAGCAACAGTGTAGGTACCACCCCTGTGGGCAATTTTGCATTGCCATCACTATAACAGTCTCTGTAATGTGGGACAGTGCCCAGGGAATCCTTTTCTGACCGATAAAACAATGCAGTGTGGGGCAATAGGAGTGGGAAGTCATGTCAGGCTGAATCAAGTTGCACGAAGGAAGATACTCTGAGGTGCCATGCTGCAGTTAATGTTTATGGCTGAGCTGTTGTTTCACAGATTTCCTCTGCACACAGGGACAGAAGTAGTTTCTCTGCATATTTTACTGATCCAGCAGATTTCCAGAACGTTTTGGCAGCATGTGAATTCCACATGCCTGATGCCCTCAAGAGAAGGAGGTGACAGGCAGGCTCCTGGGAAAGTGTCTATCTATAGAACAGGGCATCAGGAAGCCTAATGGATGCAAGATGGATGTGCAGAAATAAGTTGCTTTTCTGTAGTTATAATAGCTACTTCATTTCTAATTCTGGGCTTATTACAAAAATTACAGTAAAAGGCCATTTTTAATGACAAGGTCTCAGTGCTGCCAATTTTTAGCTCACTATGGAGGCTGATTCAAAATCACTACATATGTGTACACACAGATGGGAACTGGAGATTTAACTCAATGGAGAGGACAGGTGCTGGAAATACAAATTTGGGGGAAATGTGGGAGGGAGAACAGAATAAAAGACTAACAGCTGCTCATTGTCCTGCCTTGCCTAAATGTGACTCTTAACAGTCCAGGAAGAAAGAGCCTAGGCTGCAAAGTGAAAGACTTCATAGAGGTAACAGTCCCCTCGAAGGGCAGAGACATGCAATGCTGAGAGCAGATTATAATGAAGCTGCCAGGTGTCCTGTAGAAGATTTCTGAACATCAGCCATGCAGTATTTTTGTTTCATTATGGGATGCAATATGGTGCACACACTGAAAATAGATCCCTGGATTCTGAAGCTGGTGATGGAAAAGACTTTCAGACAAGCCTGACTTCAGTGCCCACTGGGATCAAGATTGTGTGATTGCATACTTCACATCCACAGTATCAAGATTTTAGAATTGAATTGAATTGAATTGAATTGAATTGAATTGAATTGAATTGAATTGAATTGAATTGAATTGACCAGGTCGGAAAAAACTTCAGAGATCATCGAGTCCAACCTGTCACCCAACACCATCTACTCAACTAAACCATGGCACCAAGCACCCCATCCAGTCTCTTCCTAAACACCTCCAGTGATGGGGACTCCACCACCTCCCTGGGCAGCACATTCCAATGGCCAATCTCTCTTTCTCTGAAGAACTTCTTCCTAACATCCAGCCTAAACCTCCCTTGGTGCATCTTGAGACTGTGTCCTCTTGTTCTGGTGCTGGTTGCCTGGCAGAAGAGACCAACCCCCACCTGGCTATAACCTCCCTTCAGGTAGTTGTAGAGAGCAATAAGGTCTCCCCTGAGCCTCCTCTTCTCCAGGCTAAGCAACCCCAGCTCCCTCACCCTCTCCTCACAGGGCTGTGCTCCAAACCTCTCCCCAGCTTTGTTGCCCTTCTCTGGACATGCTCCAGCAACTCAACATCTTTCCTAAATTGAGGGCCCAGAACTGGACAAAGTACTCAAGGTGTGACCTAACCAGTGCTGAGTACAGGGGCAGAGTGACTTCCCTGCAGTCAATCCCCTCCTGACAGTGGTGTTCACTTCCCTCTCTGAAGGAACCGAACCAGCTTGTTCAGAGAAGAGTATGAGCTAGGGTTTCATGTGCTCTGAGGCAGAGACAGTTCTGAAGAGTTTTAACTCCAGAGCGTCAGGCCAGTGGTGTAAGCAGAAATCACCACAATGATGGAGAGAATGAGCGTGTGTTCCTTGTGTCAGTTCTGCCCTAGCTACTAAGCTTAGTGCACACTATACTATTTATTGCCTGCCACAGATCATGCTGATTGTTGGAGACAGTGTGTTCTTTGTTCCCTTTCAAAGCAGATGTGGTCTCCAGGTCATATGGTGAGTGGGAATTAAAGGGGGAAAAATGCTTGCCTGCAAGTATGAAGGGGAAACAGATTCTCTTTTATCATTTAGAGCTAGGTTGAGTTCTCTGTGATTATATTTGTAGGGGAAGAATACAGGCTATTGGAGCCTTCGCTGAAGAAAGGGAATAGAATAAGCTATAGAATAAGCTTGTCTGAGATGAATAACATTGCCTGATGATCCGAGTAGAGCATAAAGAGACTTTCATGAATAGGTCACACATTTGGTCACAAGGTATGGATTATGCATTCCAGACTTTAAGGGGAAGAAAAAATGATCAAGAGCTGGAAAAAAAAAAACCAAAACCAACACACAATTAGGAGATCTGAGGAGCCAAAGCTCCACTTTCATCCTACCACACAGAATGAGTTGTCATGGCCAAAGAAGGGAGGCCCAGGGAACACTGGTGAAGGTCTTCTGTGGAGAAGACACCAGCAGCTGAGGAACAGAAGGAGAAATTGCTTGTTGGCCACGTCCTTTGTCCTTTGCAAGGGGTGACCTATGGTAAAACTTGCCTTGACTGATGTGAAAATGCAATGTTGTCACCATGGAACGTTGCACAGGCTGAGATAAGGTTTATAGAGTTAGGATTTTTCTGTCAGCACGGCTTTTCAAGGATAACATCACTTTCCTGATGCTGAAGTGTTTTGCAGAAGGCATTTTGTTCAACAAAATCCATTGCAACACAGGTGGTGTCTTCCTGCCAGCCCACACCCCAGCACCAGGGATCGTGATGGTGACAGAGTCCATCTCAGCCTGTCGCAGCCATTCACACTGTCTCAGGACTGGATACTCAACCCTTGAGGAGGGTACATTTAGACAGGACATTAGAAGGAAATTCTTGATGGCAACACTGGTGAGACACTGGGACAGCTTGCCCAGGTTGGTTGCAGATGCCCCCTCCCTGAAAGTATTCAAAGCCAAGTTGGATGACGCCTTGAGCAGTCTGGTCTAGTGGAAGGTGTGCCTGCCTATGGTGGGGGTTGGAACCAGATGATCTTTAAGGTCCCTCCAACCCAAACTATCCTATGATTCCATGATCTGGAGTTTTTAAGGTGCACAGCTCCAATCTTTGTGTGTTACCAGCTCTCCATCTGCCCAGCAGAGCTGAGTGGGAGCAGGAAGTCATAGTATTGTAGTATCAGTCAGGGTTGGAAGGGACCACAAGGATCATCTAGTTCCAAACCCCCTGCCATGGCCAGGGACACCCCACACTAGATCAGGCTGGCCAGAGCCTCATCCAGCCTGGTCCTAAACACCTCCAGGGATGGGGCCTCAACCACCTCCCTGGACAACCCATTCCAGGGCTTGACCACTCTCATGGTGAAGAACTTCCTCCTCACGTCCAGCCTGAATCTCCCCACCTCCAGCTTCATAAGAGTCAAGTGTTCACAAGCAATCGTTCACCTAAGGCTTCTGTGAACTGTCGAAGAATATTTTTGTGTCCAAGTGCTTCAGCTATTTTCCCCATATTTGTTCAGAAGAATTTGGCAGAATAAGAATCACCTGATAATTGCAAGCATTTCTGCCAAACCATTGTTGCTGAACACAAGGAAGTGTTTTAGAAGAATCACCGAGCACCAAAAGATGTTTTTCACTGCTGAGGATTTCCCACACACACATTTTAATGAGTTGAAGCAAACCAGAGGGATTGAACAAAGAGTTACTGGTTGTGGAATTTGAGGGGCATCCTCAAATACACTGCATAAAAATCTTTCTGTTTATCTGACTCTGAAATCAATTAACATTTATGAAGCCAAAATGTAAATGTGAGTGGTTTTCCTCTGCTGCTAGCTTTCACAGTATCACAGTAGCGCCAAGCTTGGAAGAGACCTCAAAGACCATCGAGTCCAACCTGTCACCGCAGACCCCATGACTAGACCATGGCACCAAGTGCCACATCCAGTCCCCTCTTGAACACCTCCAGGGACGGTGACTCCACCACCTCCCTGGGCAGCACATTCCAATGACGAATGACTCTCTCTGTGAAGAGCTTTCTCCTCACCTCCAGCCTAAACTTCCCCTGGCACAGCTTGAGACTGTGTCCCCTTGTTCTGGTGCTGGTTGCTAGGGAGAAGAGGCCAACCCCTTCCTGGCTACGACCACCTTTCAGGTAGTTGTAGAGAGCAATGAGGTCTGCCCTGAGCCTCCTCTTCTCCAGGCTAAACAACCCCAGCTCCCTCAGCCTCTCCTCACAGGGCTGTGCTCAAGGCCTCTCCCCAGCCTTGTTGCCCTTCTCTGGACACCTTCAAGTGTCTCGATGTCCTTCCTAAACTGAGGAGCCCAGAACTGGACACAGGACTCAAGGTGTGGCCTAACCAGTGCAGAGTACAGGGGCACAAAGACTTCCCTGCTTCTGCTGGCCACACTATTCCCAACACAGGCCAGGATGCCGTTGGCCTTCTTGGCCACCTGGGCACACTGCTGGCTCATGTTCAGGTGGCTGTCGATCAGCACCCCCAGGTCCCTCTCTGTTTGGCAGCTCTCCAGCCACTCTGACCCCAGCCTGTAGCTCTGCATGGGGTTGTTGTGGCCAAAGTGCAGCACCAGGATGTTCCAGAAGGACTGAACCCCGTGGAACAGACTTATGCTGGAGCAGTTTGTGTAGAACTGTAGCCCATGGGAAGGACCTGCATTGGAGAAGTTCATGGGGGACTGTCTCCTGTGGGAGGGCACCTGTGCTGGAGCAGAAGAGTGTGAGGAGGAAGCAGCCACAGAGACGATGAGTGATAAACCAACTGCAGCTTCCATTCTCTTTCCCTCTGCACTTCTTGGGAGGAGAAGGTAGAAAAATTGAGGGAGAAGTTGAGCCCAGGAAAAGGGAGGGATAGGGGAGGCAGTGTTTTAAGGGGGTTTTTTATTATTTCTCATTATCCTACTCTGTTTTTTGATTGGCAATAAATTAATTTCCCTGAGTCCAGTCTGTTTTATCTGTGACAGTAATTGCCAAGTAATCTCCTTGTCCTTATCTAGATTCAAGAGTCTTTTGTACTATGGTCTTTCTCCTTGTGCTGCAAAGAAGGTGAGTGGTAGAGTATCTTGGTGGGCAGCTGGCAGCCACCCAAAGTCAAATCACAGCTTTGTTGTGTTCTGTATAGGTTATCTGGATAGAATAGATGCATACCAATCAGCTCGAAGTCACCCATAATATAAGCAATTGCTAAGTCAAAGGGAACAAAGGTGGACACAGTAAGACTAGTTTTCCTCTCCTGAAAACCTCTCAGCTCCTCAGACAAGTGGAAGATGTTATGGAAGATGACTAACTGGAACATTTGAGATGAGAAGTGGTTTCTGAGAGCCTGCTTTCTGCTGCAGATGGCATTCAATCAAGGACAAACAGGACATTATGGGAGCTGGAGGAAAAATATTTCTATCCTAGAAGACAAATGTGTTCATAGGTCATTCATTTTGCTCAGAGGCACCACATATTTTGCTCCCTGTCCTAAAGGGCACAGTGTGTTCTTGCCTTCAAACACAGAGACAGTGGTGCGGTCAGGTAGCTCTCTTAAAGCTATGCACCATTACATGGATCAGGTGTGGGATTGGAACCTACAGATGCAAACTAAAGAACACACTGAAGAGCACAGAATTTTGCATTAAAGGCACCAAAACTCGAGCCAGTCTGGTTTCACAGGGACATGATTTAATCAAAGATAGGAAAAACATGTCGTTCCTTGGGTGGTGTGGTGGCTTATGTTGGATCTGGGAGAGTTTTTGTAGGTGTGAATCTGATAAGATGCTACAACACTGGAGGTTACAAAAGGCACAAGGAGCAAAGCAAGCCTTTCCAGCCTGCTTAGGCAGCACACCTTAACAAGGTATTTGTAAACATTAATCAAACACCCCATGCTTGATTAGCACTTCAGTAACAATGCTGAGGTACTGGAGGCCTCTAGAAATTAGACTGATAAGATATATTGTTGTAATCTTCACTTTCTATGAGCAAGGGCTGTATCTCTGAAGAAGTTCCTCTTCTTTTCTTCCTGCAGGCCAGAATGAGCCCTGTGAGCAGGGCAGTAACTATGCCTCCAACCACCGCTGCTCCGACCAGCCAAGCCCAGATCTGACGGGCTTGCTCAAGGTAGGGTACTAAAAACTCCTGGAAAGAATTTTGTGCTGGGAAAGAAACAGAGAAACACAAACAATCAAACAAACAAAGCCCACAACAACAACAGCAGCAGCAGCAACAACCCCTAGACAATAAAAGGTTCTGTGACATGATGCATTGTGCTGTCCATTTACAGAGGCTGCCCGACAGATAAGACTGGAAGGCTGACTGAAAAATGAAACCACATGGCTAAAAATTGAAGGTCAAAAATGGCTTCAAAAGAATTTTTTCAGTCCTGATAGTCTATTTCTTAATCTTCATCTTAAAGGCAGGAGTAGAACTTCTTATGGTTTTGTCAAAACTGTAAGACTATAACCCAAGAAGTTTGATAAAGTATGGCCAAGGGACCTGCTAGCTCAGCATGCTGTTGATGGTAACTGAAGCAGAGCAGTAGGAAGTGTTTAAGAACAAGTCAAGCCTATCATAGAGGGAGCTGGGGTTGTTCAGCCTGGAGAAGAGGAAGCTCAGGGGAGACCTTATTGTTCTCAACAACTACCTGAAAGGAGGTCGTAGCCAGGTGGGGTTGGTCTCTTCTCCCAGGCAACCAGCCCCAGAACAAGAGCACACAGTCTCAAGCTGTGCCAGGGGAGGTTTAGGCTGGAGGTGAGGAGAAATTTCTTCCCAGAAAGAGAGATTGGTTGTTGGAATGTGCTGCCCAGGGAGGTGGTGGAGTCACCAACCCTGGAGGTGTTCAAGAGGGGATTAGACATGGCACTTGAAGCCATGATTTAGTTAGTCCTGAGGTGTTAGGTGATAGGTTGGACTTGGTGATCTCTGAGGTCTTTCCCAACCTTATTGATTCTATGATCTTTCTTTGGTGAGCCCAGGACAGCTTCTCACCTAACAAGTGAGAAGGCAGCACCACAGGCTGCTTTCCTGCTTTATGGTGGGAATGTCTGTGCCTGTGCTTTTATGTGCTCGCTATGGCGTAATGAGTTCTGAAGACCCTACCATGCAGGGCTCTCTCTTCACAGTAGAGATTGGAAAGTAACCTTTTCACAAAGCCCAACCAACCTGTTGGCTTGGATTAAAGAAATAGGATTACCTGTCCCCTTGGGCCAAGGTGGATTTGGAATCCACACCTCCCACTTACTAGCCATAATTACTATCATTAGCTGTAATTACTATCATTAGCTGTAATTCCTAGCTAGCTATTGGGGGGAAAATCCCACCTCTCTGAGAAACCCCTCTGGGACCCCTTATGAGGGGTTGTTTTTTCAATAATGTTGATGTATCTGAACTGATTGATGTGTGCTGAACCACATTTGGTGTGGTATACTCCCACAAAGCCTTTAAATGTCTTCCTGTCATCTTGCATTTTCACTGGTGCCCAGAAAATAATTCCATATATCTTCTTGGATCACAGTGCTTCTGAACAGATGCTGTTATGTGCACTGTGCTCTGAAAAGATGAGTTTGGTTTGCAGCACCTTTAAGATTAAGCTATCCTTAGCACTTGATGTCTGAATCTCTTTCTGAGATGCGATTCCAATTCGGGCTGAGTTTAGACTGAACACAGTTTGTTCACCCCTACAACTCAGCTTCACTTTGGGGAACGTCTGCTTGTTATTTCTCTGATCCTTGCTTTCCAGTTACTCCAACTTTGTGTGCTCCAGTATTCTGCCTTCATGTATTCATGTTCAGATTTCTTCTTCTGACCTCATTAGACATATAAATGCTACACAACACTGAGAATTGCCAAAAGAAGAAAAATAATGTTAGGTTCTTGATGTTTCAGTGTGAACTGCACAAACCTCTGGGTATAAGGTACGTTCTCTCTTTCATCCTTCATTTCTCATCTCTCAAATGAGGACAGTGCTACTCCCTGAACCCTTTGTATTGTGAATATAAATTCATATTTCTGCAGGACTCAGCTGCTATAGTCACTGGCACCAAAGAAAAGTGTTAGAGGAAGCATCCTCAGGATAACATTTATAAAGACTGCAATAAATCAGACATTAGGCTACACACTGCTTAACTGAGGAAATGAAAGTCAGAAGTAAAAAGGATTGGATGTCTGCTTCTTAATGAATGCTGTCTGTGCTGTGCAGTAAATGAGGTGGCAATCTGGGGGGAAACAGTGTGCAGTTAAGATAGAATCATAGAATCACAGAAGCAATAAGGTTGGGAAAGACCTCAGAGATCATCAACTCCAACCTGTCACCCAACACCTCAGGACTAACTAAACCATGGCTTCAAGTGCCACAACCAATGCCCTCTTAAACGCCCTCAGGGACGGTGACTTCACCACCTCCCTGGGCAGCACATCCCAATGGCCCTTCTTCTTTCTGGGAAGAACTTCTCCTCACCTCCAGCCTAAACTTCCCTGGCACAGCTTGAGACTGTGTGCTCTTGTTCTGATGCTGGTTGCCTGGCAGAAGAGACCAACCTCCACTTGTATATAACCTCCCTTCAGGTAGTTGTATAGAGCAATAAGGTTTCTCCTGAGCCTCCTCTTCTCCAGGCTGAACAACCCCAGCTCCCTCAGCCTCTCTTCACAGGGCTTGCACTCCATGTGCATACATGTGGAGGTGGAGGGTGAATTATGGCTGCATAGACAACTTCACTCTTGCCTTTTCTTAGCTTTGTGGGCCTGATTTCATAACTCTAATGTTTTCTTAACTCAAAACCCCATTGAGTTTATGTTTATGGCAAACATCTAATTGGCCTATTTAAAATGGAGTATGTCATGATAATATGAAAATTAATACCTGACAGGAACTCAGTCCTGGTTTACTCTTATGGAAAAAGAAAATGACACAGTTCTCTTTCCCATGATATGAAGGTTTCCTAAGGGTTGTGTTAAATTTGTACTTTGTCCTTGAACCATCTCACTCCTTCATCAGTATGTTGGAGGTTTGAGCTATCTTCTTCCAGCAGAACATGACATGATTTTGAGATGAGATGTCAGATTTCACAGCACACCCTTCCAGATCGGATGAATCCATTTAATTACATCCTGATGATCAGTCAAACTTTCAAGCTCCGTTTGGAGTTTCTGGCTCAAAGCCAAAAGCCATCTCCTGGCATCTACAGCCTGTTTCTTTTTGCCACACAAAAGGTGTTTGGCATTGCTGTCATAAAGTTGCCATGGCAACTCTTGGGCATCAGAGGAGGGAGCACCCCAGGACATCCTATAATCTGTTAATCCGTGTCTCTAACACAACAGCAGAGCTGTGGCTGGACTGGCTGGCAAGCATGCAAGCTTGGTTTTCAAGTATTTCATTACCAGAATTCTTTAACCTCTAACTGTGCAAGGCCCAAGAGTGCAAGTTCAAGTGCCCAAGTGTTTTCTAGTGGCTACCAGGGAAAAGTGTCAAGAGAGTGAATAGGGACAACAATACACATTGGGACACATTAGTCAATGCCAGTTCCATTCCTGGTACATCTGTGTTTGGAGTCAAATGATAATCCTCCCTGAAAGCTGCCATGACCATCAATTTAAAGTCAGTAGGTTCGGGACAAAGCAAGTGGAAGCCAGGTCAGGCTGGTGCTTGGTAGCTACTCGTCTGTTAGTGATTAATACAAACAATATCTCCTCATCCTGCTCTTTTTGATAGCAAAATGTCACTGATTAACCTCAGCCAAGCTCCTAGAATCCAGCTCTTGACATACTCTTGTCAAAGAGGTTGCTAATTCTAGGCACCAGCAGCAAATAATTTCTTATTCTTGATGCATCAGGTCATTGTTTTCCAAGGTAATTTCAAAGCACAAGGCAGGCCATTGATGTGGATTGCCAAATGTCATTAGGAGGAGAGGAAACTGCAAGCTAATTCTAAGGTGAAGCAATGTGTGTCTCCTAAATTCAGGGGGAAAATGTGCATTTTCCATGATGATTGATGGAGGACTATGCTGGAGCAAATCCATGATTATTCTTACTGAGATTATCCTTCTGTGGTACTATCAAACAACATTATTGATGTAATGGATCCTAATGACTTTAAGCCCTCAAACCCCCATAATGTATGTCTTTTAAGTTGTTGTATATTTCAGATATTTCTTTTGTGTAAGTTACAGGATGGGGAAATCTTCCAGGGTTAATTCCACAAAGTAGAAATAAAACTCTGCCCAGCCAAGAAATAAAGAGAACAAATTTTCTGTCATTCATCCATTGCCTAATGTCCCACTTACATGTTTGCAGTCTTGCTGTTCCACTTCCTGCTTGTACTTTTAGTATTCAATAGACATTAGGTTTTAAAGAAAGCCTTGCAGCGACACAAGCACATTGTTCAAGTGTCTCAATGTCCTTCTTAAATTGAGGGGCCCAGAACTGGGCACAGGACTCAAGGTGTGGCTTAACCAGGGCTGAGCACAGGGCACAATGACTTAGTTTCATAGTTTCAGTTAGGGTTGGAAGGGACCACAAGGATCATCTAGTTCCAACCCCCCTGCCATGGGCAGGGACACTGTACACTAGATCAGGCTGGCCAGAGCCTCATCCAGCCTGCTCCTGCCACCTGGGCACACTGCTGGCTCACGTTCAGCCAGCTGTCAACCACTAACCCCAAGTCCCTTTCTGCCTGGCTTCTCTCCAGCCACTCTGACCCCAACCTGTAGCTCTGCATGGGGTTGTTGTGGCCAAAGTGCAGCACCTGGCTCTTGGACTTGTTGAATGCCATCATGTTGGACTCTGGCCATCTGTCCACCCTGTCAAGGTCCCTCTGCAGAACCCTCCTACCCTCTAACAGATCAACTCCTGCTCCCAACTTGGTGTCACCTGCAAACTTACTATTGGTGGACTCAATCCTATGGACTCATCTGGATAATCAATAAAGATATTGAATAGCTTTGGGCCCAACACCGATCCTTAGGGGGCACCACTAGTGACTGGCTGCCAGCTGGATGTGGGAACCATTCTTTCAAATTCTGTTCTAATCCTGGTCAGCAAATTCTTTCTGTTTGCATCTGCCATTTCTTGTGTGTGTCCCTCTAGGTGGTCAAAGGAAATACCTGTGAGAATTCCTGTACCAAAACTAGGAAGTTAAGCAGGGAGGGCCCCAGGTTATGGAGTCCTTCATTTTATCTTTAGGCAGGAGCACTTGTCTTTGCAGTGTGCTCATCACTGGTTAGGCTGCACCTTGAGTCCTGTGTCCAGTTCTGGGCCCCTCAGTTTAGGAAAGATGCTGAGTTGCTGGAAGGTGTCCAGAGAAGGGCAACAAAGCTGGGGAGGGGTCTGGAGCACAGCCCTGGGAGGAGAGGCTGAAGGAGCTGGGGTTGCTTAGCCTGGAGAAGAGGAGGCTCAGGGGAGACCTTCTTGCTCTCTACAACTACCTGAAGGGGAGATTGTAGCCAGGTGGGGGTTGGTCTCTTCTGCCAGGCACCCAGCACCAGAACAAGAGGACACAGTCTCAAGCTGTGCCAGGGGAGGTTTAGGCTGGCTGTTAGGAAGAAATTCTTCCCAGAAAGAGAGATTGGCCACTGGAATGTGCTGCCCAGGGAGGTGGTGGAGTCACCATCCCTGGAAGTGTTTAAGAGGAAACTGGATGAGGCACTTGGTGCCATGGTTTAGCTGGTTGGATGGTGTTGGGTGATAGGTTGGACTTGGTGATTCCAAAGATCTTTTCCAACCTGGTTAATTCTGTACTCTGTATTCTATTTGCCTGCTGATGTTTCTGAGATAAAAAAGACGACTTAGTTCAGGTTCTGAAATGTAGCTGCTTGGAATAGCCTCTGCTGCAGAACAGTGTTTTCACAGCTGTTGCTAGCTGCTGTCGTAGGTCTCTCAAACCTCTCTCACTGATGCTAACAAAGCTTTCAGTACGTCATGAGGGTTGTGGTAGTTTGACAGTTCGCAGTTCTCGTGTCAAGAGAATCTGGCTGTCTGCTAGAGTTTCAGTTCAGATCAGCTCCCTAGTAACTAGACATGTGTCTGTTTCCTGGGGGATGGATTTCCATGCATGCTGTTGTGACCACTTCTGCTTCAGGGCTGCCCTATGTATAAAAATAAATGAAGCTGCAATTAAAACAGCCACATACTGTCACACACTGATTTGCTTTGCAGTGGAAAGCAGGGCTGCAGGTATTAGCTTCTCCTCCCTCCTGGGAGCAACAACAACATAATTTACCATGAAAATGCCATTTTGTTATTGGATTCTTTCCAAGCCTTATTTTTGTGCAGCCAGACTCATGATGCCCTGTGTAGTCTTTCTTCATCTCTACCAAGCTGTTGGTGCTGTAATTCTGACCTGTTGCCCTTGATGCTTTCCTACAGCCCTTTCATTTAAGAGCAAACAAGGTCTGCCTCATGTGCTTGTCCTTCACTTTGTCTTCTTCTTTCCTCTTCCTCTTCCTTCTTCCCTCTTCCTATTTCCTCTTCTCTCTTCCTCTTCCTCCTCATTTGAAATATCTGCAGAAATACTGCCTCTTCTCCACCACTTAGAGCTTCACAGATATGATTTCTTTCCCCCCCCCATTGTAACCATTTCCTATTTGTCTACTAACTCCTGGCTGCCAGTGGCAGACTTTCTCTTCTCCCTGGATTATGTGGGATCTTTCAGGGAGGATCAGTAGGCTTTCCTGCCTCAGTTCCTCTGCCAAAAGCTCCTGTTTAGCCCTGTGTTCCTTAAACAGGAATCCCACATTCCCATCTGATGAAAAGTCTGAGTCTAAACACTGGAGTACTGAAAAAAAACCCTGAAAAAACTTATCATGAGATTCCAGCCTTTTTCCATTTGTGACCAGTTCTTCTCCTAGGAGAAGAAATAGCTTCAGCTCTGTTCTTCTCAGTGTGATTAACAAGAGGTTGAGTGACATCTGAGGATTATCTGGCCTTTCTGTTGATCTTTCCAACTAATTGAGGAATTATTTTCCTTACCCCTGTGTTAAGAATATGTGCAGAATTTAGTCAGAATGTCATTTTCTGAGGGCTCTGTGCTCCCCTGGGAAGGAGACCAGGAGGCAACAGAGGAGAATTGTTAATTATAAATAGTTTACCATTTGCTTCCTTTTGCTGTACCAGTTCAGGACTTGGTATTTCTGAAAGTCATGGTATTGGACACTTCTTTTGTCCCAGTGACACAGTCCTAGGAATAATGTGGCTTTAGGAAACTAATGGCTTTAATTAACACTATGTATAAGTACTTCAGGTCTTGACTGGGAATTAAATTGTGGCAAAATGAATTAAAGGGGGAAAATGCTACCACCAAAAATGATTTTGATATTGGATTTGAAGCATTTGCTAGATTCTTTTCTCTCTGAATACTTGGGGTTGACCAAATTGTTTATGACAGGTTAGGAGGAATAGAATAGTATCATAGTATCAGTCAGGGTTGGAAGGGACCACAAGGATCATCTAGTTCCAACCACCCTGCCATGTGCAGGGACACTCTACACTAGATCAGGCTGGCCAGAGCCTCATCCAGCCTGGGCTTAAACACCTCCAGGGACAGGGCCTCAACCACCTCCCTGGACAACCCATTCCAGGGCTTCACCACTCTCATGGGGAAGAACTTCCTCCTCATGTCCAGCCTGAATGTCCCCACCTCCTGCTTCATTGAATTGAATTGAATTGAATTGAATTGAATTGAATTGAATTGAATTGAATTGAATTGAATTGAATTGAATTGAATTGACCAGGTTGGAAAAGACTTTTGAGATCATCAAGTCTAACCTATCACCCAACACCATCTAATCAACTAAACCATGGCAGCAAGCACCCCATCCAGTCTCTTCCTAAACACCTCCAGTGATGATGGCTCCACCACCTCCCTGGGCAGCACATTCCACTGGCCAGTCACTCTTATTGACTGCCATCTTTGTGTTGTAGTACTAAAACAATCTTCACAACTATACAGGAGAGTTGTAGATTGCTGTCATTGCATTAAAAGTGACTGTGAATCAAGCCAGATTTTTCTTGAGAAGTGAGCAAGCAAATTAACTGCATGATTGGAGAGTTTACCAAGCATGCAGGAAAGGAGAGATGCCCTGGGAACTCATATTGTTTTCAGAAAGACAACAAGTAAGCCATGAGAATGTGAGTGCTTTTGGCATATAGTTATTGACTCCTAGCTCTTAATTGCCTTTTGACTGAAGAGCTACATTCATGGACATTTTTCTGCCTCAAACAAGAAAAGGTCTTTGGTACCAAGGTCTATTCTATTCTATTCTATTCTATTCTATTCTATTCTATTCTATTCTATTCTATTCTATTCTATTCTATTCTATTCTATTCTACTCTACTCTACTCTACCCTACTCTACTCTACCCTACCTATCCTATCCTATCCTATCCTATCCTATCCTATCCTATCCTATCCTATCCTATCCTACCCTACCGTATCCTATCCTATTCTACCCTACCCTATCCTATCCTATCCTATCCTATCCTATCCTATCCTATCCTATCCTATCCTACTCTATCCTAGTCTACCCTACCCTATCCTATTCTACCCTACCCTATTCTACCCTACCCTATTCTACCCTACCCTACCCTACTCTACCCTATCCTACTCTATCCTAGTCTACCCTACCCTACCCTACCCTACCTATTCTACCCTACCCTACCCTATCCTATTCTACCCTACCCTACCCTATCCTATCCTATCCTATCCTATCCTATCCTATCCTATCCTATCCTATCCTATCCTATCCTATCCCACTCCATTCCATTCCATTCCATTCCATTCCATTCCATTCCATTCCATTCCATTCCATTCTAAATTTTACTCTGGGTATTTAAGAGATCAGACTCCATTTATAAACCAGAAAGAGAACTCTTCAACTCCCTTCCTTTAAACCATGTCCAGACATCAGAAAATCTCACTGATTCCCATTACTGTTGCACTGTAACAGTGGAGCTGGACTAATGGCAAACTGGAAATGCAACACTTTTTCTTCCCAGTTCTGATCATGAGCTGACCATTTAGGTCAGATTCTCCTATATAGGCTGTGATAGATATCATTGGTGTCAGTGACTCAGTTTCAGTTGAAACTTTTCCAACAGAATCATGTTGGCTCTACATCAGACCAGAAATATGAAAACAAGCAAATATGATCTGAGACTAAAAGGAATTTTAAAGAAGCACCTCATGCCCAGGACAGGGAGCCTGGATTCTCTAGTGGTCTGTTATCTGCCATGGTGCTGTGGCATTGACAAAATCAAGTTAAAATAAATCTCTCTTTTCTGACTGACAAATCAGCAGGAGCAGGGAAGTCATTCTGCCCCTGGACTCAGCACTGGTTAGGCCACACCTTGAGTCCTGTGCTCAGTTCTGGGTTCCTCAGTTTAAAAAGGACATTGAGACTCTTGAATGTGTCCAGAGAAGGGCAATGAGGCTGGGGAGGGGTCTGGAGCACAGCCCTGTGAGGAGAGGCTGAGGGAGCTGGGGTTGCTTAGCCTGGAGAAGAGGAGGCTCAGGGGAGACCTTCTTGCTCTCTACAACTCCATGAAGGGAGGTTGTAGCCAGGGGGGGTTGGTCTCTTCTCCCAGGCACCCAGAACAAGAGGACACAGTCTCAAGCTGTGCCAGGGGAGGTTTAGGCTGGAGGTGAGGAGAAAGTTCTTCACAGAAGGAGAAATTGACCATTGGAATGTGCTGCCCAGGGAGGTGGTGGAGTCACCATCCCTGGAGGTGTTCAAGAGGGGATTGGATGTGGCACTTGAAGCCATGGTTTAGTTAGTCCTGAGGTGTTGGGTGACAGGTTGGACTTGATGATCTCTGAGGTCTTTTCCAACCTTATTGATTCTATGATGCTATGATCCTATCCTGGGAAAAAGCTGGAACAGCAGGACATTTGAATGTCTTCCTCATTTGCTGACATATTTCAGGTCGTGGGCAGCACGGCTGACATTTCCCCACCGCAGCAACGTTACCTGGGCTTTGCAGATACTCATAGTCATACCCCAGCTCTCTTGAGGGTTTGAAAAACTCCCCATTTCTGTACAGGGGGATAAAGGGGACCATGTAATTTTCTCGATTGTGCCCAATGGGTGCATTGGCTGCAGGGTACACTTCCAGCATGGGCCTGTGTCTTCTTAACCATTGCTCAAAAATGCTGTGAAAGAAAAGAACAGTTCATCCATTAATGGCAAAGACTGGCAGACATTTTCTTCTAGAAGATTAAAACAAATGGGTTCATGCCTCTTTTTTGTTTGTTTTAAACTTGGGGGCATACAGTGTCTTGTGTTCATGTGCACATAATGATTTCCAAATCACTTGGTCTTAGCTGCTTCAATGCAGAGTTCCTATGCAAGCCTGCTTAAACCAAAGACCTGCAGTGTACAGAGAAGCTTACAGAGAAAGCTTACAGAGAAAGGCAATTCACTGTGTCTCTGTGATTTGACTGCAGTTTCTGCTTAGTAAATCACATGGTTCTGAAGGATAGACAAAACAAGGATTAGAAAGCTCAGTCCTTCCTCCTCCCTTAAGAAACCTCTATGACTGGGCTTGGATGGTCTTGTTGCCAGCTGCACAGGCCTGTTCTCCTTCCTCAGTTTTCTCTCCACTGTTCCAAAGTTTTTCACACCTGCATTAAAGCATGGCTACATCATGGTGGGTTTGCCATCACCAAAGAGGTGAAATATCTGAGGAAAAAGAGATAAGCTACCTGAGTCCAAAAATATGCAAAAGCAGGTCAGCTGTCAGGAAAAAAAGCCTTACACCAACCATAGCTTCCTCACTGACCTTGCTGTGTGCCTCGTGGTTTTACATATTCTCACTCCCCTCTCACAGCTGCTGTTGTTTAGGGTTTTTTATCTTTTCTTTAATATCCTATCACAGAGATGAAACCACTGTCACTGATGCACTCAGCCTTAGCCAGCAGAGAGTCTGTCTTGGAGCTAGTGGGCATTGGCTCCATTCAACATGGGGTCAGATTCCAGTATCTTCTCACCGAAGCTGCCCCTACAGCCCTCTTGTTGCCAAAACCTTGCCACATAAACCAGATAGAAGGTGTTACCCACATTTCTAACCTCAACTGCTCCTTTCCATTTTCCTCTATCCAAGTTTGTCCCATGAGCTGTCCGTCAGTGCAGGGTTGTATGTCTGCCCTTCAGCTTGGAGGCAGAAAGCTGAAAGGCTGCAGTACAGGGAGAGTTCTACTGACATTTTCAAGTCAACTGCTGGATGTGTTTGGAGAACAAAATTAACAACTCTCCAAAACATCCTCAGATCTCCCTTTGTGTCTGGGTTTTGTCTGCTCAGCTCTTTACTTTGTTTCAGCCCTCAGATGCATTCCTTGGTTCCCTGTTGATTAGACAGTGACCTTGGTTTGTCAGCATACACCTGGGTATGCCAGACTGGAATAAAGGAGGGGGGCAGATGCTGAAAGGAGAGCAGTTGGAGGTATCTTATATGTGAAGAAAAAGGATACTCTCTGAGAATATGTTAGTAGGGGAAATTATGAGCATCAGGTTCAGGAAGTGATTGCTGCATTCTTTCATCAGTTATGAGGCATGGAAGTGGTCTGAAGAGACCTGTAGGCTGTACTTTAACTGAGATCTTTTCTCAACAATTGCTGCTCTTTCACACTGGACACTGGCTGGAGTCAGCAGACTTTCCTCTTCCTCTTGTAGTTAATAACCAGCTGTTCAGGGACTCAAGTTATCTCAGAAAGTACTCTCTAATACCAGGATCTCTGCAGTGCATCCAGGGATTCTGCTGGTAGAATTTTACCTTCTTTGGGCAGAAATGGTGAGAAATGTGTTGTTTACCCCAGCAAATTAAAGCCCTCTTACATTCATCAAGAGAGGCAGGGCCAAAGCCTTGGTTCTTTTTTTAGGATCAAAAGATTTATTAGATGGAAATATCACCATGCTCATACACCCTGTCAACTCTTAACAATGGAGGTATTCATCTTGATTAAAATCTTCATTTGTGGCTCTCATCTTCAGTTAATATCATCAGCCTTGTCTAGGAAAACTTGTCAGAATATTAATGTTCACCTGGAGCTTTCAGATGGATAAACTCAAACAATGATATCAAGGCTTCAGCTACAGTTACCAGAAGAAAGTTTGAGCAGAAACTCTGTAATCAGATTGCATCTTTGGAGAATGGCATAGAGAAATTGAGTAATCATTATAAAGGGCCCAGAATAGCAAAGAAACCAGGGCATTAATTTAGCTCCAGGGGAGACAGGGGAGATTTGGCCTCCAGTCCTTTCCCTGCCTGCCTATTACTTGTGCTCAGGGCAAGGCATGCTGGCTATCAGTGCCTTGTTTTCCTAGCAGTTGTAGAAGGGAGCTGAGGCAGCTCTTCTCTTCAGCACAAGGCTGCTAGAGGTACAGAGATGCTTTGGTTATGGGGACATGGTAACATTTTAAGAAGGCTGCAGGCACAGCAATTGGACTGAATTTTCGAAGTCTAAGAACGATCCATAGCCTAATTTCTGAATGCTCAACCTGAGCTACTTCTTGGGGCTTGATGAAAAAAAATGCTGAGCTGTCACATTCTGAAAATACCATACAATACAATACAAATCTGTAGGGCTGACAAGCACTAGGTTCAGAGCTGGAAGTCATCATTCATCTGAAAGAGCTTTGTATCCATGCCCTGAAATCCAGCATCCTCTCTGGATGCCTTAAATATGGCCACTTCTTAGCAGTTTCAAGAAGAATCCTTAGGCCACTAATCTTTCAGGCAGAATGCAAATGCAAAGCATTTCCATGGAAATGAGCATATGTGCTTCTGGATTCTTTCAGTTACAGTGTGGCTCCCACAAGGGGTATCAAGCATTTCTTAGCAGTAGCAAAAGCATTGAATTGTCTGCCCCTGCAGCTGATCTTTAGATTTAGACACAGTCTTCTGCCTCTAATTACTGCTATGAGTTGTGCTGCCGATGCACAAGGTATGCTGCGCAATTCATTGTTGATGCACAGCTCTCTTCTTTAGCCAGCAGAGAATCACAAAATCTTTGCTAAAAGCTGTTTCATCTAACTTATCTGTGTGCCACTGTAGAAACCTCAGGAACAGCTGTGTCCAGCTCTGGGCCCCTCAGTTTAGAAAGGGTAGTGAGACACTTGAACGTGTCCAGAGAGGGGCAGTGAGGCTGGGGAGAGGCTCTCAATCAGGCTTTGATCCAGTTACTCTTCACAGTTTTTCCTTTTCTTCCCTCAAAAGAAGCCAAGTTATTTCCTTTTGATATTCTGGAAATAAATACTTATTTTAGAAAATTTGCTCAGTAGTTGCAAACCTGGAAGAGCTTAGGGCTGCAGAACAGAATAGAATTAGAATAGAATAGAATTAACCAGGTTGGAAAAGACCTTCAAGATCATCAAGTCCAAGCTATCACCCAACACCATCTAATCAACTAAACCATGGCACCAAGTGCCTCATCCAGTCTCTCCCTAAACATCTCCAGTGATGGTGACTCCACCACCTCCCTGGGCAGCACATTCCAATGGCCAATCTCTCTTGCTGGGAAGAATTTCTTCCTGACATCCAGCCTTAACCTCCCCTGGCACAGCTTGGGACTGTGTCCTCTTGTTCTGGTGGTGCTGGTTGCCTGGGAGAAGAGACCAACCCCCACCTGGCTACAACCTCCCCTTCAGGTAGTTGTTGAGAGCAACAAGGTCTCCTCTGATCCTCCTCTTCTCCAAGCTCCCTCAGTCTCTCCTCATAGGGCTACATGCAGACAGACAAAATGCTGGTGCAATTAGGTGGTCTCTTTATGGATTGCTAAAAACCCTGGTAGAAAAGCCAGGTTTATGGCAGAATAGCAGATCTGAGATCCCTAGAATTGTTAGTTATCTTGGCAAACCACTGCTATCGTGTTCTCTTCATATGAGTCCCTGCATCCTCTCCTAGCCCTGAGAGCCTTTGGTGCCATGGTTTAGTTGATTAGATGGTGTTGAGTGATAGGTTGGACTCGATGATCTTGAAGGTCTCTTCAAACCTGGTTAATTCTATGCTATTCTAAAGCAGGACCATGAATTAAGTAACATCTGAAGGGCTGATTTATTCCACATTTTCTCCCTTACTTGACACAGTAAGACTGATGATAACCAAAAGATCAGGGGTTCTGTGAAATCCAATCTCCATAGTTCATCTGTGCAAAGAAAAAAATCATCTGGGCAGAAGTTCAGTGAGAGGGAAATCAGGCCAACTCCCACAGCAGTCTGGTTGGTTGCTGTCTTCCTCAGCATGTAGACAAAGAGGGCAGGCAGATAATTAGTGATTTGTTTAGGTAGGAGTGATAATTTCCAGAGATGGAGACATTTTTAGCATGGCAATCCCAGCTAGACTGTTGTGTCATTTGGGAGATGTTGGCAGTGCTGAGGAGAGCAGATGGGATGTGAGTGTGGTGGAGAAGACAAGGCAGCAGAAAGAAGAGAAGAGCTAATCAAAAGTCATTGGAAATTTTATTCAGAGAATGGAAATGGTGAGAACCTAATCTAAGATCTCGAAGATGTAACCCATAAATCCTCCAGGGTGACAGCTCTTACCTGGACGGGTCATGGGCAATCAGGACTGAAAGAGAAATTTAAATTATGGAAATGAGCTAACTGAAATGGAGATTAGTCTCCTGGGAACTGAACCCTAATGTCCTTTGTATTTCTTAAGTGGCAAGCAAAAGTGATGGGGAAGAGGCAGCTTTTATTTAAAGGCCTCAGACAGATTCAAAAATAATTCTATCTCGATTAGAGCAAACACTGCTTCTGACTGCGAGGCTTCTTCCTTTGCTTGAAGAGATCAGTGTCCCAAGTGCATGTCCCAGCAAGGGGTTAAGGAACTGAAAAGGACAGGAGAAGAATTTGAATTCTAAAAGATGCCTTGACACACATTTAAGGCTCAAACAGGCTCAGTCTTCCTATATTGCACTTCCAAAGTAGAACTTGTTTTGTAGTGAGTATAGTGTTAGAGTGAAGGGTTTGAAATTAGAATAGAATAGAATAGAATAGAATAGAATAGAATAGAATAGAATAGAATAGAAGTAGAGTAGAATAGGAGTAGAGTAGAATGGGATAGGATAGGATAGGATAGAATAGAATAGAATAGAATAGAATAGAATAGAATAGAATAGAATAGAATAGAATAGAATAGAATAGAATAGAATAGAATAGACCAGGTTGGAAGAGACCTTTGAGATCATCGAGTCCAACCTATCACCCAACACCATCTAATCAACTAAACCATGGCACCAAGTGCCTCATCCAGTCTCTTCTTAAACACCTCCAGTGATGGTGACTCCACCACCTCCCTGGGCAGCACATTCCTATGGCCAATCTCTCTTTCTGGGAAGAACTTCTTCCTAGCATCCAGCCTAAACCTCCCCCGGTGCAGCTTGGGACTGTGTCCTCTAAATGAGTAGGTTAAGATGATCAATAGTGTATGCAAAGAGTTTTGTGGTAAGAAATAGAATTTTAGTTTTGTAGAATGGATTGGAGTTAGACAAATTTAGGCTGAAATAAGGCTCTGTCTATCTAAACTCTGGCAAAACTGATCTAGGGACGTGATCAATCCACTTTCACTATGACCCTCTAATTCAGTCAGAAGCTGCATGCTTGATGCAAAAATAGCTGAGGGAGGTGATCTGGTCAGAAGAATTCTGAAAAAGTCCTAAAAGCAAAGCATGTCCTTCCTGCACATTAGAGAAACTTCAGAGAGTGTTAAAGGCTCCAGTTTAATTTAGACAAAGTAGGCACAACATAAAAAGCATAGAATCAGTAAGGCTGGAAAAGACCTCAGAGATCATCAAGTCCAATCTTTTACCCAGCACCTCATGACTAGCTCAACCCTGGCTTCAAGTGCACTAAAGAGCTGGTATGTGGTAAAAAAAGCAATAAAGCCTCCCACCTGGTATGCTGATGCCTCGGGAGTTTAAATTCTCATTGAGGGCAAATATACTTTGGTTTTGCAAAGAGTTCTGTGTGGTAAGGTGCTTTTACAGAGAAAATTAAAGCCATCTATAACAGATATGGATCTATCACTTCCACTTAATTTTGTATAAATAGACCTGAATATTTCACTTGTTCTGCTCTGTACAGACCAGATTATACACAGGGAAATGAAATGAGCCTGAGTGGAAAATTAATTTGGAAAAGAATCCTTAGTTTAAAGGTGGGGGGAGGGCTCAGGGAGATTGATTTGAGGATGATTAAAAAAGGCCACCAATATATATTGCTGAATTCATATTATTCTATGAATAATATATGCAATGGGATTGTAGCTAATGAAAGGATGAGTCAAGCAATAATTGGGTTTATGTTGCCAGTGGGAAATACCAAGCAGAGCACCAGTGTGCTGTTGTATACAGGCTGGATAGCTTCATACTGTTCCAGGTAGTGTTGTGTGATCTGAAAAAAGAGAAGGATGCTGCTCACAGGAAGGAAATTTCAAAATCAAGAAGTGAAGTGAAGTGGAACAATAAGTGTAACTGGTTTCTTTATTGTTTTGGAAAGCATCTCTCCTACAGCCATTTCTCAACATGTCATGAACAGAGCAACACTTGAGTGATTGCAGTGGAGGAGATGAAACTAGACCCTAAATACCTATAATTAAAGATTTCCATGTATGGAACCACTGCAGAGACACTGCCACAGTGTAGACTTAATTGGCCCTTCAGGAAGATTTTCTAGGAGAAGTTTAATATGATGTGTTTTACTTTACAATTAAGGGCCAGCAGCTGGGAAGAGAGAAGGAGGGAAGAAGAAAGTTCAGTATTGCTATGCAAATTCTTCTGACACTCAGTTAGGACCATGTGCTACACTGCAGATATCCTCAGTAAAAGGTCTACAATCCCCTCATGATGAAGTTTCATGGTCACCCTGGGTCCATGAAACTACAGAGGACACCATCCTGCTTTTCTCCTGCCTTCTTGTCTTCACTTTTCCTTGTAAGCATTTGTACACCCATGCCATAGCCAGGATTAAGGAGTAGATCTGGTTTAAAAACAAGCTTCTCATTTGTTTTGTTATGGGATAGCTGAGGTGAGATAGAGCCATGGACCTGACTCATGGTTTGCACAATGGCCAGGACCTTCACAAGAGAGGAGCAGAGGTGAGCACCTTCAGGTAGCACTGGTGAGCAGGACTTCTTAAATCTGTGTGCCAGGTATGAAGTGACTTAAAGCAACAGTGAAACTGTGCCTTTTCTCATTGGCCTGGTAAACCTGTGCCTCAGCTAACCCTGCACACTGAGCACAGCACTAGTGGTTCAGCTACTAGATCACGTCTTTGTAAGCCTCTAACAACTTTATCACGTTCCAATATGAAGCCATTTCCCTGCTTGTGCCAGATGTGACACAGAGACTTTCATTCTTCCTCTGCAGTTGTGAGATTGAGAGCAGATCAGGCTGACTATGGCACAAGGGAGGCAGAACATTGTCGCTTAGAGCTCATTTGTACAATTTATTACAGTGTCATGAAATGTGACATTCTGTGGAAGAAATCTGGTGAGCAAGGGCTATTTGCATTTGGAAAGAAAGGGAGAAACAAACAAAGTGAGAAAAGTGGAAGTGCCCACCCAAGGACTGTGATTACACAGTAGTCATCACTTTAGAAGTCAGTATTAGTTGGCTGGTATTACAAAATCACCTCAGGGCATTCCCTGCCTAAGCATTTGGGAGAAACATTGAATCACAGAATCAGCTAGGTTGGAAAAGATCTCAGAGATCATCAAGTCCAAGCTATTACTTAATACCTAACACCTCATAACAACTAAACCATGGCCCCAGGTGCCATGTCCAGCCAACCCTTGAACACTTCCAGGGGTGGTGATTCCACCACCTCCCTGGGCAGCACATTCCAATGGCCAATCTCTCTTTCTGGGAAAATCTTCTTCCTAACATCCAGCCTAACCCTCCCCTGGCACAGCTTGAGACTGTGTCCTCTTGTTCTGGTGCTGGTTGCCTGGGAGAAGAGACCAACCCCTACCTGGCTACAACCTCCTTTCAGGTAGTTGTAGAGAGCAAGAAGGTCGTGACACATTGCTTACAACACCAAATGCAGGAGCTGTATTTGGAAGTGTAGGAATCTGTGCAGAGGAATGTCAGTGTTCTCTACTGTAGCGCTAGCCAGTGCCTCATTGCAACCCAGCTGTGGAAAAAAAGCAAGGCAACTCCTGTGGAAGCCTATTTTGCATCTCTACTGGAATGAAATTATGAGGTTAGGTGAGGCTTAGCTGAGATGAGATTTGGTTAGATATCTAATCTAAACTCTCTTTCTTTTCTCAGTCAAGCCAGCCTCTGGTTTACAGCAGTGAAAGTCAGCAATGGTGCAGGTGAGAAATTCTTGTTCCTTAAAATAGCTGTCATCAGATGTGTTGCTTCACCCCTGCCTGCCAAACTAGGGCGATGTTTGGCTAGAAGTCTTTGTTTCTCACTCAAATTTTAGTCTCCAATACTATCTAGCACTGCAAAACCCAAGGTATAGCGGAGACATTATTGCGTGTCCTGTGTGCTTTGGAAGTACAGAAACACAAATGCAGATAGGATGGAATGGAATGGAATGGAATGGAATGGAATGGAATGGAATGGAATGGAATGGAATGGAATGGAATAGAATAGAATAGAATAGAATAGAATAGAATAGAATAGAATAGAATAGAATAGAATAGAATAGAATAGAATAGAGGTAGAACAGGGGTGGAATGGAATGGAATGGAATGGAATGGAATGGAATGGAATGGAATGGAATGGAATGGAATGGAATGGAATGGAATGGAATGGAATTAACCAGGTTGTATGTGTTGCACTGGGCATGGGAAGTGTTGATTTGTTGGAGTATATCTATCCAGTGTTAGCATTCTCAGGTTCATCTTTGCCATGGTTTACAACTAACAGGAAAACATCACTTGAAGTAAGAGACAGTACAAATGCCAGCTGCTTCAAAGTTTAATAACTAGTTTCCCTTGAAAGGAAAGATAACAAGCAGATTAAAATGGACTACTGAGGAGGTAGCTGGACTGACTCTGTGTTACCCACTCCTGCGCTCTGTAATTCAATTCTTTTGAGACTGAGAGATTGTCATTATCGAGGTTCACAAGGGCATGTAATACATAAATCACATCTATGGCAGCAAAGTGATAATTTCTTTGGATGAATAGAAAGTAGCTCTATGTGGGTGAGAAAAGTACCACGTTTTCCTGTGATTTTTTACAATTTGAACAATTTCATCAGCTATTATTACAGAAGTGCTGCAGGAAGGAAATTCAATGCTACCCTAGCTGTCTGCATCAGAGCTTGTCTTGATTGCTGTGTCACAGAGAGAGCTTTCTCCTCCTCCAGTGTTAAGAGAATAGGTGAAGACTAACCATGTGGCTCTTGCCAAGATTCAGGGCAAAGTAATCTTTCCTTTTAAAAACCACTAATTGCTTGCATAATATGTAGTGTACAAAGAGATCCATTCTGTAACTGCGTTGGCTGAACTCAAATGTTGCAGTGAGTGATATGAAATATTCACTTGAAATGGGACTATTTGAACTGAAGCTCCTGTGTTATTGATTTTGAAGAGCATAATGGGTCATTGCAAACATCTATCCTGAACAATGACATGGCAGATGAGATTGCCAACTGCTGTATTTCACCTATGAAACAGAAGATGTCTATTTAACTTCCCTCTTGCTGTCCCCCTAAAGCAAGGTGGATCTGCAGCACTATAGGTTTTATATGTGCTTAAGGCATAAAAGAACATTTACCTCCAGAGCCCATTCCTCTTCCTTATTTCTCCCCATCTCTGATGTTGTAAGGCCTATCTGTTGTTTCCAAGATGACTTATTTAACAGTGTGGGGTACTTTAGATGCAACCTCAGGTTCTACTCTATAGACCCAGCCCTTGTCTGTCAAATAGGCAAAGCACAAGCCCTATGAAGAGAGGCTGAGGGAGCTGGGGTTGCTTAGCCTGGAGAAGAGGAGGCTCAGGGAAGACCTTATTGCTCTCTATAAATACCTGAAGGGAGGTTGTAGCCAGGTGGGGGCTCCTCTCTTCTCCCAGGCAACCAGCACCAGAACAAGAGGACACAGTCTCAAGCTGTGCCAGGGGAGGTTTAGGCTGGATGTCAGGAAGAAGTTCTTCCCAGCAAGAGAGATTGGCCATTGGAATGTGCTGCCCAGGGAGGTGGTGGAGTCCCCATCACTGGAGGTGTTTAAGAAGAGACTGGATGAGGCACTTGGTGCCATGGTTTAGTTGATTGGATGGTGTTGGGTGATAGGTTGGACTTGATGATTTCTGAGGTCTTTTCCAACCTGGTCTGGTCTGGTCTGGTCTGGTCTGGTCTGGTCTATTCTATTCTATTCTATTCTATTCTATTCTATTCTATTCTATTCTATTCTATCTTCTGAAGGAAGGTTGCTCTAAACCTGTACTCCTTTTCTTGTGACCACCATGCAAGATGGAACCATTGTGTGACCCTCCAAAGGGTCCCTTTGGGTGCTTGCAATTGCAGTAGCAGGAACTGCAGAAAAGGACTTGGGGGTACTGGTGGATGAGAAGCTGAACGTGAGCCAACAATGAGCACTCGCAGCCCAGACGGCCAGTAGCATTCTGGGCTGCATCAAAAGGTGAGAGAGGAGACTCTGTCCCTCTACTCTGCTCTGCTGAGACATCACCTGGAAAATTGTGTCTAGCTCTGGTGCCACCACCAATAGGAAGTCATGGACTTGCTGGAGGGGGTCCAGATGAGGGCCACAAAGATGATCAGAGAGCTGGAGCACATCTCCTGTGAAGACAAACTGAAAGAATTAGGACTGTTCAGCCTGCAGAAGAGAAGGCTCTGGAGAGACTTTATGGCTCCATTTCAATATCTGAAAGGGACCTACAGGATGGCTGGGGAAGGACTCTTTAGAAGGATATGCAGTGAT
The DNA here is from genome assembly GCA_015227895.2 of Colaptes auratus. Taxonomy (NCBI): domain Eukaryota; kingdom Metazoa; phylum Chordata; class Aves; order Piciformes; family Picidae; genus Colaptes; species Colaptes auratus. The sequence goes on from CM037631.1 coordinate 27,390,108, forward strand.
AGGACAGAAGGCAATAGAGTAGGTTTAGGCTGGGCATTAGGAGAAAGTTCTTTACAATGAGAATTGTGAAATACTGGAACAGGTTGCTCAGAGATGTGGTTGGGGCCCTATCCCTGAAGGCATTGAAGGTCAAAACTTTTGGGGGCCCTGAGCAGCCTATCTAGCTGGAGAGGTATCTGCTCACTGCACGGGGGCTGGACACGATGCCCTTTGAGGATCCCTTCTACCCTGACCCATTCTGTGACTTTCTGAAACAGATGTTAGAGTCCAGCTCCTGTATCTTGGTGTAGGATTTGCCTTTCAGCCCCAGACACAGGGATATCAAGGGAGAGATACTGGGGAGCTGTGTTTCTCAGCAACACCCCAACCTTCCCACTTACACTCTGTTTTTCATGGATATATTTATATGGTATTTTGCAGGAGATATGAACTCACTACCCACATACTGAGCCCACTTTGAGTGAGTCAGCTCCATCAAACAAGCTGAATAGCTCTGGTTAACATGCTACTAATCCTGAGAGGTTAAGAAGGGCAGGTTAGCAGCTCCAGGTCAGTGCCAGCTGAGGGCTTATGCCTCATTTGTGGACAACTCCAAGGGGGAAAATAGAACAACACAAACCCTTCCCTGCTAAAAATTTCCATGCTAAAGTTTTCCAAACCTTCAGTACTGAGCTGTTCTCTATCTCATACTTGTAGAAGTTTTTCTGTGCCTCTAAAGCTTGTGACCAAAGTCATTCCTGCCTCACCCTCACATGAAGCTCTCTGCTGGAGAGCTTTTTTCTCCCTGTGATTTCCCTTTTGAGAAATCAAAGCTTGTTTGTGTGGCATCAGGGCTTCCAGCACAGCAGCTGCTGGTGACAAGGTGTTTGTCTGAAGCATCAGAGGAGGGTGAGAGATGAGCTACCTTGCTGCTGAGCTGCAGAGCCTGCTGGTGGGTTGTGGCTATGCCTGTGGATCTTCCCAGTAGAAGCTCTTTCTTCCCTGTAGAAGCTGTGTAATACTCAAGAGGCAGGGAGAAGAGGCAACTGCCACCCAGTGTGCATTGCAGAAATGCAATTCATTCCTCCAGGAGCTTTGGAGATGGGGAGAGAACTTTTCCAGGCTCAGTCTTACTACGTGCACAAGTGAAGGATGGGTCATACACCTTAAACACCTTTGTATTCTAGTCATTTCTGAACTTGAGTTTAAGCAGGCTGTGCCAGGCACTGTGCAGGGCTAAGAAGTCTTTTGAGTGGAGTCATCTGATCAAAATGCAAAAAGGTGCCTCAGAACAAATGTTTGCATCTAAGCTGATTGCTAGGCAGTAACTCTTTGACTATAGACTTACTGACTGTAAGCAGGGCTCAAAGGGGATGTTTGCATTGTAGCTCAAGTAGCACAGCTAAGCCAATGCTGAAGCTGTGTCTCCCTAGAAGGAGAATCCAGCAGTTGAATGCCAGAGAGAGAGCAGAGAATGCCAGCTGATGTAGACCTACATGTTAACATGTAGGTGAGGTGGAAACTTGTCACTGGCTCCAGTGGTGATGCTCTCACTCACCCATGGGACAGGGGGACTAAGGTTTAAAATAATCTCCTACACAGAGCTCCTCACATAGCCTTACAGATAATGATTTATGAGAGCTTCTTTAAATATTGTGCTACTACTCCACAGTGATCATACTGAAGTGCTTCTACAGCTGTCCTTGGCTTCCTGCTGCTTCTGAAGTTGGCTTTTTCCATCTTTATCCATCTTGCACATATTCAGCGTATGCACAGTTCTTCTGAATCGCTTCATTCCATTGATGATGCCATTGGAATGTGCTGCCCAGGGAGGTGGTGGAGTCACCATCCCTGGAGGTGTTCAAAAAGAGATTGGACATGGCACTTGAAGCCATGGTTTAGTTAGTCTTGAGGTGTTGGGTGATGAATGGAATGGAATGGAATGGAATGGAATGGAATGGAATAGAATAGAATAGAATAGAATAGAATAACCAGGTTGGAAAAGACCTTTGAGATTATTGAGTCCAACCGATCACCCAATACCATCTGATCAACTAAACCATGGCATCAAGTGCCCCATCCAGTCTCTTCTTAAACACCTCCAGTGATGGTGACTCCACCACCTCCCTGGGCAGCACATCCCAATGGCCAATCTCTCTTTCTGGGAAGAATTTCTTCCTAACATCCAGCCTTAACCTCCCCTGGCACAGCTTGAGACTGTGACCTCTTGTTCTGGTGCTGGTTGCCTGGGAGAAGAGACCAACCCCCACCTGGCTACAACCTCCCTTCAGGGAGTTGTAGAGAGCAATGAGGTCTGCCCTGAGCCTCCTCTTCTCCAGGCTAAGCAACCCCAGCTCCCTCAGCCTCTCCTCATAGGTTTGGACTTGATGATCTCTGAGGTCTTTTCCAACCTTATTGATTCCATGATTCTATGATTCAGCCCCCACTGACACTATGAACATGATTCTATTTTCTTATTGTGTGTGTGTGTGCAGTAGCACTTTTTAATCTAGTTGTTTAGTTCTAAAAGGCAACCTCAAGGTTAAGGCCATGCATCCAGGGTAAGAAATGACCGTCGTACCAGCTGGCTCCCACAAGATTTCACTCAGCTGACAGATAGCAAAAGGCAGACCAGAAGATTATAAAAGCTGGTAAGGTAGCATTTGGGAGAATCAGGGGCTGTCCTAACACACACCAACATCTCAGCTTTGTTCTGGAAATGGTGCAAAAAATCTCCAGTTCAGGAGCTGCATTTGCTTAACCCTGTGCATGACAGCATCTCAGCGATGTCCACAATCCTCCTTCATGCCAGGGACAGTTATGGAGATGACTTCACCTCATCCACTGCTGTTTGGGAGGATATGTTGCTGGGTACAGGCTCTAAGATACTGAGCTGACACGATGCAGAAGGACTATGGGCTTACTGTTGCTGTGGGAGGAGGTATATTGCTAATGGAATCCTCTTGACCTGCCTTTCCCCAACAGATTTCACGTGGCCTCATGCCAAATTTCATTCAGCTCCACAAAAATGTGACTTTTAGGCTGTGTCACCATTTTTTTTTGCAGGCATATTTCAGAAAGCAACAAGAGTCTTGCTGTGCCCATATCAAGAAAGAAAATTAATCACATGCTTAGTTTTTATGAAGAGATTGCTCTGTTTTTTCACTCTTTATTATTACCTGGTATGTCATTATATACAGTCTCCATCTCAGCTGTGCTTAAGTCACTTGTTTTGGTGTCACAGGATGTCAGGGTTTGGAAGGGACCCAAAGAAATCATTGAGTCCGACCTCCCTGCCTGATCAGGAGCATGCAATCTAGCTCAGTCAACACTGAAATAATTCCCAGACAGGGACTAAGTGGCTCTGAAGTTTTGCAGTTAGAAGACCTCACAGGAAATGGTGCAGCAGAGAGAGGAAGAGCCTCAGGAATGCAAGGTTTCCACTCTTCCTGGGTTCTGGTGCCAGCTCTTAAACAACTGACTTCTACTGCTCTTAGCCAGAAGGTTCATTTCCCACAGCTGCTCTCTTTTGAATTATAGCTGCAGTTAGATGGCAACATCTGCTCACCAAACTCTGCATGGCAAGGAAGAAACAGCACCCATGGCAGACAGCAGTCAGATAAGGAATATTCACAGCATTAACCTCTCCTAATGGCAAAACTAAATTGCTTCTTGCAGTGAGAGCCACCCAAGAGTATGACTGCATCAAGTCAGTGGGAATGGATACTGAAGGCAAACGTCATCAGGTGTCAAGATGGAGTGTTCTGATTGAGATTTGGCTCAGTTCTTAATTCTGGTATTAAGATGGTATTAAGGTTGCTTAGCCTGGAGAAGAGGAGACTCAGGGGTGACCTTCTTGCTCTCTACAACTACCTGAAGGGAGGTTGTGGACGGGTGGAGGTTGGTCTCTTCTCCCAGGCAGCCAGCACCAGAACAAGAGGACACAGTCTCAGGCTGCACCAGGGGAGGTTTAGGTTGGATGTTAGGAAGAAGTTCTATACAGAGAGAGTGATTGGCCATTGGAATGGGCTGCCTGGGGAGGTGGTGGAGTCACCATCATTGGAGGTGTTCAGGAGGAGACTTGATGGGGTGCTTGGTGCCATGGTTTAGTTGTTTAGGTGGGTTGGATTGGTTGATAGGTTGGACGCGATGATCTTGAAGGTCTCTTTCAACCTGATGTATTGTATTGCATTGTATTGTATTGTACTGTAATGTATTCTATTGTAAGATGAGTTGATAACTGCCCTGCTTATCATTTTGCCTTCTTTGATTCTCTAAACATTTTGCAAGGGTATCAGTGGAGAAATCATTCCATAAAGAATGGAGCTGGGATTGTTTAGCCTGGAGAAGAGGGGGCACAGGGGAGACCTTCTTGCTCTCTACAACTACCTGAAGGGAAGTTGTAGCCAGGTGGGGGTTGGTCTCTTCTCCCAGGCAACCAGCACCAGAACAAGAGGACACAGTCTCAAGCTGCACCAGGGGAAGTTTAAGCTGGAGGTGAGGAGAAAGTTCTTCCCAGAAAGAGAGATTGGCCATTGGAATGTGCTGCCCCTGGAGGTGGTGGAGTCACCACCCCTGGAGGTGTTCAAGAGGGGATTGGATGTGGCACTTGAAGCCATGGTTTAGTTAGTGATGAGGTGTTGGGTGATAGGCTGGACTTGATGATCTCTGAGGTCTTTTCCAGCCTTACTGATTCTATGATTCTATGATACCAGTTGAGAAATGAGTCCCTAAAGAGTGGAGTGTCTCTAGGTTTCCATGTACCAAATGGAAAAAAAGAAGAAGATTCCTTGGCCTTGTGCTTTGTCTGTGTTGTCTCCGACTGGAGACAGTTCAGGGTAAAGAATAACTCTTATTTTCATATATTTAAACAAGTCTGGAAACCTAGTGTTGCTTGACTAGAATTTCTAAAGGTTCTTTTTGAATCTTCTCACTCCAAATGTTCCAAATTCTTCAAGCAAATAGTTCGTAGCTGCTAAGGAAGAAAGTTCCTGTTTCCTCTCAACATTTCAAAACAAGAGAACAACTTGGGTTCTCTCCTACCATTTTTTGCTTATAAAAAACCTGAGTTGACATTTGAGAGAAAATGAACACGTTCTGTTTCAAGAACAGAGTAAAAATAAGAAGCTCTTATTTTGACATCTCCTGAGAGTGAAAAATCAAATTTCCTCTTGTTCAAAGTTATTTTCCAACAAAATCACTTTTGACATAATGCTAACTCTTGTTTTTGGAGTGGAAGCAGGAGTGTCATCAAGGTGAGCACAGTGAGGGCACAGGGACTCGAGGCCAAGAAGGCCTGGATCAGGAACAGTGTGGCCAGCATGAGCAGGGAGGTCATTCTGCCCTGTACTCAGCACTGCTTAGGCTGCACCTCAGTACTGTGTCCAGTTCTGGGCTCCTCAAATTCGAGAGAGATGCTGAGTTGCTGGAAGGTGTCCAGAGAAGGGCAACAAAGCTGGGGAGAGGGCTAGAGCTCAGTCCTGTGAGGAGAGGCTGAGGGTTGCTTAGCCTGGAGAAGAGGAGGCTCAGGAGAGACCTTCTTGCTGCGTAAAACTACTTGAAAGGAGGTTGTTGCCAGGTGGGGCTTGGTCTCTTCTCCCAGACAGCCTGTGTCAGAACAAGAGAACACAGTCTCAAGCTGCACCAGGGGAGGTTTAGACTGTCTGTTAGGAAGAAATTCTTCCCATAAAGAGAGATTGGCCATTGGAATTTGCTGCCCAGGGAGGTGGTGGAGTCACCATCATTGGCAGTGTTTAAGAAGAGACTGGATGGGGCACTTGGTGCCATGGGTTAGTTGATTAGATGGTGTTGGGTGATAGGTTGGACTCAGTGATCTCTGAGGTCTTTTCCAACCTGGTTAATTCTGTATTCTGTACTTTGACTGGAAGTGTCCATGAAACTGGTTTAGAGAAGGGGTAGCTCATTGCTGGCATGCAAATCAGGATGTATTGATCTTGGTTTCTGATTATTTTGTAGCATGTTGCTCCATGCATGCTTTTCAGTTCAACACTTTACTAATAACCAAGGTATCAGTGACCATTTGATTGTTAGATCCTTAGAAAAAACAGCTTCTGGCATTTCCTGAAGCTCCCAGCTCCACCCTGCCACTGAGGAAGGGATTATTTTAGGATCTTGCAGAGGAGTCTATGGCAGCTGATGTTGATGAACATCACAGAGACATTTGCCTCGATTAGGCAGAATTGGTGGCATTCCTATTGGACTCTGAGCTGATGCGTAGGAGAGTTTCTCCTGCACTAGCTTGGCAGTATCATGCCTGCAAGCTGCTGTACACGAGTCTCCATTCTCTGTGTGACCTTATGCTTGACACTGATTGCTTTCAGCAGAGTGCAAGTACACACACACAAATACACATGAGCACACCACCGTCCCCAAAGGTTTTGCCTCTGAAGGAAGAATTTTGTCCTGTGTGATTGCAAGCAGAAGAGTAACTGAAGCAATAAGATCAGTGCAGGGATGTCCAGTTAGACAGTCCCTTAATGATAGAGCTTATAATATGCATGTGGGACAAGAGACAGCAGACAAACATTGGTGTGCTAATCTCTGAGTTTTGCTACAAGTGTCCTTTTGAAAGGAAGTATGGTAACTGAATTTGTGGGTGTGGGGGGTGACTAATGTCCAGTCATGAGGAGTATGGAGAGATTTAATGCCAGAGAGATGTGGAATGATGAATTTATTGGAAGGGTAAGTGAGTTCTTTAAGAATCAATATGGAATTATTTAGGGTCAGGCAGTGAAGGGCCTTGAAAATAGATATCAGCAGCTCATCTGATGTGGCAGAGAGCAAAGAAATGGTAGAAGGGTGTGAAAAAGGAGACACACTTGGGCAGAGCATTGCACTAATTCAGTGACTCTTGCAGCAGCATCCTGAGCCATGCAGTTACCCAAGGAAGCTGGAGAAATAGGTCCTGTAGTGGTGGCATCACTAGAACTGACAGTCTGGGTCTAGCTGTAAAATTAGCCTAACAGGGCTGGACTTTGGAGATGCAAGACACTGAAATCCTATACTCCTTTGTGTGTGTCAAGAAAAACAGTTCCAGAAGTCTTGTTCTGAAAGTCATCCATGGCATTGTAATAAATCCCATCCACTACTGCAGAATTTAGAGAGGAGATGAGCAGTGGGGCCCTATTGCTCTAGCTGCTGTACAAGTATAAAGCAGTCCAGAGAACTTTAAAGGCAGCTTCTTTTTCACTTTGCTGTTTAGCTTTTCTTGCAGTGTGTGAGGGGAGTTGTTGGGGTGGGAAGAGCAGAGATACAGATAAATTAGAAGAAAAGAAGAAGCATTCAAAGGAGAGAAGTGCAGGGAGAACAGATGAAAACACTATGTGGCTATAGAGATGGAGGGTCTGAAAGAGCTGGCATAGAGGAAAGAGTTCCTTTTCAGAGCACAGAAAACACACTGGTGAGCTCAAGTGGGACTGTGGGCCCTTGCTTTCACTGCTTGTGCAGCTGCTCCTTCCAGCTTGAGTGGGTTGACTCCTCCCTTGTTATTCCCTTGTGCTGACTGTAGAGCATATCTGAATAGCAAAGAGATTTGCAATTAAGAGAAACGCTTCAGAGAGCGAAAAAAGCTCTCATTTTTGCTGAATGTGTGCTTTGTTGCTCTATTTATTTATTTATTTATTCCTTTTTATTAAGCCATTCCTTTAACAACTCATTTTCAGGGTGGCCACTTTCTTTTACCAAGCAATGAGGTTTGATCCCTAGGTCCTCTCGCTAGTAAATAAGAAGCAAGGAACCTGATTTATCATTGCTAAAGAAAGCTGCTGCCTGGGTACCATCATACTTCTGCTCTGCTGAAAGGGGATGACCTAAATAAAAAGGGAAGTATTTGTAAGCAAATCCTTTGCTTTCCCCCTAAGATGTATCAGCTGCACCTCTGCTCCATCCATCCTCCCCTCCCTCATTTTGTGCATCAGGCCCTGGGTAGGAAAGGCTGGAGGGTAGCAGATGGGAGGGAGTGTTGCTCAGTTAGGAAAGTAGTTCCTAACATTTGGCTCACACCTGTCAGCAGGCTCCACATACACTTGTTTATCCTCCTCTGTACCATATGTTTCTATGTAAAATCAATTCCAATGATCTATTGCCTTATTCCTATCACTCCTATTATGGTGGTAACTGAGCATTTCACAGCCGTTAATGCTCTTACCCTGACAGCGTCCCTGCTGCGTAGGCATCCAGTGTCACCTACTTTACAGATGGGTAAGCTGAAGCTCAGATCAATTGCTCTTCAAAAGCCTTGTCAAAATAAATGCCAAGGAAACACATCCCCAGAAGATGTGAATTTGGTGAGAGGAAACTGCATGCTCAGCTTTGCCCAAGGAATGTGCAGTGGAGTGAGGAATCCCTATTTCGAGTCCTACACGGATACTCCAAGTGCTGCATCATTCCCGCTTGCTTGACACAGAGCTCTTCCTTGCTTTTCCAAGACCCAGCAGACCTGTGATTGCTGCTGCTGAGTCTTTTCACACCCTTTGTCAGCATAAAATCTCATCTCACAACTCTCCATGTCCTCACCAAGGCCTGGAAGAGATGCTGTTCTCAGCAGAGGTTTAGTTAAAAAGTTAGTGCTCAATGTGGAGATAACTACCAGCTCAAGAGCATTCCACCCAAATGAGAAGAGATGATAAGAAAGATCAAAAAAAAAAACAACCCTTCTGCTGCTGTGGAGACTCCCATTACCTCTGTTCTTTACATTTTTACTTGAATCTCAGAAAAGAACATCTTCACAGCCCTTTGGATTTCAAGTCTATGTAGGAGAGGAGCAGAGTTTTAGGGTTTTTTTCCCAAATGTACTGTATGTACCTATCAGTCACCTACTTATTAATTATAACTAAAAGCATGATTAATCTGTCATGGATAAGGCTGCTAAGTAAGCCTAATCATGCTAATGCATTTCTGTCACTTATACAAAAGGCAGTGTTATTATCAGTTTTCACACCCATGTGTGCTGAAGCCCATAGAGAGAGCAGCTGCAGAGCTGGCTTTCTGCTTGCTTTCCCACAGATGGGATGAGGCTGCATCATGGGGATCTGTATTGCCCCCACAGTGCCTGTGCAGTGATTTGTTTCTTAACACCAGTGAGATTTAATGATGTTATCTCTTGCAAATAATTTTAATTTCTAAAGGAGATAACAACTACAGTTATGAAATTTGCTTCCAGGGGCTTATGATTATGATTTGAACTCCTCTGTAGGAGGGGTCAGCATGAAGACTAAACTGTTACTTAAGCCCTACAATGAGTGGGAATTAGGTCTTTTCCAACCTGGTTAATGTATTTTCTTTTCTATTCTATTCTATTCTATTCTATTCTATTCTATTCTATTCTATTCTATTCTATTCTATTCTATTCCATTCCATTCTATTCTATTCTATTCTATTCTATTCTATTCTATTCTATTCTATTCTACTCTGTTTCTATTCTATTCTACTCTGTTTCTTATAGTTTCATAGTTTGTTAGGGTTGGAAGGGACCACAAGGATCATCTAGTTCCAACCCCCCTGCCATGGGCAGGGACACTCTACCCTAGATCAGGCTGGACAGAGCCTCATCCAGCCTGGGCTTAAACACCTCCAGGGATGGGGCCTCAACCACCTCCCTGGACAACCCATTCCAGGGCTTCACCACTCTCATGGGGAAGAAATTCCTCCTTATGTCCAGCCTGAATCTCCCTACCTCCAGCTTCATTCCATTCCCCCTAGTCCTATCACTCCCTGATAGCCTGAAAAGTCCCTCCCCAGCCTTCCTGTAGGCCCCCTTCAGATACTGGAAGGCCACAATGAGGTCACCTTGGAGCCTTCTCTTCTCCAGACTGAACAGCCCCAACTCCTTCAGTCTGTCCTCATAGGAGAGGTGCTCCAGCCCTCTGCTCATCCTCGTGGCCCTTCTCTGGACACGCTCCAGCACCTCCAGATCCCTCTTGTAATAGGGGCTCCAGAACTGGACGCAGTACTCCAGGTGGGGTCTCACCAGAGCTGAGTAGAGGGGGAGAATCACCTCCCTTGACCTGCTGGCCACACTTCTCCTGATGCAGCCCAGGATCTGATTGGCTTTCCGGGCTGCAAGTGCACATTGAGAGCTCCTGGTGAGCTTCTCGTCCACCAGCACCCCCAAGTCTCTCTCCTCTGGGCTGCTCCCCAGCCAGTCACTGCCTATTCTATTCTATTCTATTCTATTCTATTCTATTCTATTCTATTCTATAGAGATTCGTAGGTCTCATACAAGTGTGAATACCTAAGGAAAACAATTATTTTCATGTTACAGCCCATAAGCTTTCTGCTCCTGCATTTCTTTTCTCTGAGTATTCAAGGGATCCATTTTTTTGCTAGCCTACAAGTTGGAAAGCTAATTTCCATGCACCAAATGCAAAGTTTGTCGTCAAACCTGAAACACTCTGCACCCAACACTCTGCATCCCTCTTGTAAAGCAGCCATTGAGGGGAGATGCTAAGTCACAGCTGAGCTGCACTAACTTCTAAAGAAAAGCTTTTCACAGAAAAGAGCTTCAAAAGTGACACCTCCAGGAGGCTAATTATATCCTACAGTATTAGGAGTAGAAGGCAGGTGGGTCACCCTTTGAAGGAACCATTCCACTGGTGCCTGGGTGACCTGCTTAAAACTGATGCCCTATTTCTGGATGGGTAAAGTATGAAGAATACATCTATTAGGCTCATTATAAACTGACTTCAGATCTGTCTTGTTATACCTACTAGCTTTTTGGTTAAATAGAATAAAGTTTGTAGGAGTTTTGAGGTGAACTGGGGAGGTTCAGACTGGATGTTAGGAAGAAATTCTTCATAGTGATTGCCCATTGGAATGGGCTGCCTGGGGAGGTGGTGGAGTCACCATCATTGGAGGTATTTAGGAGGAGACTGGATGGGGTGCTTGGTGCCATGGTTTAGTTGATTAGATGGTGTTGGGTGATAGGTTGGATGTGATGATCTTGAAGGTCTTTTCCAACCTGGTCTGGTCTATTCTATTCTATTCTATTCTATTCTATTCTATTCTATTCTATTCTATTCTGTTCTATTCTACTCTACTGTACTCTACTGTAATCTACTCTACTCTACTCTACTCTACTCTATTCACCAAAAAGCCTCACTTCAAGATGATGTCTGCAAGATGTAATCTGTACCCCTTCTGCTCTGCATGCCTCAGTGACCCAAATAAAGAAACAGTTTTTATTTTCATCTGAATAAGTGCCTTGCTGCATGCAGGCAGGGTCTCAGCCAGTAGGGTTTTGAGCATAAAAATTTGTGAGAGAGTGTGACAGGTTTGTACAGGGTAATAGGTTTTTGTTCTAGCCAAACAGAACGGTCACAGAATCACAGAATTGTTTGGGTTGGAAGAGACCTTTAAGATCATCAAGTCCAACTGTTCTCTGACTCTACCAAAGCTGGTGCTAAACCATGTCTGTCAGCACCACATTTCTTGTGTCTTTTAAACACCTCCAGGGGTGGGGACTCACCTGCCTGGGCAGCCTGTTTCAGTGTACAAGAATCTCAACTTTCAGTGAAGAAGTATCTTCCAATGTCCAGTCTAAACCTGCCCTGGGCCAACTTGTGGTACTCTTGTCCTGTCCCTTTTTCATTGGAAGAAGAGACCAACCCCCACCTGGCTACAGAACTCTGTTTAGGGAGTTGTAGAGAACCAGAAGGTCTCCCCTTAGCCTTATTTTCTCCAGACTAAGATCAGGTTTATAGTGAGGCTGAGAAGAAGATAAAGGGTTAAAGCATGACCCAGGGAGTACCTCTTCTTCCCATCCACACCAGTCTGACTTGCTGGACTGTTGGACTCCCCATCCAAGCTGACTGCTTGGCCAGCTGCATCTCGAGAAACCTCCCACTTGCAATTGACTGAAGTGTCACAAGCAAATCCTCCCTGTGAAGTTCAATCCTCCCTGTGAAGTCCAAGGGGAGGATTGGGGGGGGGGACCCAAGCCATATTTTGTAGCCAAGTAGTGGTCAGTGTGTGGTGGGGAAAAGTAGAGGAAGGTTGGTAAACAAAGTATAAACTGCTCCAGGGCAAGTGTGGTTTGTGTGGCTTTTACAGTCTCTGGCTCAGGCCAGAACTTTTATTGTTCTTTAATGATCACAGTTTGGTGTGATGCAGTTGTCAGTAAATTGTAGCCCTTTGAATGTGCTATAGTGACACAGAAACTTTTAAGGTCACCATTACATCTTGGAATGCTGCCCTCAGCATAGCAATTTCACTCTTTCCTTGCAAAATTGTGCTCCCCTCTCCTTTCTTATTAACAAACATGATATTCTTCTGTTTGCTTTCATTTTGCACAGCTGGACTCTTCTCTTCCATCAGGAAACAGTCACAATTGTGTCACACTGGAATACAGATTATCTTTTTTTCCCTTCTTTATTTATGAATAGCACACTTGGATTTTCCTTGTGGAATCTAAATTATAGCAGCACTGACATTTAGAATGTATAGGAATTGCTCCAGCTGATGATAGTCATGTTAAAATGAGTCACGCACTTTTTGGTCCAAACTTCCTGACATGCACATCCATAGATATTAATCACTGTGCCATCACTGAGGAACTATTTTTACCTTGGCAATAAAAATCCGAATGCATTTGTCAGTTTCTCAAATCATATTGAATCCAGTGAACAGACAGGCAGGTGAGGAAAGGCACCTGCTCTGAAATCAGAGCAGAGCTCGATTGTCCATGCCTGTAAAATACTTACAGCTTCGAAACGCAGGTGAAAACCCTCTGTAAGCCACAACATTCATTAGATGCACTAAGAAGAACTAAACTCACCTGTCAACAAATGCATGGTGTAGCACAAAGATGGGATCATTTGCAGAGCCTTGCACTTGGGACATGGAACCATTCATGTAGATGTGAAGTGCGTTATGCAAACCACTTTGAGAGATATTTGCAATTGCAGTCTGTGGATCAGCAAAGCCTGTGTGTTCAAGAGGAAATCATATCCTGATGTGACAATGCATATAATTCTTTTCCCAGTAAGACTGAAGATCAAAGTACCTGCTCCCACACCTTGAGTCCTGTGTCCAGTTCTGGGGCCCTCAGTTCAGGAAGGAGGTTGACTTGCTGGAACGTGTCCAGAGAAGGGCAAAGAAGTTGGTGAGGGGTTTGGAACACAAGCCCTATGAGGAGAGACTGAGGGAGCTGGGGTTGCTTAGCCTGGAGAAGAGGAGGCTCAGGGGAGACCTTCTTGCTCTCTACAACTACCTGAAGGGAGGTTGTAGACAGGCAGATGTTGGTCTCTTCTCCCAGGCAACCAGCACCAGAACAAGAGGACACAGTCTCAGGCTGCTCCAGGGGAGGTTTATGCTGGATGTTAGGAGGAAGTTCTATACAGAGAGAGTGACTGCCCATTGGAATGTGCTGCCCAGGGAGGTGGTGGAGTCACCATCATTGGAGGTGTTCAGGAGGAGACTTGATGGGGTGCTTGGTGCCATGGTCTAGTTGGTTAGGTGGGTTGGATTGGTTGATAGGTTGGATGTGATGATCTTGAAGGTCTCTTCCAGCCTGGTCTGGTCTGGTCTGGTCTGGTCTGGTCTGGTCTGGTCTGGTCTATTCTATTCTATTCTATTCTATTCTATTCTATTCTATTCTATTCTATTCTCTCACTTCATCTGCATCCAGCTTTTTAGGCAAGGGCTTAGGCAAACACGCAAAGGCACGCTCATGTATTTCAGAGGCACAGCAAAGTGGAAATTAGAATAAGCTAAATTAAAACTCCTGCTATGTAGCTAATGCAGCATGCCAGCAAATGTACTGCTTAATTGCTTGATATTTTTAAATGTCTTTATCCATTGTGTCTGGCTGTTAAAAGGCAGCACAATCCCTGCAGAAATGTATGCCTGTGCAATTATTCACGTGGAGAAAGTTTATTCACTTTGCTTTCAGTTTTTGATCTCTGCACTTACAGGTTCCTGAAGTAACTCAAGTTATTACATCTTATCATATAATCAATCAGTTAATATGTTTTTTTTTAATCTCTACAGAAGACTTCTATTGATAGGAATGAGCACAACACAAACTATAATCTTAACAAAAGAATTTGGAACACAATCAATAATCTTCCACAGTCAGAACTGTAGGATGAAAATCTGTGGGTTGCTGTTATTTTGGGGGGCACTTAAAATACCAGCTTTGAGAAGAAGTCAAGCAGATGAAGCCTCAAACAGAAATGCTGGAAGGAGGGTCTCTCCTTTAGTTTTTAATTGGTAGTCTCTTCACACCTTAGCTCTGATCTCTGGTAGCTTTTCACAGAATCACCAAGGTTGGAAGAGATCTCAAAGATCATCAAGTCCAACCTGTCACCACAGACCTCATGACTAAACCATGGCACCAAGTGCCACATCCAATCCCCTCTTGAACACTGCCAGGGATGGTGACTCCACCACCTCCCTGGGCAGCCCATCCCAATGGCTAATGACTCTGTCAGTGAAGAACTTTCTCCTCACCTTGAGCCTAAACTTCCCCTGGCGCAGCTTGAGACTGTGTCCTCTTGTTCTGGTGTTGCTTGCCTGGGAGAAGAGACCAGCCCCCACCTGGCTGCAACCTTTTCTCAGTGTTCTGACAGCCAAGCTTCCCCTCTACAATGCAGGGACTCCTAATAAAAGTCAACTCAATCATCTGATTCTTCTATGGGATTCCCAGGAGAACAACAGCAGAAACCCTCATTGACCTCTCGTTCTATTCTTTATGCAGTCTAGGCAGAAGGTTGGATGTTTTACAACAGCCTTGGGATACCTCTTAGAATTTCTTTATATCTTGCAAGCACTTGATCTAGTAATTCACTAGAAAATATCCAGAATACTTATTTTGGTTCTGGACAACTTTTCATGAAACATCTGCACCTGAACAATGTGTCTTAGCATCCAAAAGTTCTGTCGCTGGGATAACTTTAGCAAACCCACCCTCCAGCTCCCAGTTAGCTGGAGTGCATTCCACTTAGAATTCTTTACTTAGAATAAACCAGGTTGGAAGAGACCTTCGAGATCATTGCATCCAACCTATCATCCAACACCACCTAATCAACTAACCAGGCAACCAAGCACTCTATCAAGTCTCCTCCTAAACACCTCCAATGAGGGTGACTCCACCACCTCCCCAGGCAGCCCATTCCAATGGGCAATCACTCTCTCTGTGTAGAATTTCTTCTAACCTCCAGCCTAAACCTCCCCTGGTGCAGCTTGAGACTGTCCCCTCTTCTTCTGGCGCTGGTTGCCTGGGAGAAGTGAGTGTTAAAGGTGACATCATGTCTAATCATGCACATAACATCTAATATCTGATTTTGTTTTGCTTTGCAGACTCCAGGAATAAAACCACAGTGTGATGTCACTTAATGTTGTTAGCCTGAGTCTTATACTTTCTCTCAGTCTTTTAAAAAGACTTCAGTACAATCAGCTATCCAGGGTTGCATCCAATGCAATTGGGCACAGACATTAAAAAGGAATTGGTGAAAACAAGAACATTGTTTCAGAGTATAGGAAGCTTTGCTGTGTTGGCTGCAATAAAATCTCTTCTGCAACAAATGTGAGGCTACAAGAGCAGTGGGCTGAAATAAATGCTTCCTGCCTCTAGATGAGGGAATGCCACTCTCTCCACCTGCCTTGCCCCACCTTGTGCCTTCCTCTCCATTATGCTAACTGTACCTCACCAGTCCCTCTGTGAACTGATTTAACTCACTAGTCTGGAAGTAAACTACCCTGGAGTGTGGGATGTCAGGTGTTTTCCAGGCTGCTGAAATAGAGTCCCTCTTGGAAGGGTATGGTGAGATAAGAGCTCCTGGAGTACAGCTGAGTGTTGGATGGAGGAGACACAGAGAATCATAGAATTGATAAGGTTGGAAAAGACCTCAAAGATCATCAAGTCCAACCTAGCACCCAACACCTCAGGACTACTAAACCATGGCTTCAGGTGCCACATCCAATCCTTATCTGAACACCTCCACCAGCTCCCTGGGCAGCACATTCCACTGGCTAACAACTCTCTCTGGGAAGAACTTTCTCCTCACCTTGAGCCTAAACTTCCCCTGGCGCAGTTTGAGGCAGGTCTATCCCTGATGGCAGTGAGCTGGTAAATCATCCAGTCAGTATAGGGAGCTGTACCATTCAGCCATCCTGAACTTTGTTTAACTACAGTGCATTACAAATAACCATTTCACTGAAGTTTTACCAATGATTTCAATAAGAGAAAATTGCATTTTTGATAGAGCTTAAACCTGCTTCTGCTTGTGCCTGAGACCTCTCCCCAGCATCATTGCCCCTCTCTGGACATGTTCAAGTGTCTCAACATCCTTCTTAAACTGAGGGGCCATTCTTAAGCCATGTTATTACTCTAATCTCTCTCAGAGTAAGGTAGCTGCAAGGTCTACAGAATTTGGCCTTGGGGGCTGTAGTAACTGAAAGTTTGTGATGATCAAATTTAGACCATGTCACTGTCTAGATTTTTTCTTCAAATGGCTCTTGCAGACCTTCACTGTGTTCTGGGCTGGGTAGTCTTTCTAGTGCTCTAGCAAAGTCCATCTGAAACTTGACAGCACTTTCTCAGTGTGCACTATAAATTTACCCAGAGGCTGGGATTTCAGCTGGATGAGGAATGCTGGCTGTGAGCTAAAACTTTTTTTAATTATAAGTTTTGTGTTAGCAAATTTGATTTGGAGAAACCATTTTTCATTAGCTACAGGGAACGCAGTGAAAATACCAAGGAAAGCTTTGCAGATGAAAAGCTTTCCTTTCAGGAAAGAAGAGGGGGAAAAAAAGGGAAAATGCCATAATAAAATGAAATTACATCTTGAAATGTTGGATGGTTTATTCTATTATTTCCTGGCAGAACAGCAGTAACAATACATAATTGTGACAGGCAGTGGAATGCTCCAGCACAGCTTTACTTGATACCATGTGTCCTGATGGGGTGCTTGGTGCCATGGTTTAGTTGATTAGATGGTGTTGGGTGATAGGTTGGACTCAAAGGACTCAAAAAGTCTCAAAGGACTTTTCCAACCTGGTTCATTCTATTCTATTCTGTTCTACTCCTACTATTCCATTCTATTCCATTCCATTCTATTCTATTCCATTCTATTCTATTCTATTCTATTCTATTCTATTCTATTCTATTCTATTCTATTCTATTCTATTCTATTCTATTCTATTCTATTCCATTCCATTCTATTCTATTCTATTCTATTCTATTCCATTCTATTCTATTCTATTCTATTCTATTCTATTCTATTCTATTCTGGGGGCAGTAGTTGATCTGCTGGAGGGCAGAGAGGCTTTGCAGGGGGACCTCGACAGGCTGGGCAGATGGGCAGAGTCCAACGGCATGAGATTTAACACATCCAAGTGCAGGGTTCTGCACATTGGCCACAACAACCCATGCAGTGCTACAGGCTGGGTCAGAGTGGTTGGAGAGCAGCCAGGCAGAGAGGGACCTGGGGGTGCTGGTTGATTGTAGGTTGAACATGAGCCTGCAGTGTGCCCAGGCAGCCAAGAAGGCCAATGGCATCCTAGCCTGCATCAGAAACAGTGTGGCCAGCAGGAGCAGGGAGGTCATTCTGCCCCTGTACACTGCACTGGTTAGGCCACACCTTGAGTCCTGTGTCCAGTTCTGGGCCCTCAGTTTAGGAAAGATGTTGTCTTGCTGGAGCGTATCCAGAGAAGGGCAACAAAGTTGGTGAGGGGTTGGAAGACAAGCCCTATGAGGAGAGGCTGAGGGAGCTGGGGTTGCTTAGCCTGGAGAAGAGGAGACTGAGGGGTGACCTTATGCTCTCTACAACTACCTGAAGGGAGGTTGTAGCCAGGCGGAGGTTGGTCTCTTCTCCCAGGCAGCCAGTACCAGAACAAGAGGACACAGTCTCAGGCTGCGCAGGGCAGGTTTAGACTGAAGTTAGAAGAAGTTCTATACTGAGAGAGTGATTGCCCACTGGAATCAGCTGCCTGTGGAAGTGGTGGAGTCACCTTCATTGGAGGTGTTCAAGAAGAGGCTTGATGGGGTGCTTGGTGCCAGGGTTTAGTTTTTTAGTTGTTTAGGTGGGCTGTATTGTACTGTATTGTACTGTATTGTACTCTTTTGTACTGTATTGTACTGTATGGTACTGTATTGTATTTTAGGTGGGTTGGATTGGTTGATGGGTTGGATGTGATGATCTTGGAGGTCTCTTCCAACCTGGTGTATTGTATTATTGTATTATTGTATTATTCCATTCCATTCCATTCCATTCCATTCCATTCCATTCTATTCTATTCTATTCTATCCTATTCTATTCTATTCTATTCTATTCTATTCTATTCCATTCCATTCCATTCCATTCCATTCCATTCCAATTCATGAATAATGAATAATGAAATTATATAGATTTTGAATTTATTTTTTAATACTCTTCTGTTAAGTTTTGCAAACATGAAAGGCACTGATTTTCATTTGAATTTACTGTGAGTAAAATCTTTTCAAATGTGTAACTTTCTCATAAAAATTAAAATGATCTTTTTTCCAGCCATCTCTTAGGTAGTAAGTTTAGGAAACATGTTGACTTGCTGGAAGGTGTCCAGACAAGGGCAACAAAGCTGGGGAAGGGTCTGGAGCACAGCCCTGTGAGGAGAGGCTGAGGGAGCTGGGGTTGCTTAGCCTGGAGAAGAGGAGGCTCAGGGGAGACCTTCTTGCCCTCTACCTGAAGGGAGGTTGTAGGCAGGTGGAGGTTGGTCTCTTCTTCCAGGCAACCAGCACCAGAACAAAAGGACACAGTCTCAAGCTGTGCCAGGGCAGGTTTAGGCTGACTATTCAGAAGAAATTCTTCCCAGAAAGAGAGATTGGCCATTGGAATGTGCTGCCCAGGGAGCTGGTGGAGTCACCATCACTGGAGGTGTTTAGGAAGAGACTGGATGAGGCACTTGGTACCATGGTTTAGTTGGTTAAATGGCGTTGGGTGACAGATTTGGACTTGATGTTCTCAAAGGTCTTTTCCAACCTGGTCTATTCTATTCTATTCTATTCTATTCTATTCTATTCTACTCTACTCTACTCTATTCTATTCTATTCTATTCTATTCTATTCTATTCTATTCTACTCTACTCTACTCTACTCTATTCTATTCTATTCTATTCTATTCTATTCTATTCTATTCTATTCTATTACTTAGGGTCTCATCTAGTTGTAGTTTCTCTTTTCCTATCAAAATCTTTTAACTCACTTCTTTCTGTCTGTTGCTATTCCAGGAGGAAGCATAACTTTTTCTTTTTGAGTGGTGCTTCATAGAATCAGTTTGAACTGCCCAGAGTTTACAGACTCTAGCATCAGAAAGAATCCATTTAACGATGGAAATGGCACAATAAAGTAAGGCACGTTACCTTCCAAAGTGTTTCGGAAGCTGAAATTGGCCATTTTATCCATGGATCCAGATTCATACTGAGGCAGTGACAGACAGAATTCAACTTCAGCTGAGGATGGCAGCCTTGGGGTCCTTGATTTATCGTTGTTCCCAGGATTTCGCAGGATGGGCCCCTCGCTCGTGGCGTTGCACAGAGCCTGCTGGCTGTTGTACTCCTCGGACCGAGTGCAAATGACCTGTGCAAAATACCTTCTGTTAGCAGAGCTGCAGTTGTGAAAAACAAAAGCAAGCAAAAGAGATACTTGGATTATATAATTTTTTTCTTTTTTTGGAGGAGCTGTGGTGGGTTGAAGTTTCCCCTTTTGGCAGACCAGCGCAGTTAGGAGCAAATGGAGCTGTATTTACCAGCAAAACACACACTCTACAATGGAATGCAATGACTGTGTACCCAATATCCAGGGGTTACAATATGATACAGATATTTACCACTAAGAAACAGCACAAGGACCCCCACTGGCCAAGGACCAGGGGAAGCTACTAGCTTCTCCCTCCCTGCCTCTCCCCTTACTGCCCTGTACAAAAGGGACAAGAGAAAGGAACAGAGAAGTTAGACTTAGCCAAGGCCAGACAAAGCAGGTTGTCTCTCCACAGTGAAGCAAAAACAGTGAGGAGGGGAGGGGAGGGGAGGGGAGGGGAGGGGAGGGGAGGGGAGGGAGGGGAGAGGGGAGGGGGGGGGAGGGAGGGGAGGGGAGGGGAGGGGAGAATTGTTATGGTACAGCTCCTCTTATTCCAGGTATTTACCCAATGAATTTGTTTAGAATAATCTTTTATTTTCTTTTTTACACCCAATAGTGACTTATTTATATTTTTCTACTTTTCTGCTTTAAATCTGTAACTAAATTTTAAAGATGTAGCCTAAAACCACCACAGGAGCAAAGAGAATGTACAATGTAATCAATTTGTTGCAAGATCATGTATTAATCTGGAAGTGTTCTATGCATGATTTTAATCTAAACAGGGTTATTTCATAGACACTCTTCAACTTCAATGCACATTTTGAAATAATACACTAATCTGCATCTGAAACTACCCATTTGGACTAAGGCATCAATTCTCATTTATGCCCATGAAAACGTAAGGCTAAATTCAGTGTTACCTACCAATGCAACAAGACCTAACTAGAATTAAATGTTCATAGAATCATAGAATCAATAAGGTTGGAAAAGACCCTCAAGAATCATCAAGTTCAACCTATCACCCAGGACCTCATTACTACTAAACCATGGCACCAAGTGCCACATCCAATCCCCTCTTGTACACCTCCAGGGACGGTGACTCCACCACCTCCCTGGGCAGCACATCCCAATGGCCAATTCCTCTTTCTGGGAAGAACTTTCTCCTCACTTCCAGCCTGAATCTCCCCTGGCGCAGCCTGAGACTGTGTCCTCTTGTTCTGGTGCTGGTTGCCTGGGAGAAAAGACCAACCCCCACCTGGCTACAACCTCCCTTCAGGTAGTTGTAGAGAGCAAGAAGGTCTCCCCTGAGCCTCCTCTTCTCCAGGCTAAGCACAGAAGTGATCAGAATGAGAGGGAGGACGTATTTTTTTCATATTCTGGTAAAACAAACTTGCAGGGAATTAGTCCAAGGACTAATTCATGTTTGTATGATATTCAGACACTTGTCTGACATGGAGTCAGGATGGAGCAAAATATAATGACCTAACAACAAGCAGAATATTGAAGTAGAAGGTTTGGTGGGTGTGCATACTGTGCATACTGGTGCAGCTGCAAATGAAACAAAACACCAGAGGCTCAAAAACTCCCAGGAGTTGTGTTGTGTGTTTTTCAGGTGTGGTGGAACACAAGCCCTATGGAACACAAGCCCTATGAGGAAAGGCTGAGGAAGCTGGGGTTGCTTAGCCTGGAGAAGAGGAGACTGAGGGGTGACCTTATTGCTCTCTACAACTACCTGAAGGGAGGTTGTAGCCAGGCAGAGGTTGGTCTCTTCTCCCAGGCAGCCAGTACCAGAACAAGAGGACACAGTCTCAGGCTGTGCCAGGGCAGGTTGAGGCTGGATGTTAGGAAGAAGTTCTATACAGAGAGAGTGATTGCCCATTGGAATCAGCTACCCATGGAGGTGGTGGAGTCACCTTCATTGGAGGTGTTCAGGAGGAGATGGGGTGCTTGGCTGCATGGTTTTAGTTGGAGGCTCTGAACTCAAGCTGCTGTCTATTATTTCTCTTTGCTTCTGGAAAATACACCAAAATAAATGGAACTCCAAAGCACCAGACACCTTTTCAAAAGATAGGAGTCTGTGGTTAGAAGGTAATCCATCTGGTTAGTGATGACTTTGTGTGGACAAAGAACAGGTCTCATTAGTTGAGTAAGACTCTGCAGGGGGGGAAACACAAACCAACGAACTCTCCTGACTTCTTTTGTAGTGGAGTCATATTTCTATTTCATGAACCAAAACAATGAATGAGAAGGTGCACGGATGAAAACACATCTGCTGTGAAGGGGATGGAAGAGCAGGAGATTCTCTGTTGGTGAAGGGACTGGGAGATTCTTTTTACCACCAATAGCCGTGTACAATTTGCTAAACGGAAACAACACTTGAAGAGGACCTCTGCAGTCAACAGAGAGGGACACCTCCTGAGTGTGTTTCAGACCTCCTAAGCCAGGCACTTGGTAGGTGAGATGGACTTACCTCTGGGGATGCCTAACTCTCTCCATTGACTAAGTCAATGAAAGAAAATTTGTAAAAAATCAATGCAGAAACTGCCTCTGAACTGCAGTTAGCAAGGGAAGCAAAATTAAGAGTGTTCAGCTAAATGCTCTGCTTCTGCATTAGGATGGGATGAATCACACCCTGGAGGCATGGATGTGTCTCTATAGTGACTAAAGACAGAGCCAAAGGCAAGTATGTTTTGCTGCCTAACTAACTTTTGAATTAGCAGAAGGAGAGGAGAAGAATCCTTTCCCAAGTGATTTGACCACGAATTCAAGAAAATGTAGGATGGAGCTCATGATACAACCTAGATTTCTGAAGAATCTGAGGTTCTTAAATGATGTTTCCTATGAATATGGATTCATTTTCTTTTTTTTTCTTAGGAGATAAGAAATCTTATCAGAGAAATTTATCCTCACAGGCTGCTTTAGGAGTTGAAGACTGCGCTGGTTTGTTAAAACTCCTAAGCTTCCCTTGGATCTGCAGTCAGTTTTCCAGCAGAGAGTTCCATGTGGACATGGCCCCTGCCCAGAAGCTCAGAAGAGAGGGGGAGAGCCATGGTGAGAAGCTCAGAAGAGAGGGGGAGAGCCATGGTTATAAACACAAACTACAGCTGTGGTGCTGGTTTTCTAATTGTTTTGTGTTACTGAGTTTATTCCCATTAAAAGGAACACAGGGGCAGGACACAGGCTGAGGGAGAAGCTCAAGCAGTGTCTTTGTTTGTAAAGGATGCACAGAGCTACGTCCCTAGAAGCGCACTAGTGAAGAAGATAAGGTGTTTTGGCTGGTGGACCCCAAGTGGAGCACTTAGCTCAGAAACTGCATATAAGCAGATTTTCTGTTTAGCTCTGTTTCCTATGGCCCTTGTAGATTTCCATATCTTCTTCTGGCTCCCCTGGCAACAAAGCTGGAGAGGGGTTTGGAGCACAGCCCTATGAGGAGAGGCTGAGGGAGCTGGGGTTGCTCAGCCTGGAGAAGAGGAGGCTCAGGGGAGAACTCAGGAAGGAGTTCTTCACAGAAAGAGAGATTGGCCATTGGAATGTGCTGCCCAGGGAGGTGGTGGAGTCACCATCACTGGAGGTGTTTAAGAAGAGACTGGATGGGGCACGTGGTGCCATGGTTTACTTGATTAGATGGTGTTGGGTGATAGGTTGGGCTCCTGGTTAATTTCTCCTCTCCTCTCCTCTCCTCTCCTCTCCTCTCCTCCTCTCCTCTCCTCTCCTCTCCTCTCCTCTCCTCTCCTCTCCTCTCCTCGAGTCTCCTCGAGTCTCCTCGAGTCTCCTCTCCTCTCCTCGAGTCTCCTCTCCTCTCCTCTCCTCGAGTCTCCTCTCCTCGAGTCTCCTCTCCTCGAGTCTCCTCTCCTCTCCTCGAGTCTCTTCTCCTCTCTTCTCCTCGAGTCTCCTCGAGTCTCCTCTCCTCTCCTCGAGTCTCTTCTCCTCTCTTCTCCTCGAGTCTCCTCGAGTCTCCTCTCTTCTCCTCGAGTCTCCTCTCCTCGAGTCTCTTCTCCTCTCTTCTCCTCTCTTCTCCTCGAGTCTCCTCTCCTCGAGGCTCCTCTCCTCTCCTCGAGTCTCCTCTCCTCGAGTCTCCTCTCCTCGAGTCTCCATCTTCTACTTTCCCCTTTGCCATGGGGATATAGCCCCACTGTGTTCTAAAGAGGAATCTCTATGATGCTTTCAAGACTGGATTTTCAGAGATTAAGACAGGGAATCTTCAAGGATGAGCTCAAGCACATTAAACAAAGGAACATTTCCCCTTCATTCTGTTTATCCATTTCAGTGGGATTTAATGCAACTGTTAATGTTATAAGGCCTGTAAATGGTTAGAGTGCTGTTTCATTTCTTTTTTGTCCATTTATGTCTCAGTGTACTGTTTGACTAACCAAATTCACCCTAAACAGAAGCCAGATGCTATAAAGCATCTGGTAACTCAGGGCCAAGAGATGCCAGCATAAGGGACAGGAATCAAAATGTTTATTTGTAATCTTCTGCTATTTGTTCTGAACTCTAAATTAAAGTCTGCTCATAAAATTAGGCAGGGTGCTTTTCCAGAAAGGTATAATTTATGTAATATAAATTATGGGTCTATCCTGAAACTATAATTTGCTGTTTTATCATTCATGTGATGTGTAGAGGATAACAGAACATAGGTCAGTTAAATGGTTCACTCTGCATGTAATCTGCATAAATCACACACAAAGCAGGTCACATCGTTGCTGCCTTTTCATTCAGCAGGAAGAGATTGTATGAGGAGTGCACTTCACAGAATCACAGAATCAATAAGGTTGGAAAAGGCCTCAGAGATCATCAAATCCAACCTAGCACCCAACACCTCAGGACTAACTAAACAACCATGGCTCCAAGTGCCACATCCAATCCTTTTTGAACACCTCCAGGGATGGTGACTCCACCACCTCCCTGGGCAGCACATTCCAATGGCCAATCTCTCTTTCTGGGAAGAACTTCTTCCTAACATCCAGCCTAAACCTCCCCTGGCACAGCTTGAGACTGTGTCCTCTTGTTCTGGTGCTGGTTGCCTGGGAGAAGAGACCAACCCCCAGCTGGCTACAACCTCCCTTCAGGGAGTTGTAGAGAGCAAGAAGGTCTCCCCTGAGCCTCCTCTTCTCCAGGCTAAGCAACCCCAGCTCCCTCAGCCTCTCCTCACAGGGCTCCAAAGCCCTCCCCAGCCTTGTTGCTCTTCTGTGGACACGTTCCAGCAACTCAAGATCTTTTCTAAGCTGAGTGGCCCAGAACTGCACTCAAGGTGCTGAGTACAGAGGCAGAATGACTTCCCTGCTCCTGCTGGCCACACTATTTCTGATGCAGGCCACAATGCCATTTGCCTTCTTGGCCACCTGGGCACACTGCTGACTCATGTTCAGCCAGCTGTCATCTTCCTTTCAAGACGATTCTAAACCATTTTTTCTGTTCACCCTGGACAAAGGTTTGTATTCAGTCTCCACCAAGTGCCTGCTCTTCTGCCTGCGTAAATTGTTTTGCTCCAGGGAAATTTGTAGGAGGATGCTCTAAGGAAGAGCTTATGTAAGTAATTAGCAGAGCAAATGCCAGTAGATGGCAGTCCTGAATACGCAGCATAGCTCCGGGGCCTTGCAGCATCCAGCAAGGAAAAAACACCCTTCTGTGCAGCGCAGTTGAGATCTTTAGCACAGCTCTTTGCTCGGTTTCTTAGAAAACAGAGGAAGTGTGCGGGAGCGCTGCTGCTGTCTCACACCTTGGCGCACGTGGGAAACCCTGTTCTCTTTTGAAGTGTTCAGCTGCTTCCACAGACCAGCCCCTGCACCTACAGAGAGTGAATTGCATCACAGCAATCTTCAGCCCTTCGTCTGCTGTTTTCTACATTCAAAGCTTTGTGAGTTTTGGCGGCAAAGTCTTTGAGGTAGCTTTGAACTTGGCAGATCCAAGCTCACAGGGACGTACAATGTATGTCATACATACCCCAGTGCCTGGACAAGGTTCAGTACTGTAATAGATGCTCAAATAGCCTGCAGAAGAGGAGGCTCAGGGGAGACCTTCTTGCTGTCCACAACTACCTGAAGGGAGGTTGTAGCCAGGTGGGGGTTGGTCTCTTCTCCTAGGCACCCAGCACCAGAACAAGAGGACACAGTCTCAAGCTGTGCCAGGGGAGGTTTAGGCTGGATGTTAGGAAGAAGTTCTTCATAGAGAGAGAGATTGGCCATTGGAATGTGCTGCCCAGGGAGGTGGTGGATTTGACATCACTGGAGGTGTTTAGGAGGAGACTTGATGGGGTGCTTGGTGCCGTGGTTTAGTTGGTTAGATAGTGTTGGGTGATAGGTTGGACTTGATGATCTCAAAGGTCTCTTCCAACCTGGTCTGGTCTATTCTATTCTATTCTATTCTATTCTATTCTATTCTATTCTATTCCATTCCATTCCATTCCATTCCATTCCATTCCACAGAATGCTCTGCATTTCCCTAGTTTGCTGGTGAATGATGGCCACTCGAAGGGCTAATCCACACCTCAGCTTTCTTTAGAGCTAGTTCCTTGCTCTGTGTCTCTCCTGAGCCATTGAAAGAGGAGTCTGCTCCCATCCAGAAACTGTATCAGCATGTTTCCATAGTTCTGTGCTTCAGGTTAATATTGCCTAGAAGGACCACTTCACACTACAGCCAGAGCAACCACATGACTTGCACATCTCTGTTGCCCACCCCAGTTCTCCAAAGGCTGTGGTGTGGGAACTTAATGGCACATCTCCACGTGGGACACTCATCAATTGGAGCCTTGGGTCTCATTATTTTGCAGTGATTCATTGCCTTCCTCCACTTATTCTCACATCCTTGCTTGGGAATGTCATTAGAGTGCAGCACTCACACTGGATTTCAAACATTTGGCAGTTGTAAAGCGGTTTAATTTTTACCTTATTTTGGCTGCATCAGGGCCTGGCCTAATCCAACCCTAATTAAGTAGCATCCAGAAGCCATTTACTCACCAAGCTGGGAGAAGAAAAGGAAATCCCCACAGAGCCTGGCAAGAGAACAAACTGTATTTTGGGAACTTGCTTCTATAGGCAGAACTTCAAAAGTTGATGTACCTATAGCACAAAGTGTTCAGAGACTCTGTATGTTCCTGTTTTAAGAGGCTTCATTCTTCACCTGCTCCTCAATATCAGTGAGAGTGGAAAGGTAAAACAGAGGACTGAATGAAAAAAAAATGAAGTCAAATAAATTCTAAACAACATCTTTGTGCAAGGGTAAGGCCATTAATCATCTTTCTGACCCAGGCAACATAGGCATTCACTGGAGGAGCTGTGAAACTC
Source organism: Colaptes auratus (assembly GCA_015227895.2). Lineage (NCBI taxonomy): Eukaryota > Metazoa > Chordata > Aves > Piciformes > Picidae > Colaptes > Colaptes auratus. The sequence continues at coordinate 27,416,943 of CM037631.1, forward strand.
AGGCTAAAAAGAGATGAGACAAACTTGAAGTGACAGCACTGAAACAAACTCAGGGCTTTCAGGGTATTTTCTCAGCTTCCTGTAAAAGATGCCTGAGTCTCATCTCTTTGCTCAGAGGAAGCCTAAAACTAGCAGGGTAATGTACACCTTATTCAGCACCTCAGAATGGTGCTGGGGTAGAGTAGGAAACTCTGTTGTCAGTTATTGCTTAAATATTCATTGGCACTTTCTGGTTTGGCAGACTGTGATTCTGTGCTCTCTGGCTCTTTCCAAGCTGTACTGTCAGTGTTGCTGTCTCCATGTCTACTGCAAATTTACAAAGACATGTCTCTAGGTAAGCTTCTTTTGCTGAGAAATTATTAAAAAGCCCCAAATTTTAATGAAATTCCTTAGCTATTCCTTGACCAGGTGGCCAAGAAGGCCAATGGCATCCTGTCCTACATCAGGAATAGTGTGGCAGGCAGGAGCAGGGAAGTCATTGTGCCCCTCTACTCTGCACTGGTTAGGCCACACCTTGAGTCCTGTGTCCAGTTCTGGGCCCCTCAGTTTAAGAAGGACATTGAGACACTTGAACGTGTCCAGAGAAGGGCAACAAGGCTGGGGAGAGGCCTTGAGCACAGCCCTGTGAGGAGAGGCTGAGGGAGCTGGGGTTGCTTAGCCTGCAGAAGAGGAGGCTCAAGGGAGACCTTCTTGCTCTCTACAATTACCTGAAGGGAGGTTGTAGCCAGGAAGGGGTTGGCCTCTTCTCTCTAGCAACCAGCACCAGAACAAGAGGACAGAGTTGCAAGCTGCACCAGGGGAGATTTAGGCTGGAGGTGAGGAGAAAGTTCTTCCCAGAAAGAGGAATTGGCCATTGGAATGTGCTGCCCAGGGAGGTGGTGGAGTCACTGTCCCTGGAGGTGTTCACAAGGGGATTTGGATGTGGCACTTGGTGCCATGGTCTAGCCATGGGGTCTGTGGTGACAGGTTGGACTCGATGATCTTCAAGGTCTCTTCCAACCTTGGTGATACTGTGATTTATAATCCATGTAAAGGTATTATTAGGAGATCAGTCTTAATAAACTCTCATTTTTCAATTACTTACTCCATTTGTGTTGGGTTTTGTTTTGTTGGGGGGTTTTGGTTGGGTTTGTTTATTTGTTGTTTGTTTGTTTGTTTGTTTGTTTTACCAGCATGTAGCTGGCACCAAAACCTATTAAGTTGCAATAAAAACTAGTAATTGAGTTCATGAGATACTCAGAAGTCCACAAGCAGAAGCATGTAAGACTTGGGCTGATTAATGAATTAATAAGTGTTGGATTCTGGGGTTTGTAGTTTTGGAACTTTCCTGCAGGTTTTAGAGGTGAACATACAATAGTGCTTCAAATGATACTCTCAGTCCATTCACCTAGCTATTCAGCTCCCTGATAAACTCTGCTTAGAATTAAATAACTGTCTGAATAGCTTATGAAGTCATATTTTTCAGCTAATGGATCTAAAGAAGTGTCATTATTAGTTCAGGAGTGTTATATCCATTTTCTCTTTGTGTGACTTGTTTCCCTTTCATAGTGGCTTTGCATCTGTGTAAGCCATTCTGCAGGCTGGTATAGAATGAAGTGCTAAGGGAAACTCTTGTTGCTTGCAGTCTCAAGCTGTGCCAGGGGAGGTTTAGGCTGGATGTTAGGAAGAAGTTCTTCACAGAAAGAGAGATTGGCCATTGGAATGTGCTGCCCAGGGAGATGGTGGAGTCACCATTGGTGGAAGTGTTTAAGAAGAGCCTGGATGAGGCACTTGGTGCCATGGTTTGGTTGATTAGATGGTGTTGGGTGATAGGTTGGACTCAATGACCTCTAAGGTCTTTTTCCAACCTGGTTAAGTCTGTGATTCTGTGATCTGCAAGCACGCAGCTCTCCATGGCATCAACTACTTCTCTCAAGTCACACTTAGCAGGCTAAAGTTGGTGGTACAGCTTCCTTGCTAGAATAGCAAACCTAAACCAGCACTTACATTCCCCTGCCTTATTTTCTTCATCATCTGTCTGGAACACTGTGAACATCTACCGAGAGAGTGATTGCCCACTGGAATCAGCTGCCTGTGGAAGTGGTGGAGTCACCTTCATTGGAGGTGTTCAAGAAGAGGCTTGATGGGGTGCTTGGTGCCAGGGTTTAGTTTTTTAGTTGTTTGTACTGTTTTGTACTGTATTGTACTGTTTTGTACTGTATTGTGCTGTATTGTACTGTATTGTATTTAGGTGGTGGATTGGTTGATGGGTTGGACACGATGATCTTGAAGGTCTCTTCCAACCTGTTGTATTGTATTGTATTGTATTGTATTCTATTCTATTCTATTCTATTCTATTCTATTCATTATTGTATTGTATTGTATCTCCAAACTGTAAATTAGCTACCATCAGAAATACTCTGCCTTTATTTGCAGAAGGCTTTTGCAGAGGTAACTCCATGGACTTTCTCCAAATTATTTCTGGTGCCGAGGAGAGCAGAATTCCACCTGCTATTATTTAACCGAGACATTAAAATTACTGATGGTTTCTAGCAGATCTATTATCTTGAATAATCCTAGAAATGAGCACTAAATGAAAAGATTCTCCAAATGTCATGGAAGATCTCCATTTCCCACAGAGCTTTCTCTTAAGTCAACATGGAATTGCAAAATTTTGCAAAGCTTTGGTAAGCATCATGCAGTCCTAATTCTGAATGCAACACTTGATTCATTACAAACAAGTGATTGAAACCCTGAGAAAATCCTTCCTACTTACCCTAAAGCATCAGCCAAGCAAACAGATAAAAACACTAAAGATGCCTGACACTCTTGCTGTTAAAAACAGAGGCAGGAATCAGAAGTGTCATTTAGATCAGAGAATCAATAAGGTTGGAAAAGGCCTCAGAGATCATCAAGTCCAACCTAGCACCCAACACCTCAGGACTAAGAACCATGGCTTCAAGTGCCACGTCCAATCCTTTTCTGAACACCTCCAGGGATGGTGACTCCACCACCTCCCTGGGCAGCACATTCCAATGACCAATCTCTCTTTCTGGGAATAACTTTCTCCTAAACTCCAGCCTTAACTTCCCCTGGCACAGCTTGAGACTGTGTCCTCTTGTTCTGGTGCTGGGTGCCTGGGAGAAGAGACCAACCCCCACTTGGCTGCAACCTCCTTTCAGGTAGTTGTAGAGAGCAATGAGGTCTCCCCTGAGCCTCCTCTTCTCCAGGCTAAGCAACCCCAGCTCCCTCAGCCTCTCCTCTCAGGGCTGTGCTCCAGACCTCTCCCCAGCCTCCTTGCCCTTCTCTGGACATGTTCAAGTGTCTGAATATCCTTCTTACCTCGAGGGGCCCAGAACTGGAACAGGGGGAAAACACAGGCAGAAAATTCACTCAGCTAAGTGAGAGCAGCAGTATTTTCAAGAAAAAGTGAGGCAAAAGCAAGACTTTCAGGATGAATTCATGGGTATCCATGTTGCCATGGCAACTTCTCAATGGAATTAAGTATTTTCTCCTTTCTTTGGGGATTAAAAATAAAAATAAAACAAATTAAAGAAAAAAAAAAAAACAACCAACCAAACAAAAGCAATACCCAGAGAGATGCTGGTCTGCAAGAAGGTATTTTACTTCTCTCTTAAAGATTCCATTTAATTTTATTTTTTTTCCAATAAATCAGTAACTGTTTCTTCTCATGCAGACATTGTTTTGTTTATTCTTTGGAAAGAGGCTTAACATTCTAAAAAGCACACCATATTATAGATGTGATATTCATAAAGGTTTCTCTTGCCCTCTTTTTACTTTGAATTCTTCTTAAAAGCCTAAATTCCTTCACATTTCTGGATTCTCCTCTTTTCTTTATTTTTTTCTTTCTTTCCCCTCTCTTGCTGTTTAGCTACAGAGCTTGGGTAATCAGCTGCAGATCTGCTATTCTGCTGCAGCTCTCTGGCTGTTTTCTGGTTCATGCTAAGGCTATTTTTATTCCTTTCTGATTTTCTGGAGTGAGAATCTGATACAGAATACAGAATTAACCAGGTTGGAAAAGGCCTTTGAGATCACCGAGTCCAACCTATCACCCAACACCACCTGATCAACTAAACCATGGCACCAAGTGCCTCATCCAGGCTCCTCTTAAACACCTCCAGTGATGGTGACTCCACCACCTCCCTGGGCAGCACATTCCAATGGCCAATCTCTCTTTATGGGAAGAACTTCTTCCTAACATCCAGCCTAAACCTCCCCTGGCGCAGCTTGAGACTGTGTCCTCTTGTTCTGGTGCTGGTTGCCTGGGAGAAGAGACCAACCCCCACCTGGCTACAACCTCCCATGTGCTACTTGAAGGAACTGTATTGGTGGTCAATCCTTCATAAACAATTGTTTAAATTCGATTTCAAGGCTGATAAAGAAACATCAGTTTGCATTCTATCTTCACCCCACACTCACTGAAAATGCAGATCTGTTCAATCTCTTTCTTTCTCCAGGGAAGATGGCAGAGATATAGAAAGGCAGAAGGTGTTGAGGGGGAGTAATGACTTTTGAAGGTAAAGTCATTTTTGTCTTAATTTGGAAATATTGATAAAAGTCTAATATTTCCAATAGTGGATAAAAATACAAGTGGAAAGAGCCATTTTCAGAATGGAATGGAATGGAATGGAATGGAATGGAATGGAATGGAATGGAATGGAATGGAATGGAATGGAATGGAACAGAGTAGAATAGACCAGGTTGGAAAAGACCTTCGAGATCATCGAGTCCAACCTATCACCCAACACCATCTAATCAACTAAACCATGGTACCAAGTGCCTCATCCAGTCTCTTCTTAAACACCTCCAGGGATGGTGACTCCACCACCTCCCTGGGCAGCACATTCCAATGGCCAATCTCTCTTTCTGGGAAGAAATTCTTCCTAACATCCAGGCTAATTACTTGGAAAACATCAACAAAGGAATTAGATGCCCTTACATACATATACTGCCAATGGATGTATTTTCAAGAGAGCACAACTTTAATTTTTCATCTATTAAAGTCATGTAAAATCATCTGTTAACCTGTTTCATAAATATTGTCTTAATTTGCAGAACATGTTTGTGGCAACTGAATTTAAGTGAGGAGTTACAGACCTGACTCTGTCCAGTTCTGGGCTCCTCAGTTTAGGAAAGATGTTGAGTTGCTGGAAGGTGTCCAGAGAAGGGCAAGAAAGCTGGGGAGGGGTTTGGAGCACAGCCCTGTGAGGAGAGGCTGAGGGAGCTTAGCCTGGAGAAGAGGAGGCTCAGGGGAGAACTTATTGCTCTCAACAACTACCTGAAGGGAGGTTGTAGGCAGGTGGGGGTTGGTCTCTTCTCCCAGGCAACGACACAGTCTCAGAGGTTTAGTCTGGATGTTAGGAAGAAATTCTTGCCAGAAAGAGTGATTGGCCCTTGGAATGTGCTGCCCAGGGAGGTGGTAGAGTCACCATCACTGGAGGTGTTTAAGAAGAGCCTGGATGAGGCACTTGGTGCCATGGTTTAGTTGATTAGATGGTGTTGGGTGACAGGTTGGACTCGATGATCTCAAAGGTCTTTTCCAACCTGGTTAATTCTGTCTTGATTCAGTATTAAATATAGTCATGGCTGCTTGTAAAGTTTCTGGGTACTTATTACCAGGTTTGAAAATTTCTAGTAATCTTGCTATGATTAGTAGTTATTTCAAGAAAAAGGAAAAGAAAAAAAACCCTCAAAAATCCCTCCTCCCCCCAAAAAACCCAAACACCAGAGGCAATCTGACCTCTCCTTTTAAAAACTTCTGCCAGCAACTTGCCATCTTCTTTGTGCAATCTGTTGCCTACTACCTTGATTTTCTCATCTAATATTTTGTATTGATAGCTCTGTTCAACACAACCAGTTGAATTCTAATTTCATTTAATCCACTCTGATATTTGTCCCATTTTCACCTAACTCTTTATTCAGCTCAGAGCAGAACAGCATCGGATCTGCTGCATTCTGGTAGTGCAATCTTGTGAAGTTATTGCATTTACCCTGTTAGAAATTAGCAGAATCTTAGGAAACCCATCCCTGTAGCTATATCTATTTTATGGCCATGCCTACACTGGTGAATTAAATGTGGCCAGGAAATTTCCTGGGAACTGCAGCCAAATGGCATGAAACAATCCATGACTGTGCCAGTAAAATCCTTGGTCTCCCAAGCAGGGTGCCTAGATGCAAACATTATGCTGGAAATGGTTTCTGAAAGGTACATTTCTAGGGGAGAACTGGCCAATACATGCAGAATGTATGGCAGAAAATAGGCTTGTGGGAATGTTTGAATTTCCAGGTATGTACACAGCCTACATTGTGCAGAGGACACAAATCAAGACGAAACACAGTATAATCAGCCCAGTTGGTTGCTGTTTTGTACTGCTAGAGCATCAAAGAGCTGCTGGAGCTTTTATCTCTTTCACTTTTCATTAGATCACTAAAACTCCCCAAACCTTCATTTGGGCTGTTGCTACAGAAATAAATAGAACAAAGAGAGATTTACACCAACATAATCACAGACTTCAGCGCCAGAAGGGACTGTTGCTATTGTCATGATGGAGTGCATCTATGGAAGCCAATAGACCTTTGTCACTGTATTTCAGGCGATGTGGCAGTAATGAGCAAGAGACAAAAATATGTCTAGAAACTCCCAGTGTTAGCACAACACAGTTCAGCTATAAGGGAACACACAACCTATGTAAATATGCACATTTAGACTGGTTTGATTTGCTGTGCTTTTAAGTGACAGGAATAACTGCTGAATTTACTTCTTTGCTCCTCTGAGCAACAGAGATTAGTTCTTATGTATCTGTATGAGAACTAGAGATATAGCTTAGAGCTGTAGCTCTTACATGTGAACTGTGTAGCTGGTTCTTCTGCATTCTAAAGATTCACTTTGGTTGGTTTGTTGTGCTATTTTGTTTTGTGGTTCTTTTTTTTGGTTTAATTGAAATCAGGCAACTTAACTGCAGAGTTTTAACTCTTGGATGGAAGAAAGCACTGGGAGATGGGAAGAGCCTCTGAAAACTCTGTTTCTGATGGCATCATTCAGTCACCAACTGTCTGGCAATGGTTGTGCACTAGCAATTTGTGCAGATAAATCCTGGCTCTCTATCAGCAGACTCCTTCCTTCAGTAGCCTGTTTAGACTGCTAAGAGCCATACCTGAAAAACTGGCGTGAATTTTCCTCCTTTCACCCTAACTTTAGGTTCTTAATTAGACAAACTAAATCCTACATGCAGAAAGAGAATAGACACCTCTAAATGAGGAATGTATCCCCACACAATCTGAATTGCTCTCTGGCAGTGCTTGTTGTTTTCTTCAGGAACATTTAAGAGAATGAAGCTTTGCCCTAACTTTAGGTTCTTAGACAAACTAAATCCTAACTTTGGGTTCTCCACCCTGACTTCAGGTTCTTAATTAGACAAACTAAATCCTAACTTTAGGTTCCTCACCCTGACTTTAGGTTTTTAATTAGACAAACTAAACCCTAACTTTGGGTTCCTCACCCTGACTTCAGGTTCTTAATTAGACAAACTAAATCCTAACTTTGGGTTTCTCACCCTGACTTTAGGTTCTTAATTAGACAAACTAAACCCTAACTTTGGGTTCCTCACCCTGACTTTAGGCTCTTAATTAGACAAACTAAACCCTAACTTTGGGTTCCTCACCCTGACTTTAGGCTCTTAATTAGACAAACTAAATCCTAACTTTGGGTTCCTCACCCTGACTTTAGGTTCTTAATTAGACAAATTAAATCCTAAATTTGGGTTCCTCACCCTGACTTTAGGTTCTTAATTAGACAAACTAAATCCTAACTTTGGGTTCCTCACCCTGACTTCAGGTTCTTAATTAGACAAACTAAATCCTAACTTTAGGTTCTTCACCCTAACTTTAGGTTCTCAATTAGACAAACTAAATCCTACAATCATAAAGAGAATAGACACCTCTAAATGAGGAATGTGTCTCCACACAATGTGAATTGCTCACTGGCAGTGCTTGTTGTTTTCTTCAGGAACATTTAAGAGAATGAAGCGTGGCTAAGCTCCCAGATTGTGTACCTAACTTATGTGCCCAAAGTCAAGTAGGGTAATTGTGGCACAATCAGTCTTGCCCTTCCCCTGTCCTTACCTGCCATGAGGAAAAAAACGATGCTGGGCTGAGTAAATTGGGGTTGGTAGGATGCCTGCCCCCCATGTATTCATCAGTGCAGACCACACAGTCCTCTGCATCACGCCAGTCCCAGTAGGGGATGGTGAAGTTCCCGTCACCTGTTATCTTCTGGATCTCGCGCTCCCACAGCAGCAGGAAGGCTCGGTGCCAGGGCAGAAAGCCAGGCGCTTCATGGGCAAAGTCAATGTCCCTCCACACGTTGGACCCACCTAAAAGCGTGTCCCGAGAGGCGTAGTAATGCATCCACACGAAGAGATCATACACATTGATGCTGCTGAACATGGGGTTGGAGCCATTGTTCATCTGGGCGTACGTGCCGGTAGCAATCACATAGTCCTGGGTGGGGGTATTCTTTGCCAAGTTAAGGTAGGCAAGAAACTTGTCTTTCTCACTGGTGGTGAGCTGGAAGATGTTTCTTCTTGTTCTCAGTTGCCTTTCAGTGCAATTCAGTCCTGAGAAACCGAACTTGCATTCCCCACAGTTGAATCCCATGAAGTTGCCTTCACATTGACACGTCCGGTTGTAAAACACAGAGGGCCATTCCTCTCTGTCATCCACCCCTGAGAAAGGGAACTGCGGTCCCAGCGGAGCCTGAGAGAGCAGGATATTCTGGCACGACCCCCTGCTGGAAAGCTCCCCACAAGGAGACCCATCTCCATCCCAGGGGGGACAGCACTCCTTCTTCAGCAAACTCGGTGTGTTTGCACAGGCTCTGGGGAACTGCCCCGCTGACGGCTGAAGGATGACGAGCAGGAAACCCACGGCAAACAAGGACATCCTTGCAAAGCAGCAGGAGAGCATTTGAGTTACGCTTCAGTGCATGGAGTGCTCTCTCCAAGCCCTCCAAAGCCCTGGCTGTGAAAGAAATTCCTCCTCTCCACCAGGAATGCTTCACTGCTGACTTCTGCTACAGTGCACCCCCCAGCGTGCTTCCCCATTCCTCCCCTGGATGCATTTACACACAAAATACACCTCAGAGTTAATCTGATTATCACATGCTCTGTGTGAAAGAGCAGGGGCTTTCTCCCCACCCCCTGCAGATTTCAAAATACAGGCACTTATTATGGACTTTCATCTTCTGCCTAGCACATGATTGCTTTCCTCTGGCAATTGGAAAGGAAGTAACCCAAAAATTCGGACACAGAAATAATTGTTGTCTTTCCAAAGTCCCTGTTTGGTTGTATGCTTTAGAGTAAAAGGTTGTTTTAGAAAAGACCCAGAAGAATTTATTGTATTTATTTGTATTGAATATGATCAGTTACATCAGAACAGTGAACCTAAAAATGAGAAAATAAACAATTCTGGGGGAAGATATCTATTTCATTTCTGTTTTAAGATGAAGAAAACATAAGATGTGGTCAGCCTAAGTGTGAACATAGGTGGAATCAGAACAAATAGCTGGGCTTGGCACTTTCATATTCAGCCTAAGCTGCTGTTCCCAGGCCAGCACAGAGCAAATTAACTGAACCAGGCAAATGATAAGCTTTTCAGAAAAAAAAATGTTCTATTTCCCTGGAATCCATAATGCTTCACACTCTGAAATCTGCAAACAAATTTTCTGCACAGTTTTGTGAGGCATACAGGCAATCTGCCAATAGATTTGCAGAAAGTACTTTAAACAGCTGTCCCTGGGACTGGAAAACAAACCCTGACTCCTGTTTTCCTCCCATCAAAAAGTTTGCAAACCAACCTGATCTGGTTGGTTGTTTGCTCTGTGGTTGTCTTGCATTTTTCTTTTTGTACTCAATACTGAGGTTTTGGAGTGAGTATTCTTCTTGATTCCAACACATGAGTGTGGAAAGAGCTAACAGGGAATGACTGAGTGGCAATAGAAGTTGGAATGGAATGGAATGGAATGGAATGGAATGGAATGGAATGGAATGGAATGGAATGGAATGGAATGGGATAGAATAGAATAGAATAGAATAGAATAGAATAGAATAGAATAGAATAGAATAGAATAGAATAGAATAGAATAGAATAGAATAGGATAGAATGCATTTTTTCAGCCATACTGATAAGTCTATACTGATTCTACAAGACCATCCTTACGAAGCAATGGGCTACATAAATGCTCTGATTTTCAAATGTGTCACTTATATCTGCACTAGGTACTGAGAAATCAGAGGTTCCTGCTGTGTCTGCTGTTTTCTCAGTCTGTATTATCTTTCTAGATAACCTGCTAAAATAGAAAACAGAATACAGAATTAAACAGGTTGGAAAAGACCTTCGAGATCATCAAGTCCAACCTATCACCCGACACCATCTAATCAACTAACCCATGGCACCAAGTGCCTTGTCCAGGCTCTTCTTAAACACTTCCAGGGATGGTGACTCCACCACCTCCCTGGGCAGCACATCCCAATGGCCAATCTCCTTTCTGGGAAGAACTTCTTCCTAACATCCAGCCTAAACCACCCCTGGCACAGCTTGAGACTGTGTCCTCTTGTTTCATAGTTTCATAGTTTCAGTTTGGGTTGGAAGGGACCACAAGGATCATCTAGTTCCAACCCCCCTGCCATGGGCAGGGACACTCTACACTAGATCAGGCTGGCCAGAGCCTTGTTCTGGTGCTGGTTGCCTGGGAGAAGAGATCAACCCCCACCTGGCTACAACCTCCCTTCAGGGAGTTGTAGAGAGCAAGAAGGTCTCCCCTGAGCCTCCTCTTCTCCAGGCTAAGCAACCCCAGCTCCCTCAGCCTCTCCTCACAGGGCTGTGCCCCAACCCCCCCCCAGCTTTGTTGCCCTTCTCTGGACACCTTCCAGCAACTCAACATCTTTCCTAAACTGAGGGGCCCAGAACTGGACACAGGACTCAAGGTGTGGCCTAACCAGTGCAGTGTACAGGGGCAGAATGATTTCCCTGCTCCATTATGTGAAGTCCTCCCTTGAAGTGAAGGGCAGCAGTTGTTTTACTGCAGGACAGAATGCACATGAATTACCTGCAGTTTACTTCAGCTGCCATGGTTCTGAGCTAGGGTGGGCTTTTTAGATTGATTGTGTTACTGAAAGCAATGTGAGTTATTCCTTATGCTCAGGGAGAATTCCATCCAGTAGGGCAGGAAAAAGCCTATAGGCAAATGAAGTGAGACCTTTGCTGGGAATGGATGCCTTTTGCTGGAATCAGCAGGTCATCACATGATTGTGCTGAGGAGCACGAGGTGCTTTAATCCTGCAGCCTTCTGCGCCTCAGGTATTCCAGGAGATTATCCCCAGAGTGCTGCAGCTGGGGAGCCTCTGATGGGGAAACTTGAAGCAAGAGAGGCAGAGGAAAAGGAGCTGTCTTCTGAAAAAAAAAACACATTTCTAACCACAGGCTGATGCTTGCTGTGGGTTGACTGATTCCCCTGCTTTCCCTGCTAGGCTTGTTAAACAGATCTGATCACAGAAATGTTACCTGTTTGATTTATTTCATTTTCTCTGTGCCTGACTGCCTGGGAAACTTTTCAAGTTTATTTGGTTTACTGTTCCTCCCATGGAGGCTAGTGCAAAACTACTACACAGGAGAATAGCTTCATCTCTGAGGATGAAAAGCTGCAAGGCAAACAGCCATACACACAAAAATATGTCTGATGTCTTATTTTCATATCTTAATTAGAAAGTTCAGTGTTAGAAAATAAGAATCTGAGCCTTGACAGTTGTCATATGAGTAGTTTCTGAGGCAGCTAGGTAACAGAAGAATCCCCTTGTGACGTGGTGTGAGTGAGGAATGTGACTGAGGAGCAGCACACGCCCTTCCTGACCTACTGTTGAGAAGAGTCCTGTTTGGGATAACTGTCAGTGATTCAGAGAGAAATCAAACTTTCCATGTATTACCATCCCTAAGCATTAAGCAAGCAAGAAAATAAATGTTCCTATCCCAGTGTGTGACTGCAGAATCACCAAATCATGGGACAGTCACACCTTACATGCTGCATCTGGGTAAAATTCTCTTGATTAAAAAGACCTCAGGAATTTCCATCTCCTTTGTGCTTCAACCCAGCACTCTCTGGGTTCCCAGCACTCCACTGTTCATCTAACAAAGCCATCACATCTGCACAAAGTTTGAGCATAAGTGCAACTGAGGTTCCACCTCAACATGAGGAGGAACTTTTTCACTGTGAGCATCACAGAGCACTGGGGCAGGCTCCCAGAGAGGCTGTGGAGTCTCCTCCTCTGGAGACTCTCAAGACCCATCTGGATGCATTCCTGTGTGACCTGTGCTACATTCTATGGTCCTGCTCTGGCAGGGATGTTGGACTGGATGATATTTGGAGGTCCCATCCAAGACCTAACATCCTCTGATCCTGTGATCTGTGATCCTGTGAATTTAGTCCTTTTGTCTGAGAATTTTTTCCCTTGTGTTCAGCTAGTGGGTTGACATCATCTTGCCACAAGCTCTCAGAGACCTCTCTCTCACACCTGGCTCTCCATGTTTGATGGCAGATTAAGACTTATTAATTTAAGGTATAGAAATGCTAGGCAGACCATAAGGAAAGATGTTGAGTTGCTGGAATGTGCCCAGAGAAGAGCAACAAAGCTGGAGAGAGGTCTGGAGCACAGCCCTGTGAGGAGAGGCTGAGGGAGCTGGGGTTGCTTAGCCTGGAGAATAGGAGGCTCAGGGGAGACCTCATTGCTCTTGACAACTCCCTGAAGGGAGGTTGTAGCCAGGTGGGGGTTGGTCTCTTCTCCCAGGCAACCAGCACCAGAACAAGAGGACATAGTCTCAATCTGTGCCAGGGGAGGTTTAGGCTCAAGGTGAGGAGAAAGTTCTTCCCAGAGAGAGTTGTTGGCCATTGGAATGTGCTGCCCAGGGAGGTGGTGAAGTCACCATCCCAGAAAGTGTTTCGGAAGAGACTGGATGAGGCACTTGGTGCCATGGTTTAGTTGATTAGATGGTGTTGGGTGATAGGTTGGACTCAATGATCTCAAAGGCCTTTTTCAACCTGGTCCGTTCCATTCCATTCCATTCCATTCCATTCCATTCCATTCCATTCCATTCCATTCCATTCCATTCCATTCCTAGATCAGCATGGCAAAGGCATGTCACTTTATTCAAGAACATAAATGACATGGTTTTGGTGACCATATCCAACCTCACTGGATTCCAAAGCATAAATGGTCAGGAATTACTTCATTACTGGACTTGTAGAGGCAACTTTCAGCAACAAGCTAGTATAGGGCTCCTCCACATGTTCCTAAGTTTTAACTCCACCCTGAAGTTTGCAACTGATTCATTTGGAGTATTGGTTTTGGTCTAGTAGAGCAGCACAGTGCTGAAAATTTAACTTGTGTTTTCATTACAAAGTCCTTAATTGCTTTGTAGAAATCACAGAATCACCAAGGTTGGAAGAGACCTCAGAGATCATCAAGTCCAATCTGTCACCACAGACCTCATTGGAAATACAACTCTCAGACACAGAGTAATGAGATGCCTCCTTGTACTTTGTGTGCTGCCTTGCTTGTGGCATTAGGATCAGACTTGCAGCATCATGCTGGATTTCTGATGTGGTACTGGACAAAGAAAGGGAACAGCCCAAGCAGAAACCAATAGCATTGAATTGAGCTTCATTTTCCCTCATAAAAATGACTCTTGGTCTCCTCAGATGTGATTGGTCTTATCTTCAAAGCCCACTTCCTCCTTGTGGAAGATGTCACAAGAGTTTTCATTTCTGGGCTGCTGATACAGAAGCAATCAAAGTTTCAGGTAATGTTAGTGAGCTTTCAAATCATTCTGATAGCTGGGTGCTAGCATGAAGAAATTATCTGCCAGTATTGCTTGTTCACATTTAGAAATCCTGTGGGGACTTTCAGGTCCAATTATCTATGTTGAGTGGGGATAAAATTAAATATAGGATGGGAAAATGTAATTAATTTAAAATTCAGGTAAGAAAGTGTGAAGAAAAGAAGGCTGGATGGGTTCTCCAGCTCGTGTTGCTCACTTCCAGCGGAAAGAAAAACTGTCAAGAGAAAAACAAATTTAAAAACAGCTGGTTAGTTGGGATGGGTAAGTTCTTCAGGATTGACAATGAGAGAGACTGACAAATGAAGGAGAGACTCTATTAACCACCCAGGAAATGAATCTGACAAGCAAACAGGCTCACACTGTAGTCTCTGATCCTCACCTGTTACTTGCTGTTCAGCATCAGAACCCTTACCCACTGCAAAGGACACCTGATTTCGGATGTTTTCCTGAGTCATGCTGAGCCTACATGTAGCAAAAGGACGAAGCATCATTACTTTCCTTTGCCATGCCCCATGTTCCAGATGGAGCTATCAGACTCCTCAGTGGTTTGCCAGTGAGCCAAATTTGGCTCCTGGACCCCAGGAGAAAGAAAACAGGAGTAGATGTAGGATGATTACAGATCATAGGCACAGTGTTAGGGTCAAAACCAGACTGAAAAATCCCTCTCCCCTTTGCTGAAAAATGGGAAGGGGAAATTTAAGAAGAGCCTTGCTTATCACTAAGAGCCATGAAGCAGCTGGGCATTTAAACATTACACAAGGAAGATAAATACTCAATGTCTAATTAACTCTTTATCCTTATGTGAAAAAACACCACAGTGTTTCTGATTAGAATGTGAGAATTTCAGTGAGTGGAAGTTGCTCATGGCTAATCTGAAAGTAAGTGCAAGGGTCAATTAAGTTTGGTTGGTGTGGCAATTCAAAGCACTCCTCTCACTTCTGCCAGTCTTATACCTGAAGCTTGCAGAAAGAATTCACAGGTGTAGTTAGCTTCCCAGGCTAAAGCTACATTATCAGGGTTATGAAGAGCCACCTTTGCATTAGCATATCAACATGCCTCCTGATCCTAATGCAAGCTGGTCCTTGTGTGAATACCTGATCTTAGCACTGATAAATCAGTCAGAGAATACAAGTTTGTTGCTTTGTTTCATGGGTTTTGTAGTGCATGCAAAGCGGTGAAATACTTCTTTTAACAAAAACATGAACATGAGCCAGCAGTGTGCCCAGGTGGCCAAGAAGGCAAAGGCATCCTGGCCTGCATCAGGAACAGTGTGGCCAGCAGGAGCAGGGAGGTCACTGTGCCCCTGTACTCAGCACTGGTTAGGCCACATATGGATTACTGTGCCCAGTTCTGGACCACTCAATTTAAGAAGGACATCGAGACACTTAAACATGTCCAGAGAGGGGCAACAAAGCTGGGGAGGGGTCTGGAGCACAGCCCTGTGAGGAGAGGCTGAGGGAGCTGGGGTTGTTTAGCCTGGAGAAGAGGAGGCTGAGGGGAGACCTTCTTGCTCTCTACAACTACCTGAAGGGAGATTGTAGCCAGGTGGGGGTTGGTCTCTTCTCCCATGCAACCAGCACCAGAACAAGAGGACACAGTCTCAAGCTGCACCAGGGGAAGTTTAGGCTGGAGGTGAGGAGAAAGTTCTTCCCAGAAAGGGAGATTGGTCATTGGAATGTGCTGCCCAGGGAGGTAGTGGAGTCACCATCCCTGGAGGTGTTCAAGAGGGCATTGGGCATGACACTTGAAGCCATGGTTTAGTAGTCATGAGGTCCTGGGTGATAGGTTGGACTTGATGATCTCTGAGGTATTTTCCAACCTTAGTGATTCTGTGATAAATATGCCAA
Source organism: Colaptes auratus (assembly GCA_015227895.2). Taxonomy (NCBI): domain Eukaryota; kingdom Metazoa; phylum Chordata; class Aves; order Piciformes; family Picidae; genus Colaptes; species Colaptes auratus. Next base: position 27,432,677 of record CM037631.1, read on the forward strand.
GAGATGCTGTTTGGTTGGTCACACAACCTGCTGGCACAAAGTTAATCTGCCATTTTAACAACACTGAACCAGTGAGTCTTACCAGATCGATGCTTTTATTATGTGGCCATGTTATGTTTGATCTGATTCTGGGAGCCCTGGAGACATGCTAGTGCACTAGAAAATAGATGTTCATATTGGCCTGAAAACATAGGCTAGATATCACAGACAGCACCAAGGAGTAAGAGAAAAAAAGGTACTGATGTGTAGTTGAAAGCAAGTGAGGAAAAGCACTGATGCAATTAAAGCAACAAAAGTATAGAAAGAGCAGCAAAAGAAAAAGAAGGCAGCTTTCCCCTCTTATAGATTGAAGAGAGTATGAAAGTAATTGCTGAGCTATCAATACACAGTCGGCATCATTTGGGGCATTGCTGCAGGCAGCACTATACTAACTGACACCTATCAGACTCGACGACAGGACAGCATCTAAGGGGGTGCTGAAGCACTGTTCTCCACAGTCTTACCACGCTCCACGTAACACCTCAACTCTGCTTTCAGCTCTCTGCTGAAGGGCAGCCTGAATTCTGGCTTTTGGGACCACGCTGGGCAGAGAGGAAGTGTTGGTAAACGTGTCCGAATGCTCTCCTGTCAGCTTGCAGAAGATCAGTAGTACACAGTTTTTTACTACAGTGTGGCTGATGTGTGAATTTGATCTTGATAGCAGGCTAGGGCCCAGGTGTAACTAGGTGGATAATAGTGTGCTGGTTGAGGAAATCCCTATCTCATCTAGTAGCTCATTGTGGCTGAATGCACAGAAAGTTGGTTTTGGCAACCTACAAGGAAACTATTCCTAGTTTTGCTGACTTAATGGTCTGGCCTGCCAAGGGGTCAGGCAAGCACTCTAACTCATGCAAAACTAGTGGTGAAAACAATTAGGGGAGAGACAAAGGCAGTCTTGGCTCTGTTGGAGGTCTCTTGGGCTGGCTCACCCGTTTTTCAAAGCTGCATCCTTTGCCCTTGTGGCAGGTACCCCACGGCTGTGCCTCAGTCAGCTGCAGAGTCTTGCTCTTGCAGTTAAAAACCTATAATCTTCCTCCTCAGAGGAGTGTCCTCTGTTAAACTTAACTCTCTGCAGGCTGACTGGGGAGAATCTTCCTCCTGGGCTGCCCACTGTGCTTGGCTTCCCTTCAGAAAGAATGTGTCTAATAAGTGCCTCTTCTCACAGACTTCTCACACACTTGTCCTGCTCTATTTATCCATCTCTGCAGAGACATAGAAGAATAATAAAGACTCTTGGTAGCTGCCTGTTGGATTTGCGTGTGTGCATGCTTTGCAAAAACAGGCAGTCAAATAGTGTATTAAAAACAGGAACGTGGCATTTAGCACAGAGCAAGTCTCAGCAGCTGCTGCTGGTAAGGCAAACACAGCTTTGCAGTGTCAAAAAAAGTAAATCTGGAAAAGGAATGAGAGAATTAATTGAGAGAGGTAGATGGAGTCTCCCTCTCTGGAGATATTCAAGACCTGCCTGGATGTGTTCCTGTGTGAGCTGGTACAGGTGACCCTGCTCTGGCAGGGGGGTTGGACTAGAGGGTCTTTGAAGGTCCCTTCAAGCCCCTAACATCCTGTGATTCCGTGATGCTTGCAAACCATCTGAGACACTCCAAAGCTGATAGAAGGGGGGCTGTGCATCAGGTAAGCACTTCACATACAGTTTTCTCTTATGTTTCAGCATACATTATATTTAATAATAAATCAGTCTTTTTAACATGCCACTACAAATTCCTTTGGGGACTTTACAACGATGAGGAGAATGCTACAGTTGCTCAAAAGCATATCCCGAAGATTTGCTGAGCTAAATCAGAAGTTTGTGGGTGGGAAAAGATATCTGAATTTTTCATATGCATAGAATACCCATTAAAATTAAAACCCAAGCAAAACAGACAGACAAACAAAAGCCCTCTAACAAACAAAACCCCCAAACCAATAAAAAGCCAAACAAAGCAAACAACACACCCCCCAAAAAAAACCCCAAAGTGATTGAATGGGGCTACTTCTAGTGTAAAAAAATATGCAGAAGAATTCAATCTCACATAGAATCATAGAATCAATAAGGTTGGAAAAGACCACAGAGATTATCAAGTCCAACCTATCACCCAACACTTCAGGACTGACTAAACCATGGCTTCAAGTGCCACATCCAATGCCCTCTTGAACACCTCCAGGGATGGTGACTCCACCACCTCCCCGGGCAGCACATTCCAATGGCCAATTACTCTTTCTGGGAAGAACTTTCTCCTCACCTCCAGCCTAAACCTCCCCTGGCACAGCTTGAGACTGTGACCTCTTGTTCTGGTGCTGGTTGCCTGGGACAAGAGACCAATCCCCACCTGGCTACAACCTCCCTTCAGGGAGTTGTAGAGAGCAATAAGGTCTCCCCTGAGCCTCCTCTTCTCCAGGCTAAGCAACCCCAGCTCCCTCAGCCTCTCCTCACAGGGCTGTGCTCCAGACCTCTCTCCAGCTTTGTTGCCCTTCTCTGGACACATTCAAAGCCCAGAACTTCTCCCTTTTAATACTGTCATAACCTGCAGTAAGCTTTTCCTCCTTTGGGTCTGAAAGCAACTTGGCTGGCTAGAATTTCTGATACCTCAGAGAAGCCCTTACACATCATGGCTTTTTATTGCTAATGTATTCTTAATGCCTACAGCTTTTGCTTTGCCTGAAACCCTCTTATCTTGGTAACTCTAGTAGAAGGAGAAAATCAGATAAAACCATGATGGTGATGACTGCAAGATACAGACATTTTCCATGAGGCACAATGGGAAAAGAAGAGCTGTGGAAAGCAAATTTCCTTAATGTTCCAGATTTCACCTCTGCATCTGGTTAGCTTTGCAAGATTTTCAAGTGTGGCCTCTCTTGCTGCAACAGGCAAGAAAGAGTTGACCTGCAAGTCCAATATGCCCGTGGGAGAATGCCACACATCTTCCTTTTGCTTCCCCTGCTCAGCAGAGAAGAGAAGACCATGTGGTTCTTCAGTCCCAGATCACTGCAGGGAGAAAATGCAGATAATAAAGTAGGCAATTATAATAGCTCCACTCACATTTCTATTAATTTAAGCCTCTCTACAGCATATGAAAGATAAGGGGAAAAGACATACATTGTTTAGAATTAAAACAAATAAAATCTTATTAACCTTCCACAGCTGTCTGACAATGCTCAAAGGCCCAGCTCCACAGAAGAGTCAAACATCAGATGTAGCCTCTGCTTGTCCCCTCCCTTCCAAATAATGACTGTAATGAAGAATCAAGTTGTACTGAGTTTGACTTTCTCAGTAGAGCTTCACTAATTAATCCACAGCTAAAGAAATATATAAATTAGACCTTGACATTCAATTTCAATGCAAATAGCAGATAGGGAGCTCAGGTTTTCACACTGCAAACTCTCCAAATAAAGGACAAAATGTCTTGCTAAGACGCTGAGCATTACTTCCAAAGCAAAGCACAACGATTCTGGTAATAGTTTTGAGTAACACCCAAATGTCAATTTCCCCACTTTTCTCCTTTGTTTTGCCATGAGGCTGAAGCATGTTTAAAATAAGCAAAAAGGGTTTTATTCCTACGAGTCATAGTCAGCATTCCTTGTAGCTGAAAATTGCTTCTAAAAACTTTTCAAATTCAGGAAAAATACATTATCAAAGCCTCTTCAATACAAACACACCATCTCTGCCTCCACAAGTCTCTAAATACCAAGTTACTTGAGCATGGAAGGTTAGTCCAAGGTAACACCCTGACAGAACCACTCTGCAGAATCCAACCACATGAGATTGAACACATCCAAGTGCCAGGTTCTGCACATTGGCCACAGCAACCCCATGCAGTGCTACAGGCTGGGGTCAGAGTGGCTGGAGAGCAGCCAGGCAGAGAGGGACCTGGGGGTACTGGTTGATGGGAGGCTGAACAGGAGCCTGCAGTGTGCCCAGGCAGCCAAGAGGGCCAATGGCATCCTGGCCTGTATCAGGAACAATGTGGCCAGCAGGAGCAGGGAGGTCATTCTGCCCCTGTACACTGCACTGGTTAGGCCGCACCTTGAGTACTGTGTCCAGTTCTGGGCCCCTCAGTTTAGGAAGGAGGTTGTCTTGCTGCAAGGTGTCCAGAGAAGGGCAACAAGGTTGGTGAGGGGCTTGGAACACAAGCCCTGTGAAGAGAGGCTGAGGGAGCTGGGGTTGCTTAGCCTGGAGAAGAGGAGGCTCAGGGGAGACCTTCTTGCTCTCTACAACTACCTGAAGGGAGGTTGTGGACAGGTGGAGGTTGGTCTCTTCTCCCAGGCAGGTAGCACCAGAGCAAGAGAACACAGTCTCAAGCTGCGCTGGGGGAGTTTTAGACTGGATGTTTATGAAGAAGTTCTATACAGAGAGAGTGATTGCCCTTTGGAATGGGCTGCCCGGGGATGTGGTGGAGTCACCATCATTGGAGGTGTTCAGGAAGAGACTTGATCAGGTGCTTGGTGCCATGATCTAGTTGTTTAGGTGGGTTGGATTGGTTGATAGGTTGGACGTGATGATCTGGAAGGTCTCTTCCAACCTGGTTTATTGTATTGTATTGTATTGTTTCCAGACCCATAGGCTATCTGCTATAGTCCATGTCGGGAGCAAGATGCTGGGCAACATGACTCTTTGTTTTGACCCTTCCTATGGTAAAAGCAGATTGAATATTGCTCCACTGCAGCCAGTGGTAGGTTTAGCACAGACGTTACCAGGCAGTTCCTGGTCTTTACTGCATATTGTGTAGATATTGCACCAGATATTGCTTGAGGTGAGAGAAAGTTCTTCACCGAGAGAGTCGTTCATCGTTGGAATGTGCTGCCCAGGGAGGTGGTGGAGTCACCCTCCCTGGAGGTGTTTAAGAGGGGATTGGTCGTGGCACTTGGTGCCATGGTCTAGTCATGAGGTCTGTGGTGACAGGTTGGACTCAATGATCTTTGTGGTCTCTTCCAACCCTATTGATACTGTGATACTGTGATACTTACCTCCTTGATATTTGGCAGCAAGAACCCTGGAGTAACTGGAAAAGAGAATGGAAAACCTGTTAGTGGCCAACGTAATATATAGTTTCAGTTAGGGTTGGAAGGGACCACAAGGATCATCTAGTTCCAACCCCCCTGCCATGGGCAGGGACACTCTACCCTAGATCAGGCTGGACAGAGCCTCATCCAGCCTGGTCTTAAATTTCTTCAAGGTTATTGACATGGATACTGTAAACATTACCTGTGCACCATTTGTCCTGAGAGAGCTCATGTACTTAGAAATACATGTAATTAATGAATGGCCAAGTATGTTCCTGCAATTCTTTTCTTCCCCTCAGGTCAGAGAACATACATGTAGAAGATAGCAAAAATAAACAGTTTGAAAAGCAAGTGATGCATTGGTTGTGCTGAATAGAATAGAATAGAATAGAATAGAATAGAATAGAATAGAATAGAATAGAATAGAATTGAATTGACCAGGTTGGAAAAGGCCTTCGAGATCATCAAGTCCAACCTATCACCCAACACCATCTAATCAACTAAACCATGGCACCAAGTGCCTCATCCAGGCTCATCTTAAACACCTCCAGGGATGGTGACTCCACCACCTCCCTGGGCAGCACATTCCAATGGCCAATCTCTCTTTCTGGGAAGACTTTCTTCCTAACATCCAGCCTAAACCTCCCCTGGCACAGCTTCAGACTGTGTCCTCTAAGTACTAAGTACTTAGGTACTAAGGCATTAACTACAGCAAACTAAATGGGTTCATTTAGGAAGAAATTAATTCTGACATAAGTGTAAGAGATTCTTATGACTAGAATGTTTAAATTAACCTGAAATTATTCCTTGTCACATGGAATGAATATGACTTAAGCAATTTTATCATTAAAATCTTTCTGTCATGGTATGGTTTAATAAGAACCCCAAACAAACAAAAAACCAAACCCAAGCACCACACAAAACCAAAATCCAAAGCAAAACACATTTAGTACATGGAAAGTCTAGAGGGGAAAGGCTCATTTCAGAACATGTAAAGAATTGATTAAGTTCTGAGGGCTATGATTTGGCAGATCTCCTGGGAGGTGGGAGAAGAAAAGACTTCAGAGCGAGTCCCCCAAGGCAGCTCCATTCCATTCTTTGCATCTTTATAAAAAACACAGAGAAATACCACAAGCCCTCATCCGTATGGCAGGATCTTTTAGTCACCCACTCTCTCCTCTCTAGATGCATCAGGCACAATTTGCCTGTCTCCTTACAGGAAAACTCTCTCTATATTCTAAATGCACAAGTGCTATTTTGTGTGTCGGTGTGCTGACCAGTTAGGGAAAACAAGCTGGTATGAAGTGCTGTTTCCTACTAAAAGCAAATTCTTTCAGTGGCTGACAAAGCTGGCAATTTGGAGAGATTTGGACTGGCAACACTAGTATTGAATTACTAAGCTTTCAGAACAAATTCAGTGCAAAACATTGAAAAGGTTTTGCTAGATGAAGCCTTGTGGATGTTAGCAAATTTTAATGTGGTCTAGCACTAAGTATCATAGAATCATAGAGTAAATAAGGTTGGAAAAGACCTCAGGGATCATCAAGTCCAACCTGTCACCCAACACCACAGGACTACTAAACCATGGCTCCAAGTGCCACGTCCAATCCTTTTTGAACACCTCCAGGGATGGTGACTCCACCACCCCCTTGGGCAGCAGATTCCAATGGCCAACAACTCTCTGTGAAGAACTTTCTCCTCACCTCCAGCCTAAACCTCCCCTGGCACAGCTTGAGACTGTGTCCTCTTGTTCTGGTGCTGGTTGCCTGGGAGAAGAGTCCAATCCCCACCTGGCTACAACCTCCCTTCAGGTAGTTGTAGAGAGCAAGAAGGTCTCCCCTGAGCCTCCTCTTCTCCAGGGAAAGCAACCCCAGCTCCCTCAGCCTCTCCCCACTGGGCTGTGCTCCAAGCCCTCTCTCCAGCTTTGTTGCCCTTCTCTGGACACGTTCAAGTGTCTCAATGTCCTCAAACGGAGGGGCCCTGAACTGGACTCAGGACTCAAGGTGTGGCCTAACCAGTGCTGAGTACAGGTTTATTTCAAAGTTGGTCTTCCACTCACAGAAAACAAAACCAGATTTAACATTATGTTAGGTAAAATGCTTTTAAACATGTGGAAACTGGAGGACAGTGTTGTTCATCATAACAGGTGCCTACCAGCATGATCAAAGGTGGCTTCGTTTCTTCCAACATGGTCTGCTCTATTCTAATTGTATTCTATTGTATTCTATTCTATTCTATTCTATTCTATTGTAATTTGTATCAGGGTTGTCAGGGTTGGAAGGGACCACAAGGATCATCTAGTTCCAACCCCCCTGCCATGGGCAGGGACACCCCACACTAGATCAGGCTGGCCAAAGCCTCATCCAGCCTGGGCTTAAACACCTCCAGGGACAGGGCCCCAACCACCTCCCTGGACAACCCATTCCAGGGCTTCACCACTCTCATGGGGAAGAACTTCCTCCTCATGTCCAGCCTGAATCTCCCCACCTCCAGCTTCATTCCATTGCCCCTAGTCCTATCACTACCTGAGATCCTGAGAAGTCCCTCCCCAGCCTTCCTGTAGGCCCCTTTCAGATACTGGAAGGCTATTCTATTCTATTCTATTCTATTCTATTCTATTCTATTCTATTCTATTCTATTCTATTCTATTCCATTCCATTCCATTCCATTCCATTCCATTCCATTCCATTCCATTCCATTCCATTCCATTCCATTCCGGAGTGGTGAGTATGGCATGAGGGAAGTAGTGGAATTGAGTCACACTGTGAAAATTACTGACAATGTGCATGTAGTGAGTTGTAATTGCCCCTTACACCAAGTTTGACTGACTAGCAGTGATGAGAGAGCTGGACTTCAACTGCTTTTGCAGGAATATTTTCTTGAGGAGTCTATTTTTTGGGGTATTTTATTACTATGCTGCTCATGATGCTTAAAAGCAACTGCTGCCTCAATGCTGTGATTTGGTATCAGGTTCCCCCATGGAAAAGAGAAGAAGCTCAGAAATGCCTAAAATCATTTGGCTGTAAGTTTTCTGTATGGAGTGATGTCTCAAGTTTTCTAGGTCTGATATTTTGAGATCTCCAGAACTGGAAGTGTCAGTTCTGCTCTACTTTTGGGAACGCTTTCGTTTTACAGGGCAAACCTCCTGTTTCATCTTTCAGTGCTTGATAAGCATTGGACACCAGCCTTACTATTTGGGGAGCTGGTGTTTTGCAGGGCCAGTTACTTTTATGGGTGACTTGCATGTTAGAGCACTAACAGACAGAATTCAGTGACTCCAAGTATGTCAGTTCTGCAACTGTATTTAGCATATAGACATCTCAATATGGTTTATCATGGAAGTAAAGGGGCATATCATTCCTTCCTTTTGCTAACCATGTCCCCCCATACCTCATGCACGCTCCTGGGAGATATGTATCAATAGTGGTGAGGTGCTAGCACAGCTCTCTTGTTCTCACTGTGGCTGTTTCTTCCTTCTTGTGATCAGTATTGATTATGCACACTTAAAACAGTCAATGATATGGGGAAAACCTCAAGGCTCCCTCATTTTAAAGCCTAAAGTGGTGATCAAGTCTCTTTAGTCTGACCTTTTGCCTACTGTAGGCCATGACCCCTGGATTTGTATATTGCATATGATAACTTTGGGGTTAAACTCTCTTAGTCCTTTCACTCTGACATGTCAAATCAGTCTTCACTGTTCAACTTCACTGCAATTGGGCAAAAAGATCATTTGTACTAATAAAGAACCTCACAGGAGCAATACCTGCTGATTCATTAAGTATTCTTAGTAGTGTAAAATACACTGCAAGTCAATTGCAGTGAACATCTACTAAGTTTTGATATCCCAAATGCAAGGTTTGGCTAAAGTTTATATTAGCTAAACTATTAATAGACTTGCTTATACAGACAGGACAAAGAAAAGGTAATAACAAACCAATCCAATCTGTGGTCATGCCATGGTTTTAAACCATCCCTGCATGCATTTGATTCCAGTGCAACAAATGTGGTTTGATAGGATAGGATAGGATAGGATAGGATAGGATAGGATAGGATAGGATAGGATAGGATGGGATGGGATGGGATTGGGATGGATGGGAGATGGGAGGGATGGATGGGACGGATGGCATAGCATGCATGGCATGGCATGGCATGGCATGGCATGGCATAGAATAGAATAGAATAGAATAGAATAGAATAGAATAGAATAGAATAGAATAGAATAAGCCAAGTTGGAAAAGACCTCTGAGATCATCGAGTCCAACCTATCACCCAACACCATCTAATCAACTAAACCATGGCACTAAGTGCCTCATCCAGTCTCTTCCTTAACACTTCCAGTGATGGAGACTCCACCACCTCCCTGGGCAGCACATTCCAATGGCCAATAACTCTTCCTATGAAGAACTTTCTCCTTATCTCCATCCCCTGGTGCAGCTTGAGTCTGTGTCCTCTTGTTCTGGTGCTGGTTGCCTGGGAGAAGAGACCAACCCCCACCTGGCTACAACCTCCCCCATCTTTATGTCACTCAGTAACTGCAAATTGTTCCTGGATGACATAAATTAGTATTGTGCCTTCTTCCACTGACAAAGAAATGAATTTGAGAGAGATAAGGCAGCCTGTGCTAAGGGCACACAGAGCCTATTTTTTAATGTTTTGGAGATTTGTATCAAAACTAACAACAATAACTAAAGGTAATTTTCAGTGAAGATAAAGCAGTAGAGAACAGATGGAAGCAGCACTGCCATTTTTTCCATCCCTCATTTAGTTTAGCCTGAGATGTAAAGAAGCTCATGTCACCTATGAACTTGCCACATTTCCACCAAGTGTCTGAATCAGTGTAGTCAGTCAGTAAGTTCTTTTGGCCCTACGTGTAGGAAAACTCCTTTCCTTCACTGAGGACTAAACTAAGATAAGAAATAAAATCTTCAAGGGAAAGGAAACCTCATTGTGTCATGGAGAACTCACCTTCCACGCTGAAATATTCTAATCAAATGTAACTGACCTAGGTGGCCCTGCTTGAGCAGGGTTGCTGTGCATGACCTTCAGATATCCTTTCCAATCTCAACCATTTCGTGTTTCTGCTATTCTCTGAAGTATGAAATTTTAGGGTGTAAATTACCTCAACCTGAATCAAAGCAAAGCTAAAAATGTAAATTAGTGACTCTGGACTTCCCCCCAATATGTTATTAGTGCCAGGTGGTCAAGAAGGCCAATGATATCCTGGCCTGCATCAGGAATAGTGTGGCCAGCAGGAGCAGAGGACTCATTGTGCCCCTGTACTCAGCACTGGTTAGGCCAAACATTGAGGACTGTGTCCAGTTCTGGGGCCTTCAGTTTAAGAAGGACATTGAGACACTTGAACGTGTCCAGAGAAGGACAAGAAAGCTGGGGAGGGTTCTGGAGCACAGCCCAGTGAGGAGAGGCTGAGGGAGCTGGGGTTGCTTAGCCTGGAGAAGAGGAAGCTCAGGGGAGACCTTCTTGCTCTCTACAACTACCTGAAAGGAGGTTGCAGCCAGGTGGGGATTGGTCTCTTTTCCCAGGCAACCAGCCCCAGAACGAGAGGACACAGTCTCAAGCTGTGCCAGGGGAGGTTTAGGCTGGAGGTGAGAAGAAAGTTCTTCACAGAGAGAGTTGTTGGCCATTGGAATGTGCTGCCTGGGGAGGTGGTGGAGTCCCCATCCCTGGAGGTGTTCAAGAGGGGATTGGAGGTGGCACTTGAAGCCATGGTTTAGTAGTCCTGTGGTGTTGGGTGCTAGGTTGGACTTGATGATCTCTGAGGTCTTTTCCAGCCTTATTGATTCTATGATTATTGTGGATGTTTAGGCCATTCCTATGAACATCTACATTATAGAATAAAAAATCTGGTGAGATGTGGCTGATGCTGGATGCTTTATCTTTACTCTTCAGTGTTCCTCATGTGACAGTTGAAAATTCCATCTTTATTTTTCTTTCCTGTCTGGTCTAAAGGCACAGGTATTGACTCACTGCTGAAAAAATTAAATGTGGGATGCTTGCTGCTCTGCTTCCTACCAAGAGTGAACAGTGCATATCACATGCAGAGCTTTATATAGCAGATGGGATAAATAGCAAATACAATGAATGAAGCACCAAGAGAATTCATATGCCCTAACTTTATTTGTCCACTTGAGCTGCTAACTGTGAGCTTCCTTCAGAGGAATGTCAGCATCTCAAGAGGGTGCAGTTATTTCCCCCTACAATAGATGACCAAGATAGTTCATTTAAAAACACTTTCAGAAAGTGACAATTTCACTCCATTACTACAAGGAAAAGCTAAAGTGGCCAGGCCAGACACACACATCTGGAGCAGGGTGAGATGTAAGAAAGGTGATTTTAACCTTGTGTGTAACCATGCATTGCCTCACCAGAGTTACCCTGACCACTCCCTGAGCCCAGCAAAGATGCCCTGTGCTGCCCACCAGTATGACACTCTTTGGTAATCAGCTTCACTAAAACATTTCCCTGTTTCTTAAAAGCATCAGAAACAAAACCAACCCTGAATGAGTTACTGACTGAATTACCAAAGACTGAGCTCACCTATGCATTTTCTTCAGCCATACTGATAAGTCCATACTGATTCTACAAGACCATCCTTACAAGGAAATGGGCTACAGAAAGGCTCTAATTTTCAGATGTGTCACTTATATATCCTCTAGGTACTGAGAAATCAGAGGATACAGATCCTGCAGTCTCTGTTGTTTTCTCAATCTGTATTATATTTCTAGATAAGCTGCTAAAATAGAAACAGAATACAGAATGAACCAGGTTGGAAAAGACCTTTGAGATCATCAAGTCCAACCTGTCACCCAACACCAGCTCATCAATTAAACCACGGCACTAAGTGCCCCATCCAGTCTCTTCTTAAACACTTCCCAGGATGGTGACTCCACCACCTCCCACATTCCAAAGGAAAATTACTCCTTCTGGGAAGAATTTTCTTCCTAACATCAGCCTAAACCCCCCTTGACAGCTTTGAGACTGTGTCCTCTTTTCTGGTGCTGGTTGTTTAGGAAAAGAGACCAAGCCCCACCTGGCTACAACCTCCCTTCAGGGAGTTGTAGAGAGCAAGAAGGTCTCCCCTGAGCCTCCTCTTCTCCAGTTTAAGCAACCCCAGCTCCCTCAGCCTCTCCTCACAAGGCTGTGCCCCAGACCTCTCCCCAGCTTTGTTGCCTTTCTCTGGACACCTTCCAGCAAGACAACATCTTTCCTAAACTGAGGGCCCCAGAACTGGACACAGGACTCAAGGTGTGGCCTAACCAGTGCTGAGTACAGGAGCAGAATGACTTCCCTGCTCCTGCTGGCCACACTATTCCTGATGCAGGCCAGGATGCCATTGGCCTTCTTGGCCACCTGGGCACACTGCTGACTCATGTTCAGCCTACTGTCAACCAGCACCCCCAGGTCCCTTTCTGCCTAGCTGCTCTCCAGCCACTCTGACCCCAGCCTGTAGCACTGCATGGGGTTGTTCTGGCCAATGTGTAGAACCTGGCACTTAGATGTGTTAAATGTCATGGCCTTGGCCTCTGCCCATCTTCCAGCCTGTCAAGTCCCTCTGCAGAGCCCTTCTAACCCTTAATAGAATGAAGACCTGCCTGCAACTTGGTGCCATCTGCAATTTACTGGTGGTGGACCCATCCCCCCATCCAGATCATTGATAAAATATATAAATGAAGGCAATATGACCATACCAGCAGCCTTTCCTTCCAGCAGTGAACAGTTTTATTTTCTACAATGAAAGAAAAGTTCTGTTGCCAGGCATATAAGCAAAGAAATGCATGGCATGCAGTGTTTTCTCTCCTGTTCTAAAGAAATATTATTGAGGAATGTAAAGCAGAATGATTTAAAAATAAAAACATCCAGTTTTGACTACAGGCTCCCTACATATGTGGGGGCTCGGACTGCAATTGCTATGGAACAACAAACAAAGAGGCTGTCTCAGAGTGTGCCAAGCTGAAATTCATGCCTGGACTAATTTCAAGTTGTTTCCTTGCTGG
>CM037631.1:27445735-27534670 GCA_015227895.2 Colaptes auratus
GTGGTGGTGAATGGTGCGCTTCCGGCGCTGGCGGCCAGTCACCAGCGGCGTCCCCCAGGGATCGTGCTGGGCCCCATCCTCTTTAACATCTTCATTGACGATCTGAGAGGGGTTGAGTCAGTCATCAGCAAGTTTGCAGATGACACCAATTTGGGAACAGATGTTAGTCAGTTAGAGGTGTAAAAGCTCTGCAGAGGGACCTCGACCGACTGGACAGATGGCAGAGTCCAATGGGATGGCATTTAATAAGTCCAAGTGCCGGGTGCTGCACTTTGGCCACGGCAACCCATGCAGAGCTACAGGCTGGGGTCAGAGTGGCTGGAGAGCTGCCAAACAGAGAGGGACCTGGGGGTGTGATTGACCCCACCTAAACATGAGCCAACAGTGTGCCCAGGTGGCCAAGAAGGCCAATGGCATCCTGGCCTGTATTGGGAATAGTGTGGCCAGCAGGAGCAGGAGGTCATTGTGCCCCTGTACTCTGCATTGGTTAGGCCACACCTTGAGTCCTGTGTCCAGTTCTGGGCCCCTCAGTTTAAGAAGGACATCGAGATACTTAGACATGTCCCGAAAAGGGCAACAAGGCTGGTGAGAAGGCCTTGAGCACAAGCCCTATGAGGAGAGGCTGAGGGAGCTGGGATTGTTTAGCCTGGAGAAGAGAAGGATCCAGGTGACCTCATTGCCCTCTACAACTACCTGAAGGGTGGTTGTAGACAGGAGGGTTTGTCTCTTCTCCCCTGCAACCAGCACCAGAACACGGGGACACAGTCCTCAAGCTGTGCCAGGGGAGTTTAGACTCGAGTGAGAGAAGTTCTTCACTGAGCGAGTCATTCGTCATTGGAATGGGCTGCCCAGGGAGGTGGTGGAGTCGCCGTCCCTGGAGGTGTTCAAGGGGAGATTGACGTGGCACTTGGTGCCATGGTCTAGTTGTGAGGTCTGTTGGGACAGGTTGACTTGATGATCCTTGGGGTCTCTTCCAACCTTGGTTATACTGTGATACTGTGATACTGTGATCAACTAAACCATGGCACTAAGTGCCTCATCCAGGCTCTTCTTAAACACTTCCAGTGATGGTGACTCCACCACCTACCTGGGCAGCACATTCCAATGGCCAATAACTCTTCCTATGAAGAACTTTCTCCTTATCTCCATCCCCTGGTGCAGCTTGAGTCTGTGTCCTCTTGTTCTGATGCTGGTTGCCTGGGAGAAGAGACCAACCCCCACCTGGCTACAACCTCCCCCATCTTTATGTCACTCAGTAAACTGCAAATTGTTCCTGGATGACATATAATTAGGTATTGTGCCTTCTTCCACTGACAAAGAAAATGAATTTGAGAGAGATAAGGCAGCCTGTGCTAAGGGCACACAGAGCCTATTTTTAATGTGTTTGAGAATTTGTATCAAAACTAACAACAATAACTAAAGGTAATTTTCAGTGAAGATAAAGCAGTAGAGAACAGATGGAAGCAGCACTGCCATTTTTTCCATCCCTCATTCAGTTTAGCCTGAGATGTAAAGAAGCTCATGTCACCTATGAACTTGCCACATTTCCACCAAGTGTCTGAATCACTGTGTAGTCAGTCAATAAGTTCTTTTTGCCCTACGTGTAGGAAAACTCCTTTCCTCCACTGAGGGACTAAACTAAGATGAAGAAATAAAAATCTTCAAAGGGAAAGGAAACCTCATTGTTGTCAGTGGAGAACTCACCTTCTATGCTGAAATATTCTAATCAAATGTAACTGGACCTAGGTGGCCCTGCTTGAGCAGGGTTGCTGTGCATGACCTTCAGATATCCTTTCCAATCTCAACCATTTTGTGTTTCTGCTATTCTCTGAAGTATGAAATTTTAGGGTGTAAATTACCTCAACCTGAATCAAAGCAAAAGCTAAAAATAGTGTAAATTAGTGACTCTGGACTTCCCCCAATATGTTATTAGTGCCAGGTGGCCAAGAAGGCCAATGGCATCCTGGCCTGCATCAGGAATCGTGTGGCCAGCAGGAGCAGAGAACTCATTGTGCCCCTGTACTCAGCACTGGTTAGGCCACACATTGAGGACTGTGTCCAGTTCTGGGCCCTCAGTTTAAGAAGGACATTGAGACACTTGAACGTGTCCAGAGAAGGGCAACAAGGCTGGGGAGGGGTCTGGAGCACAGCCCTGTGAGGAGAGGCTGAGGGAGCTGGGGTTGCTTAGCCTGGAGAAGAGGAGGCTCAGGGGAGACCTTCTTGCTCTCTACAACTACCTGAAATGAGGTTGCAGCCAGGTGGGGATTGGTCTCTTTTCCCAGGCAACCAGCCCCAGAACAAGAGGACACAGTCTCAAGCTGTGCCAGGAGAGGTTTAGGCTGGAGGTGAGAAGAAAGTTCTTCACAGAGAGAGTTGTTGGCCATTGGAATGTGCTGCCTGGGGAGGTGGTGGAGTCCCCATCCCTGGAGGTGTTCAAGAGGGGATTGGAGGTGGCACTGGAAGCCATGGTTTGGTTAGTCCTGTGGTGTTGGGTGCTAGGTTGGACTTGATGATCTCTGAGGTCTTTTCCAGCCTTATTGATTCTATGATTATTGTGGATGTTTAGGCCATTCCTATGAACTTCTACAGTATAGAAATAAAAAATTTGGTGAGATGTGGCTGATGCTGGATGCTTTATCTTTACTCTTCAAGTGTTCCTCATGTGACAGTTGATAAATTCCATCTTTATTTTTTCTTTCCTGTCTGGTCTAAAGGCACAGGTATTGACTCACTGCTGAAAAAAATTAAATGTGGGATGCTTGCTGCTCTGCTTCCTACCAAGAGTGAAACAGTGCATATCACATGCAGAGCTTTATATAGCAGATGGGATAAATGAGCAAATACAAATGAATGAAGCACCAAAGAGAATTCATATGCCCTAACTTTATTTGTCCAGACTTGAGCTGCTAAGTGTGAGCTTCCTTCAGAGGAAATGTCAGCATCTCAAGAGTGCAGTTATTTCCCCCTACAATAGATGACCAAGATAGTTCAATTTAACCACTTTCAGAAAGTGACAATTTCACTCCATTACTACAAGGAAAAGCTAAAGTGGCCAGGCCAGACACACACATCTGGAGCAGGGTGAGATGTAAGAAAGGTGATTTTAACCTTGTGTGTAACCATGCATTGCCTCCCCAGAGTTACCCTGACCACTCCCTGAGCCCAGCAAAGATGCCCTGTGCTGCCCACCAGTATGACACTCTTTGGTAATCAGCTTCACTAAAACATTTCCCTGTTTCTTAAAAGCCTCAGAAACAAAACTAACCCTGAATGAGTTACTGACTGAATTACCAAAGACTGAACTCACCTATGCATTTTCTTCAGCCATAATGATAAGTCCATACTGATTCTACAAGACCATCCTTACAAAGAAATGGGCTACAGAAAGGCTCTAATTCTCAAATATCCTCTAGGTACTGAGAAATCAGAGGATACAGATCCCTGCAGTCTCTGTTGTTTTCTCAATCTGTATTATATTTCTAGATAAGCTGCTAAAATAGAAACAGAATACAGAATGAACCAGGTTGGAAAAGACCTTTGAGATCATGAAGTCCATCCTATCACCCAACACCATCTCATCAACTAAATCATGGCACCAAGTGCCTCATCCAGTCTCTTCTTAAACACTTCCCAGGATGGTGACTCCACCACCTCCCACATTCCAAAGGAAAATTACTCCTTCTGGGAAGAATTTCTTCCTAACATCCAGCCTAAACCTCCCCTGGCACAGCTTGAGACTGTGTCCTCTTGTTCTGGTGCTGGTTGTTTGGGAAAAGAGACCAACCCCCACCTGGCTACAACCTCCCTTCAGGGAGTTATAGACAGCAATAAGGTCTGCCCTGAGCCTCCTCTTCTCCAGGCTAAGCAACCCCAGCTCCCTCAGCCTCTCCTCACAAGGCTGTGCCCCAGACCTCTCCCCAACTTTGTTGCCCTTCTCTGGACACGCTCCAGCAAGTCAACCTCCTTCCTAAACTGAGGGGCCCAGAACTGGACACAGGACTCAAGGTGTGGCCTAACCAATGCTGAGTACAGGAGCAGAATGACTTCCCTGCTCCTGCTGGCCACACTCTTCCTGATGCAGGCCAAGATGCCATTGGCCTTCTTGGCCACCTGGGCACACTGCTGGCTCATGTTCAGCCTACAATCAACCAGCACCCCCAGGTCCCTTTCTGCCTAGCTGCTCTCCAGCCACTCTGACCCCAGCCTGTAACACTGCATGGGGTTGTTCTGGCCAGTGTGTAGAACCTGGCAGTTAGATGTGTTAAATGTCATGGCCTTGGCCTCTGCCCATCTGTCCAGCCTGTCAAGGTCCCTCTGCAGAGCACTTCTACCCATTAATAGATGAAGACCTGCCTGCAACTTGGTGCCATCTGCAAATTTACTGGTGGTGGACTCCATCCCCTCATCCAGATCATTGATAAAATATATAAATGAAGGCAATATGACCAGACCAGCAGCCTTTCCTTCCAGCAGTGAACAGTTTATTTTCTACAAATGGAAAGAAAAGTTCTGTTGCCAGGCATATAAGCAAAGAAATGCATGGCATGCAGTGTTTCTCCTGTTCTAAAGAAATATTATTGAGGATGTAAAGCAGAATGATTTAAAATAAAACATCCAGTTTTGACTACAGGCTCCCATACATATGTTGGGCTCGGACTGCAATTGCTATGGAAACAACAAACAAAGAGGCTGTCTCAGAGTGTGCCAAGCTGAAATTCATGCCTGGACTAATTTCAAGTTGTTTCCTTGCTGGGGATTACAGCTGATGGTTTTCAGCCTGAATTCTATAAGGAAAAACAGTGCATGCTAGTTTCTTCCCTCAACTTCTCCTCTTTCCTATCTGAAAGCAAGACATGAACAACAGTTGGGCTTTGCCTTTTTCTTTCTGGGTTTGTTTTTTTTTTTTGGGTGAGGAGTGGGTCTTAAAGGGTAATAATTTTAAATGCCAAACATTATGGGATTTCTATTTGTTAAAACCTTTTTCACTTTCAAATATTACCAGGAGAATGTGGGCTGGATAATAGGTTGGATGCGATGATCTTGAAGGTCTCTTCCAACCTGGTTTATATGATTCTGTTCTAAGTATGTCACTCCAGGTTTCTGCAATTCCATTGCAATCCATATGGCCTTCTCAGCCATCTACCCCATAATGATCTGAATTCTATGCTATGAGCACCTCTTTCTTCCTATTGACTGTAGAAGGAATCTGCAGCACCTTTACATTTGTATATGTGAATATATTGTTAAACATAGCCATAGTGTTGGGCATTGCATCACATACAGTAGGCACATGTACAGGAAAATATAGTAGGCTGAACATGAGCCAGCAGTGTGCCCTGGAATGCATCAGGAACAGTGTGGCCAGTAGGAGCAGGGAAGTCATTGTGGCCTGTGCTCAGCACTGGTTAGGTCACACCTTGAGTCCTGTGTCCAGTTCTGGACCCCTCAGTTTAGGAAAGATGTTGAGTTGCTGGAAGGTGTCCAGAGAAGGGCAACAAAGCTGGGGAGGGGTCTGGAGCACAGCCTTGTGAGGAGAGGCTGAGGGAGCTGGGGTTGCTTAAACTGGAGAAGAGGAGGCTCAGGGGAGACCTTCTTGCTCTCTACAACTACCTGAAGGGAGATTGTAGCCAGGTGGGGGTTGGTCTCTTTTCCCAGACAGCCAGCACCAGAACAAGAGGACACAGTCTCAAGCTGCACCAGGAGAGGTTTAGGCTGGATGTTAGGAAGAAATTCTTCCCAGAAAGAGAGATTGGCCATTGGAATGTGCTACCCAGGGAGGTGGTGGAGTCACTATCACTGGAGGTATTTAAGAAGAGACTGGATGGGGCACTTAGTGCCGTGGTTTAATTGATTAGCTGGTGTTGGGTGATTGGTTGGACTTCATGATCTCAAAGGTCTTTGCCAACCTGGTTAATTATTTTCTATTCTATTCTATTCTATTCTATTCTATTCTATTCTATTCTATTCTATTCTATTCTATTCTATTCCATTCCATTCCATTCCATTCCATTCCATTCCATTCCATTCCATTCTATTCTATTCTATTCTATTTCTATTCACAGTATCACAGTATCACTAAGGTTGGAAGAGACCTCAAAGACCATTGAGTCCAACCTGTCACCACAGTCCCCATGACTAGACCATGGCACCAAGTGCCACATCCAATCTCCCCTTGAACACCTCCAGGGACGGCGACTCCACCACCTCCCTGGGCAGTCCATTCCAATGGCAAATGACTCCCTCAGTGAAGAACTTTCTCCTCACCTTGAGCCTAAACTTCCCCTGGGGCAGCTTGAGACTGTGTCCCCTTGTTCTGTTCTGTTCTACTCTACTCCATTCTATTCTATGATCTGTAATTTCCACATCATTTCCCATCTAACAAAGAGCTCACTTTAAAAAGAACAGTGAAAGATGAAATAAAACTCCTGGTAGACTTGGAAACTGATTTGCAATTTGATAAATCATGAAATTTTAACCTTTGAGAGGGTTTGTTTCTTTTATTGAGCAACTTTATGGTGTGTTTAAGGCCTTTTATTAACCAAAATGTGTTTTCAGTTACAGGAAATCCGTGTTTAAAAATGGACTTTTTGGCAGAAGCAAAATGTCACAGAAATTTCACATTTTAGTGTGAAATATGGCAGTGGGAGAAAGTATTGAAACTCTCTAGATCTAAACCATGTCATGTTGGCTGTTACTAAGGCTGTGTAAATGAAAATGGGTAACTTCTATTAAATAATGTGCAAAAAAGGAAGTGCCTAGTCATCATTTTAAACAAATGTGTCTTTTACAAAGAAGCAAGGAAGAATCAGAGCTTTGGAGGTGGCCTGGACAACTGACTAATTGTTTTATCACTTCTAAAAATGTAGAACCATTAAGATTTCAGTTTGCTATTGTTACTGCATACCTTGTGTGAGGGTAGAGGAGGGCCTTTGAATGCAGTTAAAATAGGGAAAGGAGAAGCAATTTTATTTGAAAATCATAGAGGCATAGAATCATAGAATCACAGAATCAGTAAGGTTGGAAGAGACCTCAGAGATCATCCAGTCCAACCTGTCACCCAACACCTCAGGACTAACTAAACCATGGCTTCAAGTGACACATCCAATCCCTTTTTGAACACCTCCAGGGACAGGGACTCCACCACCTCCCTGGGCAGCACATTCCAATGGCCAGTTACTCCTTCTGGGAAGAACTTTCTCCTCACCTCCAGCCTAAACTTCCCCTGGCACAGCTTGAGACTCTGTCCTCTTGTTCTGGTGCTGGTTGCCTGGGAGAAGAGACCAATCCCCACCTGGCTACAACCTCTCTTCAGGTAGTTGTAGAGAGCAAGAAGGTCTCCTCTGATCCCCCTCCAGGCTAAGCAACCCCAGCTCCCTCAGCCTCTCCTCACAGGGCTGTGCTCCAGACCTCTCACTAACCCTTCTCTGGACATGTTCTAGAGTCTCAAGGTCCTTAAATTGAGGAGCCCAGAACTGGACACAGGACTCAAGCTGTGGCCTAACCAGTGCTGAGTACAGGGCAGAATGATTTCTCTGCTCCTGCTGGCCACACTGTTCCTGATGCAGGCCAGGATTCACATTCTCAATCCTACTTCAATAGCTATTAATTTTGTGCTTGGGTAATGATTACAGCTTTCTTCAGCGTTGTTTTCTTCTGCCACTGTTCCTAAAGTGGAAAAAAACCAATGTGCATTAAGAACAAAATCCAGTATTTTCATTAGGTTTTGGGTTTGCCACATAATTTAATCTTTTTAATCTTTTTGGTTTGTTTTAATTTATTAAAGTTAGCCTGAAATGTAATTTTAAAATGAAAAGTCCATGTATGTTATTAAAATTGCTCAAAGTATGTCTACATCCATCTTAATTCCCTCTTATGCTTTTAGCTAAATTCAAGCCTTGTTTGTTTCTGATTCGGAGTCATCTAAACCTATATCTGTTAATGGCTTAGTTTCTTTTTAAACATCTGTTCAAAGGGCTGAAGACAGACAACCTGGCTTCAGTACAAATATGCACACACAGAGTAAAATTCATATATGCAACATGCTTTATAAATTGCTAAATTTCCAATTGAACCAGATTTATTGTGATTTTTTTTTTCTCCTCCCCAATCTTTACTTTTGAAACATAAAGGTTTTGTGTGGCCTCATGAAGAAGAAGAGGTGAAACCAATTCAAAAATTCAAAACCTAATTATATATGGAGTCACTGTCCCTGGAGGTGTTCAAGAAAGGATCGGACGTGGCACTTGAAGCCATGGTTTAGTTAGTCCTGAGGTGTTGGGTGCTAGGTTGGACTTGATGACCTCTGAGGTGTTTTCCAACCTTGTTGATTCTATGGTTCTATATCTGACAGATACAATTTGTTTGGGGATTAAAGAGCAAATATCTCCATGGAGGTGTTACCAGTGAGATAGGGACTTAGTTCAGGTCTCTGTGTGTGGATGTTTAGGCTATTTCAAATGGAGAGGGCTAGAAGATGCACGACAAGACAGACTGGCACCTTATGGTGAGGGCTGCAATCTCAGAATCACCAAGCTTGGAAGAGATCTCAAAGATCATCAAGTCCAACCTGTCACCACAGACCCCATGACTAAACCATGGCACCAAGTGCCACATTCAATCCCCTCTTGAACACCTCCAGAGATGGTGACTCCACCACCAATGGGCAGCCCATTCCAATGGCTAACAACTCCCTCAGTGAAGAACTTTCTCCTCACCTCCAGCCTAAACTCCCCTGGCACAGCTTGAGGCATGCCAAGACAGACTGGCACCTTCTGGACAAGGCAGCTAGCTAGAAAGCTGATGGAATCATTTTAGACATCTCAAAGAGTTCTAGATGCCATTTTTATGAGCAACTGAACTTGACTGTAAGAATCTACTTGTAAGATTCATCTCTCCAGGTGCCACCAGATGTGTTGACTAAGAGATTCAGCCACTGAAGTGTAGGCACCTTGTGACTTTTAAGTTTTGAGGATAGCCCAATAGTGTCCAACCTGAATCCAAAACATTTCAGCTCTCACTTGCATCCCACGTTGTTTCACCAGTCCAGTGCAGTCTCAGATGTCCTGCTGCATCCCAGATGTTGGGCATCTGTATTTAAATGAGTGTCTTTTGCCCTCCATCTCCACAGCAGAAGTGGAAGACATTTAGACACCCAGCTCCTGTGTCAATGTGTCTGTAGTGTTATCTAAACCAGGGCATCTGATCTGAGACAGAATCTCACTGAAGGAGCTCATGGTAATTTTTACCTAATTAGTCACAAAGCCTATATATAATGAAAAATAAACTCATTATCCAAAAGGTATTTAAAGGCATTCTGTGATACCAGTGTAGGTTGTATGATGTATTTACCTCTACACTGAACTGGATTTTAGCTGCATGAAAGAGGGGGTCACAACAGAGCTGGAAAACCTTTAAGGGAACAATGCAGGCTGAGTCTATTTACCTCTGTGACTTTGAAGCACCACTGTGAGCAGTAAGTATCACCTCTTCTGAACTCACATTTCCCACTGCTTGGCCATGTCCTCAATGCTTTTAGCTTCTGCTCTGCCGGAGGATTCCCTTGGGTGAGATGAATCTGCACACAGCTAGTGTTGTGTGGAAGGCACAGTACATTTAAACCTGTGCTGTGTCTTCAGAGACCTACAAACCAGGATTAATGTGTTGGGAAGTTGGGCTGTTAGTCTTATTTTGACAATGTTCTTATTGTTTTATCCTGCTAATCTGATTTTCAAAGATTTATACATTACTTTTTCATACATTAATCCCAGAAACTATGCTTGGAAGGCCCATGCTATAAATACCACATGGCTAACTCAGATGCCAATGGCAGGAAAAAAATTACAGGAAATGGACAAACTTCAGAATAATAATTTCATCATATCACCATTATAAATCTTCCCAGATGTTCTGACACTTTAATTACAAAATGACACTTTCAGTCTTAAGTATTGTGGCCTGTGTAATAAATCCTTTCACTTGGAATCATAGAATCAATAAGGCTGGAAAAGACCTCAGAGATCATCAAGTCCAACCTGTCACCCAACACCTCAGGACTACTAAACCATGGCTTCCAGTGCCACCTCCAATCCCCTCTTGAACACCTCCAGGGATGGTGACTCCACCACCTCCCTGGGCAGCCCTTTCCAATGCCCAACAACTCTCTCTGTGAAGAACTTTCTTCTCACCTCCAGCCTAAACCTCTCCTGGCACAGCTTGAGACTGTGTCCTCTCGTTCTGGGGCTGGTTGCCTGGCAGAAGAGACCAACCCCCTGCTGGCTACAACCTCTCTTCAGGTAGTTGTAGAGAGCAAGAAGGTCTCCCCTGAGCCTCCTCTTCTCCAGGCTAAGCAACCCCAGCTCCCTCAGCCTCTCCTCATAGGGCTGTGCTCTGGACCTCTCCCCAGTCTTGCTGCCACTTAATATGTGACTCCTCTTGCTACTGTAGAGGAATCATTTTACAATCCATCTCCTTTTCAACAGCAGAAAGTCAACAAGAGATTAAATATTATAACTACAAAACTCAATGAGAAATTGGTACAGTCATGGATTTTTTACAGCACTCACACATGCAAAACATGTAGTGCCTACCACATCCTCCCCCTTCCCAGTATTCTATTCAAGCTTCTCAGTGGGATACAGGTATGGGCTGAACAGCTTGGGGATAAGAAAAAGGTGAAGAGTTCTGTAGATATTGTATCTAAAAAGGGATAGTTTATGGAAGCTGCTTGTAGAGGACAGAAGCTGCAGAATAACCCTGATGAGTAACCTATAGACAAGGAACCAGGAAGGCTCCAGAATAACCCTGGTGAGTAACTTGTAATCAGGGGACTAGGAAAAAAATCTGAGTCAGGAATAAAGAATGTGTGACTTATTTTCAGTCTAACAGTCTTAACATAATTAGAGTAAGGCAGATTGAAAACTGCAAGAAAAGCAGGAGGGGTAGGACAGTTTGCTGTAAACAGTGAATTTAGAATTTCAGAATGAAAATGCACAAATATCAGTAATTATAAGAATAGCTGCAGGGCAGAACTTCTGGCTCCTGCTCTTCTCTTAGACACATGCAGAAATCCACAGTAACAAAGGTTACAGAGACAGACATTTTATCTGTGATTATTACATGCATCTATAGCTCTCCAAATTTACCTACAGAGTTCTAATTATTCATCCTTCATCCTCTACACTATAAGAAGCTATTATTGTCCAAGTGAAAATGACATCTGTCATCTTCACTTTGTGCTGTTATTCATCACAGACCTAGGATTGAATCAACAGGATTGATGGCAAACATATTGCAGAGTCTTTCTAAAGAGTGGTCCACAAGTCAAGTCAAGCTGATTTCCACGGACAGAGCCTTCCAAACACGTGTCGTAGCAGATATCTTCTGCTTTCATATGACTTTATAATTTCTTTGGCTCCTTCCTGATACATTCTCTTTGCTGATTTCAGCTTTGTTGCCATCAACAAGCTTTACAGGCGTTTGACTAAGTCAAAAATATGAATGTGGCAATTACCATTGATTTGTGCTCGGTCTCCTTTACAAAGATGAAATCATATTGCAGATGTCTCAGGACATGGAGTTTTTAAACGATCATTTAAACCTCACTAGTTTGTAAGCTCTGAAACATTATTAGGCTGAGATGGAGCTATTTATTTTTCTCTCAAAACAAGAAGCATCCCTCTTCACACAGGATCATTTCTTTCAGCTATTAATTCTGTTGCCATACCTCTGTTATGGTGTTAATACTGTGTGAGACAAAGTGGTGTCCAGAATTAATCAGCAATTCAAACCTAGACAGTGGTGGTTTGCATCGGGAGTAGTGTGCCCAGCAGGACCAGGGAAGTATTCATGCCCCTGCATTTGACACCAGTAAATCTGCAACTGAAAGACTGTGCTCAGGTTTGGCCCTTTCAGTACAAGAAGGATTTTGGTGTGCAGAGGAGAACAAAGCTGGTAAAGGGTCTAGAGGAGCAGCTGAGGGAACTGGGATAGTTTAGCTTGGAGAAAAGGAGGCTGAGGGGAGACCTTATTGCACTCTACAACTACATGAAAGGAGGTTGTAGCAAGGTGGGGGTTGGTATTTTTTCCCAAGTGACATGATATGATGAGAGGAAATGTCCTCAAGGAGCACCAAGGAAGATTTAGTTTGGATATTAGGAAAAAAATTCTTCACCAAAGTGGTTGTCAATCATTGGAACAGGCTGCCCAAGGAAGTCATTGAGGCACCATTCCTGGAGGTATGTCATACTTGGGAACATGGTTTAGTGCTGGACATGGAAATGATAGATTAATTCTTGAAACTGATGATCTTAAGGGTCTTTTCCAATCTTATCTATTCTATGATTCTATGATTTTAATTTCTGGATGTTTGATTTTCTCTTTAATTTATGACATTTGAAAAGAAAAAGAATATTTTGGCCTATGGTCACCAGCTTTATTTTTTTTTTATTCTCTACTTATTTTCCTTACTGAAAGGTTCATCTTGTCTACTGAAGAACTCACAAGGTTCTGCACATAAAGGAAGCCATTCTGAAATCACCTGCATATGGGCAGACCATATGAATGGAATGGAATGGAATGGAATGGAATGGAGTGGAATGGAATGGAATGGAATGGAATGGAATGGAATGGAATGGAATGGAATGGAATGGAATGGAATGGAATGGAATTGAATTGAATTGAATTGAATTGAATTGAATTGAATTAATCAGGTTGGAAAAGACCTTTGAGATCATCGAGTCCAACCTATCACCCAACACCATCTAATCAACTAAACCATGGCACCAAGCACTCCATCCAGTCTCTTCTTAGACACCTCCAGTGATGGTGACTCCACCACCCCCTGGGCAGCACATTCCAATGGCCAATCTCTCTTTCTGGGAAGAATTTCTTCCTGACATCCAGCCTGAACCTCCCCTGGTGCAGCTTGAGACTGTGTCCTCTCATTCTGTCACCGGTTGTCGGCACCCTGAGTCCTATTGAAGTACACTACTCCTAGCATTTCTTCTTTCTGCTGTAGAAGCATGCATGTGCCCCTAATCAAGGACACTGCTGGGCCAGGCACTATGCAGACAAACATTAAAGCTTCATCTTAGCGCTAGCAGACAACCCTCGAAGTACATATAGGATGAAATCTGCACGCCTTAAGGGTGGCAAACTAGATTGTTCAATTGTACACACATTATTACTTTGTCACATTTCATGAAGCCATCAGGTTTCTCTGATTCCATTTAATGTGCAGCCCTCTGGAAGAGGTCATTCTCATTTCCTTTCTGGATACACATCATGAGTGATCTTTCCAGCTGTCTAGGAGTTTGCACAGATGTGTGTTAAGATTGGAATGAGATATCATTTTGCACTCTTGCATAATATACAGCGGGAACAACTGGGAAATAAGGCACAAAGTGAACATGTGGTGCATTAATAATCTTTCAGGAGCTTCCTCTTTAAAAAAAACCCAGTGTGGTTAATAACTGTTGTGATTAGCCTGAAGTAAACACTTCTGTGTGGAAAGGCAGCGTGAAATATCCATTTTAATATAATCTTTTCACCTAATAGTGCCTTGCAGGCATCCCCCTTCTAGAAGGATCTTGTGTAGCAACACCAGAACCAAACTAAAGGTTTCTTTTACAATAAAAAATAAAATGTTTTCATGGCAAATATTTACATGTAACAATGGAATGGAATGGAATGGAATGGAATGGAATGGAATGGAATGGAATGGAATGGAATGGAATGGAATGGAATGGAATGGAATAGAATAGAATAGAATAGAATAGAATAGAATTAACCAGATTGGAAAAGACCTTTGAGATCATGAAGCCCAACCTATCACCCAACACCATCTAATCAACTAAATCATGGCACCAAGTGCCTCATCCAGCCCGTTCCTAAACACCTCCAGTGATGGTGACTCCACCACCTCCCTGGGCAGCACATTCCAATGGCTAATCTCTCTGTCTGAGAAGAACTTCTTCCTAATATCCAGACTGAACCTCCCCTGGCACAGCTTGAGACTGTGTCCTCTTGCTCTGGAGCTGCTTGCCTGGGAGAAGAGACCAACCCCCACCTGCCTACAGCCTCCCTTCAGGTAGTTGTAGAGAACAATAAGGTCTCCTCTGAGCCTCCTTCTCTCCAGGCTAAGCAATCCCAACTCTCTCAGCCTGTCCTCATAGGGCTTGTGCTCCAAACCCCTGACCAGCTTTGTTGCCTTGTGGTCCCTTCCAACCCTGACTGAAACTATGAAACTATGAAACTATGAAATGAGTGATGAATGATGCTGATCCAAAGTAGGAAGAAAAAAAAAAAGATGAGCTTATCTGCTTTAAGAGTGTTACAGAGGTGGCTTTTCAGAGAGAAAGAAACAAAAAAAGTACATACATAATTTCTGATCGTCAAAGCCTCACAAGATTTCACAATCAAACTCTTTCCAAGTAGGTCACATTAGATCGCAAGCTCCGTGCATGAGAAACCACACTGAGTAAAAACCTGGGAATTGAAGACTAAAAATAAGATGCAAAACCTTAAGAGTTATTATAATGAATAGAATAGAATAGAATAGAATAGAATAGAATAGAATAGAATAGAATAGAGTAGAGTAGAGTAGAGTAGAGTAGTAGAGTAGAGTAGACCAGTTGGAAGAGACCTTCAAGATCATCGTGTCCAAATATCAACCAATTCAACCCACCTGAACAACTAAAACCATGGCACCAAGCACCCCATCAAGTCTCCTCCTGAACACCTCCAATGATGGTGACTCCACCACCTCCCCGGGCAGCCCATTCCAATGGGCAATCACTCTCTCTGTATAGAAGCCATTTTGTTATTTGTCTAGGGCTGAGGCACCTTCTCTATTACTTCAAATCTTTAAATCCAGTTTGGAAGGCTTTGAGAAAGAGATGCTCTCACTTAATCCAAAGTTATGGGCTTCACTTACAGAATTTCCAGGTGAGAATCTCTGACCTGTACTATGCAAGCAGCCAGGTTTAATGATCATAATGATCTTAAAATCTACCAATTTATTAAGCAATTCTCCGTACTGCTGTGATGCAGAGGCAATTATATCACAGTATCACAGTATCACTAAGGTTGGAAGAGACCTCGAAGATCATCGAGTCCAACCTGTCATCACAGACCCTATGACTAGACCATGGCACCAAGTGCCACGGAGATCAAGATCTGAAGAGCACGTCAATTAATTGTTTCATTCAGCCCCATTTGAATGCTTTTACATCTGGCAGCACACTGTTTGTGGGTGCCTCGCAGATTTTGTTAGGAGACCTTCAGCCCCAAAGAGCCTCATACGATTGCCTGGTCTGGCTTGTGCGTTATGCTGGTCATAACAGTGTGTTCCTGGGGAAGTCATGTGGTGAGGAGCCCTGACATCATGTCTAGTGCCCGTGGGCGGTTCTCTGGCGAGCGCTGGGAGGTGCTTTCCGGCGCTCTGCTCATTGCTCTTGTTGGCATCATGAGGAATGAGCTCAGCGCTGTGTGGGAGCGCGTTTCAGAATTTTTTTGTACACCTACAGCCTTATGCCAAAAATAAGATGCAATCATTTGTTTCCTAGGTGATAACTGCACTGGGCCTGCGCAGTCCTGGCTGCCTATAAAATGGTGAAGTATGTTATCAGCCTTTCTTGTAGTGCTTTTGAGGCAACGTATCAAACAGCTTTTAGCGCAGAACAAATGGCTTGTTGATTATGTACACATGGGGAAATAAATGCATTGAGGTTTGCATCTCAGCACTTACTCTGGACAAAAGTAATTTTGTTCTCTTTGTTTGCCTTTTCTGTGGGAAATGAAGGGAAAAGGGAGCGAGAAAGCTAAGCTCCTAGGCTTGTGAATACTAGACCTTTTAGATGTTCTTCCCTGATGTTCTCTCTCAATCTATTGCTGTATGAAGGTGAAGAAATTCTAGATCCAACCTCTTTTCTCATGGACACATCAAAGGCTTGTCAAAGCAGAATATCCTCCAAATGCCTCTCCTATCTCTGGAGTATCTGCCAAATATCCATCAAGATGTTTGATTTACACTGTTGTCCTCAGCAGAAGACAGTGAAAGGTGATATAAGAAGCATGAATAGACTTCAACTGTTTTGCTGTAGAATTTATTATTCCGCTAGGCGTGTTTTAAATTTGTCCTTTTATTGCCAAATTTTCATATTTCTGCAAGTTTTGAAAATATGCAAAAGATTTCTGAACTCTTTAAATGCTATATTTAATTTACTGGTGCCATGGTTTAGTTGTTTAGGTGGGTTGGATTGGTGGATAGGTTGGACGCGATGATCTTGAAGGTCTCTTCCACCTGGTCTATTCCATTCCATTCCATTCCATTCCATTCCATTCCATTCCATTCCATTCCATTCCATTCCATTCCATTCCATTCCATTCCAAGTATCATAGTATCAGTCAGGGTTGGAAGGGACCACAAGGATCATCTAGTTCCAACCACCCTGCCATGGCCAGGGACACCCCACACTAGATCAGGCTGGCCAGAGCCTCATCCAGCCTGCTCTTAAACACCTCCAGGGACAGGGCCTCAACCACCTCCCTGGATAACCCATTCCAGGCCTTCACCACTCTCATGGGGAAGAACTTCTTCCTCACATCTAGCCTGAATCTCCCCACCTCCAGCTCCATTCCATTCCCCCTAGTCCTATCACTACCTGATAGCCTGAGAAGTCCCTCCCCAGCCTTCTTGTAGCCCCCTTCAGATACTGGAAGGCCACAATGAGGTCACCTCTGAGCCTTCTCTTCTCCAGACTGAACAGACCTAACTCCTTCAGTCTGTCCTGTCCTATCCTATCCTATCCTATCCTATCCTATCCTATCCTATCCTATCCCATCCCATCCCATCCCATCCCATCCCATCCCATCCCATCCATCCCATCCCATCCCATCCCATCCCATCCTATTCTATTCTATTCTATTCTATTCTATTCTATTCTATTCTATTCTATTCTATTCTAACACTGTCTATGTAGACTTTGAACTTATAGTGAAGTATTTTGTTGAAAAATCTGTTAAAACCTTTTTATTGCCAGAGGTTCCTAACTTCTTCCACACCATGTCCACTGAAGAGACATTAAGTGATGACTCTTGCTGTGCATCCTGCTCCAATTAAGAGAAAAAAAATTAAGTGGAATTAAGAATCTCCTGTTTCTTCTGAGCAATCCTAACCACGGTGGACAAACTGATTTGAGTATACAAGCATATATTTAGTCTTAATTTAGGAAGATGAAGAAGGGAGGGGAGTTTCTCTGAGGGTCCATTTGAAGGTTTTGCATTTCATACTTTCTCTACAAACTGATTTCAACACACTCCCCCAAAACAAAAACAAATTGCAAGACTGCTCAGCTTCTCTCCTGTGAAAATCAGAAGACTGACATGAAATGGAGGGAAAGGCAAGCTTTAAAATATGTGGAGTTAACTAAGCCTCATCTTGGTTTTCTACTTGAATCAAGATCCTGATTATTTTAACAGGTTCAGGAGAAGGTCACATAGCAAGATGATAATCTGCAGAGCTTTCAGATGCTAGCAAACTCATAAAACTTAATTTAAATGGACATTTGTGATATTAAAACCCTGCAGAACCATATTCTAGAAGACTGCAACAGAGGAAGGTTCTTTGAGGGTGTGATTTTTTAAAAGGGAATGTAGGTTGCTCGATTTTATTTCAGTATTGCATCTTGTTATGAATGGAACTGTAAGAAGAAACATAATTAAATCAATATCTCAAAGGCCCAAAGTGAGGTGTGATGAATATTGCCTATCACATCAATTGATTTGATAGCATGCTTAGGTGCTATGCTGAATTGTAAGGACAAAGCCTTGAATGCTTTGATGGTTGAGATGATTTTTGTGATTTTCCTGGTGTTATTTTAAAGCTCTCTTATCTACACTACCACCAATCTTTGAATAATTTGCTGCTGGCTGCAGGAATGATTTGTGATAGGATAGGATAGGATAGGATAGGATAGGATAGGATAGGATAGGATAGGATAGGATAGGATAGGATAGAATTAACTAGGTTGGAAAAGACCTTTGAGATCATCGAGTCCAACCTATCACCCAACACCATCTAATCAACTAAACCATGGCACCAAGCATCCCATCCAGTCTCTTCTTAGACACCTCCAGTGATGGTGACTACACCACCTCCCTGGGCAGCACATTCCAATGGCCAATCTCCCTTTCTGGGAAGAACTTCTTCCTAACATCCAGCCTAAACCTCCCCTGGTGCAGCTTGAGACTGTGTCCTCTTGTTCTGGTGCTGGTTGCCTGGGAGAAGAGACCAACCCCCACCTGCTTTAACCTCCCTTCAGGTAGTTGCAGAGAGCAAGAAGGTCTCCCCTGTGCCTCCTCTTCTCCAGGCTAAGCAATCCCAACTCCCTCAGCCTCTTACTCCTTCGGTAGTCTTTTCCACTTCTGCTGCACTCAAGAGATGATCCAAGTCCTCACAGAATCACAGGATAGAATCACAGAACCAACAAGGTTGGAAAAGACCTCAGAGATCATCAAGTCCAACCTATCACCCAGCACCTCAGGACTAACTAAACCATGGCTTCAAGTGCCATTTCCAATCCCCTCTTGAACACTTCCAGGGATGGTGACTCCACCACCTCCCTGGGCAGCACATTCCAATGGCCAGTTACTCTTTCTGGGAAGAACTTTCTCCTCACCTCCAGCCTCCAGCAGTTCTTTCTCAGAGACAGAATTCTAAGCAATTATTATTTTTTTTAAATTTCTTTTTCTTATCCAATTTATGTCTGAAATGATCTTGCAAAACTTCTTGGGCCTGCAGTGGGACTTTTCACATGGCTTCTTAAGGTCAGAATTCATATTGGGAATCTCAGTGGGGCCACACTGTGTTAAGCATTTCTGTCAGTTCAGTGCTGTGGGAGTAGATGCATTAGAAATCTGTACAATAGGGTAGGCTTGACACATGAATATATAGTGTCACAGTGAATATAGAGTATAGTGTTGTTGAGAACACCATGACTCTGAGCTGCTTTAATGCACAGCTAAATGTTTAAACACAGAAAAAGTGGACAAGTGAGCATTTAAGCTTCATGCTCCAGTGGCCCACACTGGAGAAAAAACAAATGGCTGTTCCCCTGACTCCCCAGAAAGATCTTTATACCTGAATCTTGACAATGACTGAACCAAACAGGTTTTTAAATGATATTTTTCCTTTGTGATGAAAAACATACCACATGTTCATCCCACCTACTAAGTAGGTGTTTGGTCCTCAGTTAGTTAGTCTTGTTTCCATAAGTTGGTCAATCTTAAGGTAAATTCACCTGAAGCCTTCTTAAGGTTGACACCAACTGCATCACCCATGTACATTCCTCTATATTTAGTTATGAAGAGAGTACAGATGCCCAGATCTGGAACAAGAGGACACAATCTCAAGCTGTGCCAGGGGAAGTTTAGGCTTGAGGTGAGGAGAAAGTTCTTCCCAGAGAGAGTTGTCGGCCATTGGAATGTGCTGCCCAGAGATGTGGTGGAGTCATCATCCCTGGAGGTGTTCAAGAGGGAATTGGATGTGGCACTTGGTGCCATGGTTTAGTTAGTCCTGAGGTGTTGGGCGATAGGTTGTCTTGATGATCTCTGAGGTCTTTTCCAACCTTATTGATTCCATGCTTCTATGCAATTAAATTTGGTATTTAACTACAATTCAAAGTAATTCATGTGCTCTTTTATTTTCTGTGTGTTTTTTTTTCACCAACCTCTTCCATTTCACAAACTCAAGAGCTTACTTGCAGCTTGAACTCATGCCAACAAACAACTGAGTGCACGTGCCTCTTCAATGGACCATGCTAAAACTTAATTTGACAGAAACTGTGAATTTATGAACAATCTCCATCCTCATTGTTGTGTGTCAAAGAAGCAGTAATCTTCAAAAAGCAAAAAGAAATTTTTTTATCCAACTGTTTACATAGGAAAGCAAAATTAGGAAATTGGAATTTAAAACTATATACCAAACATGGTACTTTTGGTTACTGCTGGCCTCAGTTCTCATTTTCTCTGTCATGGCACACAGGAAAGGAAGAGCCTGGAATTATTTTGTGTCTGTGACCTCATCCACTTCTACAGGTTCTCCTTCCCCGTTGAATGTTTTGCACAGAAAGCTACAAGCAAGGAGACGGAGATCTCTCCAAGTCACCTTCTGTGGCAGGTTGACTGCCAAGCAGCCACGTGCTCATCCAAGTCTGTGCTACTGCTGGAGCAAGGTTATTCTGTGCTACATATTTTCCAGGCTTTTGCCAACGTCCTCTGCTCGTGGAGGGACCGGGAATCAGATCACAGTGTCAGCAGGAGAAATTAGCTAGCCAAGAACAGCTAGAAATAGCAGTGTTTCAGCTGAAATGCACCAGCGGAGTGACGGCGTGGAGCGCCGCAGGGGTATGGTGCCGCTTGCCTTTAAAGGACTCAGTTTTGTTTAGGTTTGTTCATCACCTTTATACTCTGTTTATTTGCTTTCATGTAAGGTGGTCCTGAGGGTGACTCTCCAAACAAAGGTCTTTGGATTTGTAAGAAGCATCATACCACTGGTATTAACAATTCTCATTAGAACAGAGTCTGGGTCCTGGAATAATGAAAGTTCCCATGGAAGAATCCACTTCAAAGCCAGCAGCTTCTCAGTCTTGTGTTCACGTGGCTTAATTACAATGGCACAGATCTCATCTCACTCTGAGTGGGTTTAGGGACTTCACAACATCACAGAATGATCAGAAGGGACCTCTGGATATCATCTAGTCTATCCCCCTGCTAAACCAGGTTTGCATAAATCAGGTTGCACAGCAATGTATCCATATGGATTTTGGAAGTGCCCACAACCTCTCTGGGACAGCCTGCTCCAGTGCTCTGTCACCTGCAAAGCAGAGAAGGTTTTCCTTATGTTTAGGTGGAACTTTCTGTGTTCTAAACAATGCCATTGCCATTATCTCCCTGGTGCTCAGCAGAATATACTAGTCTGAGGTGCAGACACTGGCAGGGGGGAGTTCAAATCCCTAAAGAAACTTACCAGTTGAGTTTCACCCAATCACACAGCAGCATAATTGGAGGTTTCATTCTTCCAACCTTCATTAGAAGCATTCCTCCACTCAGATCCCATCTTGCTCAGTAGAAATAGCAGCACAAGTGTCAGGTTTTGGATGATATGAGAGCACTAAACCACTTTTGCCATCACAGAATAAACAAGAAGGCATGGAGTTTTCTAAGAAGCTTGACATCATTGAATTTATTTTCTTTTTCTTTTTAAGTCATGTATTAATAGGAATTTCAATAGGGAGATCTGTCTATACCCCAACAGAATAGAACAGAATAGAATTAACCAGGTTGGAAAAGACCTTGAGATCATCAAGTCCAGCCTATCATCCAACACCATCTAATCAGCTAAACCATGGCACCAAGCACCCATCCAGTCCTAAACACCTACAGCGATGGCGACTCCACCACCTCCCTGGGCAGCACATTCCAATGGCCAATCTCTCTGTCTGTGAAGAACTTCTTCCTAACATCCAGCCTAAACCTCCCCTGGTGCAGCTTGAAAAGCCTCCCTTCAATGTATACATGTTGATTGCATTTAACTAAGATCCTCACATATCAGTTTTGTGTCTCTTGTTGGATGAACTGGGATTCTTTGGTGGAAAATGATAGGAATTGTGTAGGGGAAGATAGCTGGACATAAAATGCATTCATATTTAAAGGTATCAGAAATAAAAGAGGAAACAAGAGGAAAACACATCAATACAATTCTTTTTTTTTTGTTGCTATTGCAAAATTGAAAGTTCTTACAACAACTGAAAGAACATCATTGTGACCTTGAATAATAGAAGTAACACCTTTGTTCATAAAGTTAGAATGGAAGTCACATTTTCTCAGAGTTACTGACCCTGAATACTCCTACTAATATGAATCAGAGTTGCAATGCTCATTTTGGCAAGTATAACCATTGTAGGCAGGAAATTCACTCTCTAGTAGGAGCAAAGAAAGAATTACAGGGAAGGCACACAGCAATTTCCTGACGTGTATCCAACCATTTGTGTTTTGGTTTTTATTTCTGTTGGGGTTTTGTTTGTTTGTTGTTTGGTTGTTGGTTGGTTGGTTGGTTGGTTGGTTGGTTGGTTTGTTGGTTGTTGGTTGGTTGGTTTGTTTGTTGGTTGGTTGGTTGGTTGTTGGTTGGTTGGTTGGTTTGCTGGTTGGTTTGCTGTTGGTTGGTTGGTTGGTTGGTTGGTTGGTTGGTTGGTTGTTGGTTGGTTGGTTGGTTGTTGTTGGTTGGTTGTTGGGTTGTTGGTTGGTTTGCTGGTTGGTTGGTTGGTTGTTGGTTGGTTGGTTGGTTGGTTTGTTGGTTGGTTGGTTGGTTGGTGGTTTGTTGGTTGGTTGTTGGTTGGTTTGTTTGTTGGTTGGTTGGTTTGTTGGTTGGTTGGTTGGTTGGTTGTTGGTTGGTTTGTTGGTTGGTTGTTGGTTTGTTTGTTTGTTGGTTGGTGGTTTGTTGGTTGGTTGGTTTTGGTTGTTGGTTGGTTTGCTGGTTGGTTGGTTGGTTGGTTGGTTGGTTGGTTGGTTGGTTGGTTTTTGGTTGGTTGGTTGTTGGTTGGTTGGTTGGCTGGTTGGTTGGTTGGTTGGTTGGTTGGTTGGTTGGTTGGTTGGTTGGTTGGTTGGTTGGTTGGTTGGTTTGCTGGTGGTTGGTTGGTTGGTTGGTGGTTGGTTGGGTGGTTGGTTGGTTGGTTGGTTTGTTGGTTGGTTGGTTGCTGGTGGTTGTTGGTTGGTTGTGGTTGGTTGGTTGGTTGGTGCTGGTTGGTTGGTTGGTTTGTTGGTTGGTTGGTTGGTTGGTTGGCTGGTGGTTGTTGGTTGTTTTATTCCCCCAGATGTCCTGCAAGCTGTTTTCGCATTCCTAAAACTTTATTCCATGGTAAAATCTGAGGGCATCTGTATTTTACAGCCTTTTATCCTCATCACTTCCTTGTCCACAATGCCTTTTAATGTGAATCATAGAATCAATAAGGTTGGGAAAGACCTCAGATATCATCAAGTCCACCCTATCACCCAGCACCTCATGACTAACTAAACCATGGCTTGAAGGGGCACATCCAATTCCCTCTTGAACACCTCCAGGGATGGTGACTCCACCACCTCCCTGGGCAGCACATTCCAATGGCCAACTACTCCCTCTGTGAAGAACTTTCTCCTCCCCTCCAGCCTAAACTTCTCTTGGTGCAGCTCGAGACTGTGTCCTCTTGTTGTGGTGCTGGTTGCCTGGGAGAAGAGACCAACCCCCACTTGTCTATAACCTCCTTTCAGAGAGCAATAAGGCCTCCCCTGCTGCCTATGTCCCACAGAGCTTATTCATTCTAGAACTGAGAATCCAAATTAGTATTTCCTTAGCCTCATTTTTTTTTCCTTCCAGTTCTAAAGTGGTACAATGGTCAGCATACTCTTTGGAGATGCTGATTATACCTAGAGACTTATTATTACTCTTTTCATGCCTGCAATTTTCTGTATACATGAGTTCCTCGGAGTGCAGAGACTCAGAACGTGTTCAGCCTTGCCCAGTGTGTTAGTATCTATAGGTGCTACTGCCACAGAAGTAATGAGTGTAACCAACAGTAGGCTTATGTGTCATTAAGTCCTCTTAGTCAGGTACTGGTCTATTTCTTTTATTTACTGGTGCTATTGCAAATAGGTACAGGCAGCTTTCATCTTATTTACATTAAAAATAGTATCAAAATAGAAATGAACATTTCCTGGCAGTGGAAAAATAATCTACCACCAGTGATGAAGATGGTGATTAATTTTATGGGTTCTGTAAAATGGTTATGAATGATGCTAAGGGAGGAGAGGAGGAGGGGAGAAAGGAGGAGGAGAGCAAAGGAAAAGAGCTTTTTATATATTTGTATTTATTAGTACTCTGTTTAAAAGGTCAATGAGAGGCATTAGGAATGTAAGTGCCATGACCACCCCCATCCATTCTATTTGTCTCCTTTAATCTTTGATCCAGCTGCTCCAAACATCTGGCACAGTGACCTCCGACTCTGGGCTTTGATTCATGGGGAGTCCTTGGGGATGTATGTATAGGAGTTGCTCTGCATCCACTGTGGCTGCATCTGCACAACACTTTGTGTCCTGTTTGTGTGGCGATCATGTCCCTCATCTACTGTGGGTCATCCACTATCCTGACAGCTAGCTGAGTTTCCCTGTGTCCAGTTTTTCTGACTTCCTCATCACACACAGTCCCAGGGAATGCAGAAAACTGCTATGGCCCCAGTAAAGCAATGGCACCTCCACTCTCCCCAGATCCCTCAGACATTGCTTCCTTCCAGGGTCCCTATGCACATGATTACCACTTTGCCTTCTATCTCACCTTTCCCTTCTACAGAGATATATGTTCTCTCCTCCTGCTCTGTGCTTTCTCTACAAATATCTATCTCCTCTTTTTCTCTGTCTCCAGTCTTCTGACCTTCTAGTAATTTCACAGCCTGTGGTTAATGGGAAAGAAAATGCCTGAGAAGAGTGTTGGTGTTGGGAGGAAGAGGAAAGATGTTCCTTATCCATCATGCCACCAGGACAGTGACAGGAAGGGGGAAGTTCCTGATAATTAGTGAGCTCTCCCCTATCATGTAACTTACCTCCGTCCCTTCAAGCACCTGCATGGAGGCTTTTGGAGCTGAGTAGAGAAAATTAGGGTCACACACATACTTGCAGTGCCTTCTGCTTTAAGGACTGGCTTCTGCCAGGGCTTCAGCAACTGGAGGACCCAGAAGACCTAAGGAAGGATGCAAAGCAGGTGCCAGCTGATGGGCTCCCAGGCAGTCCAAGGCTGGAACTGAAGGAGTCCACACCTGGAAAGGACATGCAGGATCCCTATCATTCATGCTTTGGGACAAAAAGAGCAGTCAAATTAGTAATCTGGTGGAAGAGACACAGCAGCAAAGGGATCAGAGTGGATTAGGAGCATGGACAGAGTCATAACAAGACTGTTCCTCTTCCTCTGTTCCCCAGCTTTATCCAAGTTACCTCAGACGGGCAGGGGTGAGAAGGACAACAAAATGCAGGTCAGGTGTGGCAACATACAGTCACTCCAGGGGAGCCAGATCAAGTCATGGGCAGGATTTGGGTCATTCAGCAGTTGTCTAAAAAAAAAAAAAAAAGGATAATATTTTAAGCAGCAACCCAAAGGGGGGGAACCAGCAGGGAGTGCCAAGCTGTGGAGCAGCGGCAGAGAAGGGCTGTTAATTCTCGCAAATAGATGCATGAGCTAATCCTCCCCTGCAAATACAGGCGAGTAAGTGGTTAGACCCAGCAGTCTTTTAAATGCCAGATCAGCTCTTGCTTAAATGGCATTTTGCTTTAATATCTATTTTATGTATTTTACTTTATGTATGTATTTACTAAGAACAGCTTTGAATGAAAACATGACCCCTGTCTGGCGTTACGGTGCGATTGTTCCTTGTTGCTTGTCGTGTTGCTGCAGCGGGAGTGTAAGGAGGGATTGGTTTGCAAGGGGTCAGGCTTCCTATGACCCCCCCTCCTACCCTCACACGGGTAGCCACACCCCCACACCTCCTGCCCTGACGGGTATCAGGGGTCTCTGCCCACCCTGGGCAGAGGAGTGGTGCAGTGCAGCCTGCTGAGAAGAGCGGGACAGAGGAGTATGACTGCGAGGAGCCTGGGTGTGCAGGGCTAAGCCGCGAGAGCGAGGAGGAGGCAGGAAGCGGGAGGGGGGGGGGGGGAGATTTGGAAAGATGCGAAGATGCCAGAGGAGAAGGTAAAGCTGGCTTCGTGAGGGAAGGGTTTACAGAGGAAAGATAAATACGTGGGGAACAAGTAGTTAGCAGGGGAGACAGGTGCTGAGGTATTTGTGGGAGGACGCGGAAACAGAAGGTCAGGAGGGTACTCAGCTTGTGGGCAGAAGGGAGGCAAATAAGGGTCTATAGAAATGGTCCAGGAATGCTGTCTGCGGAGCCAGGGGCTGGGAGGGAACTGCAGGGCCTGAGTCCAGGGACCCAGAGAAGAGGCTCGGCGGGAAGCAGGGTGGCTGCAGGTGGCACCTGGAGTGGGGAGGTGCGAGGGACCAGGACACGCGGCGGGCAGTGCGCAGGGGAAAGGAGCAGAGAGCACATCCCGCTCGAGGGCTGACAGCTTGGGCTGTCTTCGGCACGGGCATCGCTCCTCATCTCGTTGTGCCCTGTGCGTTTGCTCTGCAGCCAAGGGAAGGGGCAAGGTCTGGAGAGGGTAACCTGTCCTTCCAGTGGCAAACCGCCCCTTCTTTCTGCTTGATGTCACTGTCCATGTCTGTATAACGGGGAAGTGGTCCTTGCTCTCGCATCTTTTCCTCTCTTTTTGCCAGGGAGCATCAAGCAGAGCCCAGGGTTGGCGGGCTGCCTGATTTCCTAGAGGGATCTATGCCACTTGGTGGCACTAAAAAGTTGCGCTGAAGCCGAATGCTCCCTTTGTGCAAATGGTCCCCTAGTCCCCTGTGCCCGGAGCCGCAGCAACAGCGGAGCCCCCGAACCATCTCAGCGCTGCCCAGGGGAGGTGGGAAAACTTTGGCGGAGCCGGTTCGCAAAAAGGCTGCCGGGACTGCAGGGGTAAAGTCCTCCACGAGATTCGGTTTTAAATAGATTCTCTCGAAGCAGCTATCCGTTTTTCCTCCCCCCAACCCCACCCCCCGTCTTCGGCTGATGCTGTTCTGAACCGATTGGCACTTTCTTACTTGCTGGAGGGTAGTGCGGGAAGAAGGTATCGGTTTACAGAGGGACTTTGCAACCTTCAGAGCATCTGGAGACATTTCCTCGCAGGGCAGAATGCAGGGTTAGTCCCATACAAATGCAGAGAGGTGGTTGCCGTGAATATGTGAGGAGTGGAGGAGGTGTTTAAGCAGGTGGGTCAAATTGCAACAAATATTTAGAAGACCAAGGTTGTGGTGGCAGGGAGCGAAGACCCATCTGTTGTTTCATCAATTGTTTGTTTATTCCTCCTCCTTACGCCTTTCCCCCACCCCCCTCCTTAAATCCAGGGACCATTCACGCCTCTTGCAAATGAGACTTGGGTGATGCTGAGAGAACAGCGTGTTGCAAGGCGTGTGTGCCTGTGCATGCATTCGCGGGGGTAGAATACTCGGTCCTCAGCATTTGCCTGTGATCAGAAGAAAACAGGATGTGCCCATAGCTGGAGCAGTGACAATGCTAGCCGAGTGGGGCTCACCTGCTG
Organism: Colaptes auratus; assembly: GCA_015227895.2. Taxonomy (NCBI): domain Eukaryota; kingdom Metazoa; phylum Chordata; class Aves; order Piciformes; family Picidae; genus Colaptes; species Colaptes auratus. Next base: position 27,472,946 of record CM037631.1, read on the forward strand.
GTGATCTTTGCAGAGGCATTTGAGGATTATTCAGATCCAGAAGGTCTGTGCCAGGAATGCTATCTCTGCCGTGACTGAAAATAGGAGGCGCCTACCGCTACCCTTCTTGATTATTGCCACTGAAAGGACCACTTTGCCACCACTACAAGAAGCAATTGCTGCCACAGACAAGGTAATGTTGCGGGATGGGAGAGGGTATTTATGCTCCTTGGGTTGCAGACAGAAATCCTGTGGACACGGGAAGAACTCTCCCCTTCCTCCCTCCCTTCTGCTTTGACTCTGTGCTCTGGATGCCCGAGGACAAGCACGGCTCCTGGGGAGCCAGAAAGCCAACTGGTGAGGTGCACCTCCAGGGGCTACTGGGGCATCTGCGGGTCGAGGCACTGGAAGGCAGCAAGCAGGCACTGATCCCTCCCCGGGAGCAAGATATTTGTGGGGCTGCGGGGGCACCAGGGATACTGCAATACCTGGGTTTGGTGGTGTGTGTGATATAGCTCTTCTGTTCATCAGTGACTATTTGTCTTGGCAGGAAAAGATAATGGAAACAGGGATGTATTTGTTTTCCAGACCCAGGCTTAGCTCAGCCATACTTTTCTGTGTGACCTTGGGACAAATCACTTTGGATCTGCTTGGCGAGTCCCGTCTGTTCCTTATCTAATAATCAGAGCTGATGTCTCTGCATGCAAAAATGGCTCATTAAGGGTTGAGAAGGACAGAGATACCACCAGTCAAGCAGAGAAACAGAGACCTGAGAAGCAGTGAGTGTGCACACACACAGATCTGCATGTACAGCCACTTAGTTGTAGCAGCACAGGTAGCTATGGTGGGAGTTCACCTTGTCCAGTAGTTTCCTTTAAGATCCAGCTCTGTGCATTTGATTTATTTGTAAAAAATGTGGCTCTGCACAGCAGATGTGACCACCACGGCAGTTTTGACCCCTGGATGATTTTCAGATTTGAGGGTATTTTTGTCTCTTCCCTAAATCTCCCCGGGAGACGAACGCTGGCGGCCGGTGATGCTCAGCACCAGGGACAGCGCCCGCCCCCCTCCTGCCCTGCTGCTGCCCGTCGCTGATGCCCTCCGATTGTCGCCGCTGCCCGCCCAGCTTCTGCCCTCTGCCCGCTGCTGCTCTCTGCCCGCCCCGCTGCTACCCGCTGTACCCGCTGCGCACTCGGCTGCTTCCCACTGCCCGACCTGCTGCTGCCCGCTGCCCACTGTCTTCTGCCTTCAACCTGCAGGAAGAGCTGTCCCACATCCCGGGGCTCTACCACCCTGACAGCCCCACTTCCAGTCTATCATCTCCTGGGGAAGGGCTTTCTGGTGGCAGTGAGGGTGACTGGATGTAAAGAGAAATTAGACAATTCTTTCTTCTAGTCGTGAGGACAAAGTGAGGGGATCATCTTGAAAGCAGAGTGGCAAAGGACTGTGGTGAAAACACAGCACTCTAAGCAATCTTGAAAGAGAAAGATCTATAGGGCAGTTTACTGCCAGACTCCTTTCATTCACCATTACTTCCCCCCCCCCCCCCCTTACTGTATTCCCCAACATTTCTACATTTCTATCACATACTAATATTTTGCCCATTCTCAAATACTTTAACTACATGCTAACATTTATGCTACATGATCAGGGATGACAGATCTAGTCATTATTTCAAATGATCAGAGAGCATTTTTGAAGCCTCTCTGTAATTTTATTTGCCAGCAAGTTTATGGGTTTTATTCTGGTGTGGTGGCAGTACTGGAATGCCACTGCAACATCTCTCTTTTCACAACTTGGTAGAAAATGTTGGGGTTTTGGGTGGGTTTTTTTTTGGAATTGCTGTTGCTTTTTTCTTGGTTGCCTATTCCAGGTCGTACAGTTCTGTTAATTAATAGAATGTCTGAGATTACAGCTGAAATCACAGCGGAGTTATTAGTTCCTGTATCATATGGCATAACAGGTTTTCGGTTACGGCATCGAGAAGCAGTATATTTGGTGGAATTGCAGAGATCATTGCAAGTTGTTCTGGGAAGTTAAGCACCTACAGATTAAAACTAAAATTGCTTCATCAACCAGAAACTGTGTGTGTGTGTGTGGGGGCATAATATAGGGAAGAACTTCGTGGGACTGCTAAAGATCTTGCTGATAATTTTAGCATTTCATGTTTATTATCTACAAAGAGATGAGATCAGCACAGTAGTCTTATTTTCAGTTGCTGCCTTGGCCAAATGGTTAAAATTCTTCTGTATTACTTAGTTTCCTTCTATTTCTAAGGGGATGTACAGAAAAATGTTATAAGACTGTTCTGTTTGTCAAAGGGCTTGATCCAATGCCTGCTGGAATTCAGAGCCCATAACACAATGACTAATATTTGGGTTTTTTTTGCTCCTCCCCCCTCTTTTGTTAATTATTTTAAATATTTTTAATTATTTAGGGTTAGATATTTATTATTTTTGGGGGGTGAATGGAATACTTAAACAACAATCCAAATCACAAGCCAGAGCATTGTGCTCATATTTCAGGGTTTTGAACCGAAGACCGCTCTTGTGCCTAATGTCAGTTACCTCTGAGGATTAGGTGGGACCTTCTGCAACCTGAGCCTCTTGATGCCACTGGGAGGTAGATCACAGGAACAGCTTGAACCTAATGCTTGGTGTTTGCAATGCCAGTAGCCATCAGAACTGAGCAAAGGCTTAGCATCCTGAAAGTACACCTTTTCCTCACGTTGGTCCCCATCAAGATGAGATAGAAGCCTCTTTCCTGATGCAGTTGTTTCTCTAAGGCAGTTCCACCTTTTGCTATCTAAAGACCTTCACTGCAAGACCAGTGGCAAGACTGACACTGGACCAGTAATTCAGTTGCTGCTTGCAAAGATTTTGTCTTGTCTGATGACGCAACCTAAGTTAGTTCCTTGAGATATACTGATCTGATCTATAGCTGGCATTGAATTAATTGTGGCACACACTGTAAATTAATACCTAGAAAGCATTCAGTTAGCAGGTACATGGCTGCACAAGGCTGTAAGCTACAGCAAACACAGTGTGTAAGTAAAATTGTCACTCAGTTTTGGGGCCCCACATTTTTGTGATTGCTCTGATTCCAAATATCCCTTGAAGAGGTCTTAAACTTTAGATGAGTCTTTACAGATGTTTAATGACCAACATTCTTCACACAGTTAATATCGAGAGTATTCCTAGGTGCTTTTCTAGAGCTCTCACTACATTCCAGCACTGCTCTGTGATTCAGTGATCTGATGGTTTTATTGTTTAAATCTGCCCAAAGACATAGGGACTACGAACAAACAGGCTTCAAGCTCACTAAATTGTAACAAAGAGGAAATTTGAATGAAGTTGTGGCTCCTTCTCTATTTTTGTTTGTTTTCCCCTGATACAAAACAGACTACATAAAAACTTCTCTTTGCTGAGTTTGTATTTGTCTTATTAGAAGCCACACACAGCCTGAGAATCCAGACTGTTAAAAACCAAAAAAGGCATGTTCTTCACGCCAGGGTCACTAGTGGGCGCTGCTATAATAATGTAAAATCACAGGGGGAAAGGGTTTTATTCTTTAAGTTTAAACACAGTTACACCTGCGGCAGTAGAAGCCCTTCACAAGTGTCAGACATGCCCGACGTATAAACTGTCAGCCACATACGTAGTGGAAAATCAGGCCTTTTGGAACTGTTGTTCCCAGTTTGATTTTTGATCAAGGTATAATTAATGCCAATAGAATAGAATAGAATAGAGTAGAGTAGAATAGAATAGAATAGAATAGAATAGAATAGAATAGAATAGAATAGGATAGAATAGAATAGAATAGAATAGAATAGAATTAACCAGGTTGGAAAAGACCTTTGAGATCATCGAGTCCACCTATCACCCAACACCATCTGATCAACTAAACCATGGCAACAGGCACCCCATCCAGGCTCTTCCTAAACACTTCCAGTGATAGATATTAGGGCTCTTCTTGTTCCTGTATAGACTGTAGGTATTAATGGACTTGCATTTGAGGTAGAGATAAATAATTTCAAGACCTACATGATGTTGCATGGAATATTACAGATGCTCATTTTCTACTTGGTTAAACCTCAACATGAAGTATCTGGAACTCTGCCCTAAAGGAGCAGCTGAGAATTCCTCCTGACAGAGACTGACATAAAGGTTTTACTGCCAGGGAGAGCATGGGTTGTGGGAACATTTTGAGTTCATCAGATCTGTGTCTTCAGACATCTGTGTAGCTCTTAAACTTCTGTCTAGGGCACGACTGATCGAAGGACAGATAAGCAGAACCATCTTTCCACCTTACAGCTTCTGCAGTTGCCCAAGTGTGCAGCTATTAAGTATGCTAAGTGTGCATCAATAGACTGATAGCAAAGTGTATGTCATATGTTGTTGAAGCATGTGTCTTCAGGATTAATTTATGGCTCAATCCATAGCTGAAATACAATAGAAAGCTTGATATAGGAGTACTTAAGTGTCTGATTCTGTATTACCTATATGTCAGTAAATTAGGAGTAGCTCTCTTGACAATGAAGAAATTGAACAGTGTGTTGGAAAATAAATTTGACCCTAAGTGCTCTTAAAGTTGATTTGCTTGTCCATCAATGAAAACATGTAAATGCAGATAAATCATTCATTGGGGAACAATTCCCATTACTTCCTACATGCATCAAGAGTTCAGTGCCTTTGATGCTGTTGATATCCTTGTTCTTAGTCTGCAGGGTGTTGCATGTTAAACTCCCTTTAGGGTTATCTCTAACAATTAAAACAGGAGCAATATTTAAGCTTATGAAAATTTCCTTAATTTTATTTTAGTTCTCATCCTGCTTGTAATAAGAAGCTTCCTGTAGTAGGAAAGAATAGTAATCAAAATGTGGAGTGACTTGTAAGTGATTCTTTGGAGATAGAAAAGCAGTGCAATTCTGTGTTTGAACGGTTCCCTTGGCCATCTTCTACTCAGTAAGATGTTCTTCAGGAAATGTAATTAGTGTGCTTAGTCTGTCAGCATTCTGTTCAGCCGTTTGGCCTAAAATGGGATGTGTTACCTGAGTATCCTCATGGCATCTTTGCGTGCCACAGCCAGCTCTAGCCCTGGGAGGGGTGGCAGGCCATAAGCACCAATACAGGAAATTATGTTTACAGGTAGGGTGGATGGACCAGGCAGTTTCCCAACATGCCTTCTCATCTTCACCATTCTCTGCTTTTTAGGTTTCTGAGAGCAAGGGTAAGCCCACAGAACCAGATTTCTGTGATACCAATACAAATCCATTGAGAATCAGCAGATGGACTTAGTCATGTCAGTACAAGTTCCAGTTGTTTTGCTGCTTCCTGAAAACCCACAGAAAGCATTGATTTCAACTGCTTTGGATAGGAGTCTTAAGCCTAATACTATAAAAACATAAGTAGTTTCCTTGGTGTAATTAGTAACAGCTTTGTAAGTCCCAAGTAAATTAACCTTCACTGTAGTACAGTGGAGTATGTGAAACAAGTTAATTAATTCTGGAGCATTTGTAGTCTGCATCTGGTCCCTTCTTTCCCCTTGGATGCCACTGGAGTGGAAGCATTTGGTTGCCTTCGGAGCTTGCTTTTGGGCCATAGGAGTCCCTTAACTATTGGATAATATTATATCCTTAATATTATGGAACCAAGAATATAAGGGAGACTTTCAGCTTTACTTAATTCTTTATCCTGTAATTTTATACTGACAGATACAGCAGAGAAGAGTAAGCAGATGTTCTTTAGAATGAAGAAGATGAAAACGGCCTTGCTGCACTCTCTTTCTCCTATTTTCCAGTATGGAAATAATTTAATCCATAGACATAATACCAAGAACAGTGTTAGTAAACTTGACCAGAGAGCTAATAGATGTGTGTTGTAAAATTAAAAGGGTGTATGGGGACTGAATTTTTTCACATGTGTCACAAGCTCACTTCAATCCTCTGAGCTCCCTCTGTGTATATGCAGCAGCAGAGGCATTTAATTGTATATCCAGTTACTGTCCGAGGCAGAGCCGGCATCTCTCTAGATATACTTGTGCCCTGTCCTTGCATCCATGATTTCTGGGAAGCTCAGAAAAATAACTATCCGTGGTTTCAAAGCAACAGTACTGCTTCTGTTCAAATATTAAGAAGCTAGCAAGCAAGCAAGCAAATCAAGACTTTGTAAAAGTGAAGATACATGACATTAATTTGAGGTATCGGAATTTAATAACTGTGATATAAAGACATCCCCTGTCATTCATCGTTTGGACTGCTTACAAAGGATACAATACTGTCTTCCCTGTTGTGGAAGCAACATAAGCAGCACTGATATTCTGCAATTAGAGACTAATTAACCTCTATTGAACTGCTGTTGTTTAGTGGCAAAGGGTTGTGGTATTGATAAGGCAACTCTTCACAGACAGAAAAAAACCACAACAAACCAACCCCTTCTTGGAGGGGTCTGCACTTGTTTGAACCTCATTTCATTATTAGCACTTTCTATTACTATGAGTTAACATCACATGAACCTATTAATGTTGCAATTAATATGCAAAGATTATTTCTTTTCAGTGTGTTTTGTTTTTAAGGATTTGGATTTCATTTGGGAACGCTCACTGAAACTGCACCATGATTTCCTCTGAGTAAAGACTTGATAGTTTATAGAGGTCTATGTAAAATAATAATTAAGCAAGGCTAACATCAGGCACTGAAGTGTTTTTCAGTTGGCCTGTCTCATCTTTAGTGTCAGGAAGATCTCTCTTTGCTGGGTGACCTTGGCTGTGAGGGGTAAATTCAAGTTTAAAATATTGCTAGGTTTTTCAGCCTGGAAGACATAGAGGAAAATCTCCTACAGCAAGGGCTTCTTACACTTTACAGCATCTGAGCGTTGTTAGAGTCATTGTTAGACATGATTTATGGTTCTGAAATGTATGGATAGTTCTTTTTATTTTTAATTACTATTAAATCAAAAGATTTATGTCAATAAAACTGAGATCAGGCTCTGCCCCAGAATTTTGCAATTGTTTTGTCAATAACGCAGCTGGGCGTGTGGTTCACTAAGTAGCTCAGCATCTCCCTAGATTTAGGAGTGTGCTTAACTTTCTGTACTATCAAGGGATTCACTGGCAGGTGTAGAGCAATAGGTACTACTTTAATCTGCTCAGGGATCAAGACCTGGGCAAATTACTGTTTAAGCACTGTATTTAAAACCAGAAGCATCCTGCTGCAAATTCACTACTAGGTACAGAACATTTTCAAGTTCCATTACTCAGAAACTAAGATATGAATTCTTTGCTGATTCTATTACTTCCTTAACTCTTCCCCCCCCCCCCTTCTCTGGTTTTGGTTTGTTGTATTTTCCCCACTCTTTCATCAGCACTGAAGCCGAGTAGAGCCTTCACTGCAGATTATTGGCAAACACAGCAGTGATGGAATGAATTTAGGGAGTAGAACCTCAAGCAATGTTCAGCTGATAGAAGGAAATGTTTTAGCTCTTGTAGGCCACAAACCTTGGGAGCAAACTGCAGCTGTGTAAAGAGAAAAAAGTATTTAGCTAGTTACCAACGACCATTGTGACTCAGGGAAGCCACACAACGACCTGAGAATTAGAGCTGGTAAACATGGCAGTAGAGTCTTTTGTCTTCTCTCTGAACTTAGATAAGAGATGTGTGATCGTTTGCCTTTTGTCTAACACCTGTCTGAGCCTTGCCAAGGGCTGTGTGCTCCCTGGCATTTCCTCGGCAGCCAATCACGAATGTGTACCTGTCGCAGGGACACATCTCATTACCAATCCCGAGTTGCCTTTGATGATGTTAGCCTATAGAAAGAAAAGACTTTGTACAATAAAGTAGACACTTTGCTTGCATCAAGCTTTGTCTCCATCTCTCAATTGCAGTACAGCAGATCAGATATTTTAGGCACCAACACATCTGCATAGTCTCTGTGTTGACTTCTTTCTACCAGTGGAGCCTGTACAGCTGTCCACAGTACCGGGTTGCTGAATTTCTTATTGGGGACTTTTTTTACTTAAGGATATAAAAAGACAGAAAAAGAATTTCACTTCTCTGCTGGTTTAGAATTGCTGATACTCAGCTGAAGCATCCAGTGTGTAAAACAAATACAAATGTTACAAATTACAAATACAAATATATGGTGGAGTCACCATCCCTGGAGGCATTCAAAAAAGCATTGGACACGGCCGAGGAGTTGGGTGATAGGTTGGACTTGATAATCTCTGAAGTCTTTTCCAACCTTATTGATTCTATGATTCTATTAATGCCAAAATCAATTTTCTTAGTATTTTTTTTAATTATTATTTCCTGCTGTGTGTTACAAAGGAAAGACAGACTTAGGAAATTGAAGAATTTTGCATTCCTTAGACTAGATAAAGAACAGTCCTGTTTGTCACTAGCAGTTTCCCAGAGCTGTAACTGAGAATATAGTGCAGCCTAAGGTACTTTAGTGTGATACAGACATTTGTGCTATAGAAAGTGCCTGGAAATAAAGGGAGCTGAAAACCTTTCCAAAAATACTGTTTAACCAAGAGTATCGAAGAAAAAAGCACTGATTTGTACTGATTTAGAATAGAATTGACCAGGTTGGAAAACTCCTTTGAGATCATTGAGTCCAACCTATCACCCAACACCATCTAATTGACTAAACCATGGCGCCAAGTGCCACATCCAGGCTCTTCTTAAACACCTCCAGTGATGGTGACTCCACCACCTCCCTGGGCAGCACATTCCAAGAGCCAATCTCTCTATGAAGAACTTCTTCCTAACATCCAGCCTAAACCTGCCCTGGCACAGCTTGAGACTGTGTCCTCTTATTCTGGTGCTGGTTGCCTGGAAGAAAAGACCAACCCCCACCTGGCTACAACTTCCCTTCAGGTAGTTGTCGACATCGATAAGGTCTCCTCTGAGCCTCCTCTCCTCCAGGCTAAGCAAGCCCAGCTCCCTCAGCCTCTCCTCACAGGGCTGTGCCCCAAACCCCTCCCCAGCTTTGTTGCCCTTATTCATAGCAGCAGAAGTGCAAGCCTGAGACTGTGAAACACTGGTGTATGATCAAGTTTTCCATTGAAAATGGTGGAAGCAAGTGTATATACCAGACAATGCATTACAGTCCCAATGTGTTAGAGCATGCTAACAGCTGTAGGAATAGGTGCAATTTTAGAACAAATTACAGGGCTGCATTTATAACTAATTTCAACTCTCTCTCCTTTATTCACTTTTGAAGGTTATGAGGATTATAATCACGTGTGCAGCTCTGCATAGCTGGCCTCACAGAGATGACAGTGACTCCTTAGACAACACTTGCAAACTCCTGGTTAGCCATCAACATAGTGCTCCTTTTATCCAAAAGATCTGATAACTGCTTTTCAACAGCTCTCCAGTTTGGTTTCATCATGTTGTCTCTACCAGCTTAAACAATTTCCTAAAATGGTCCTTTTGCTGTTCCTTGCAATCCTGTTATTGAAAGAAGATGTCTGTGGGAACTTCAGGCTTTTGGTTGCAGCACAGGCCAATGAAAGAAGGGTGGTTGCACACATGCCTGGTGATATTATCATTGGAGCTCTATTCTCTGTCCATCATCAACCAACTGTTGACAAGGTTCATGAGAGGAAATGTGGAGAGGTGAGAGAGCAGTATGGCATTCAGAGAGTGGAGGCAATGCTACATACCCTTGACAGAATCAATTTGGACCCCACACTGTTGCCAAATATAACGCTGGGATGTGAAATAAGGGACTCCTGCTGGCATTCTGCTGTGGCTCTGGAGCAGAGCATTGAGTTTATAAGGGACTCTCTTATTTCATCAGAGGAAGAAGAAGGCATGGTGAAATGTGTGGATGGATCGTCATCTTTCCACTCCAAGAAACCCATCGTTGGTGTCATCGGACCTGGCTCTAGTTCAGTTGCTATCCAGGTCCAGAACTTGTTGCAGCTTTTCAATATACCTCAGATTGCTTATTCTGCCACAAGCATGGACCTAAGTGACAAAACTTTGTTCAAGTATTTTATGAGAGTTGTGCCATCTGATGCACAGCAGGCACGGGCTATGGTGGACATCGTCAAGCGCTACAACTGGACCTATGTTTCTGCTGTACATACTGAAGGTAAGAGGCTGCCTTTTTTTTCCCCCCCTCACATAAGAATGACTTCAAACTACTTTGATAGATGATGACAGTGTGATATCATTGGGCTTTTTTTTGCCAGTCAGTTGTCAACAGTACAGACTTTCATTTTACTTAATAATAACTTCACATTTCCTATGGGGAATTGGTAATGTCTGAAAACAAAGTTTGAATTACAGGACTGTGTGTGCTCTAGGGCTACTTGCAGCTAAAAGTGCATATTCTGAAGTCTCCTAGGAGATCTAAATTGAATTTAGTCAACATTTATTTTGCTTTATCTACCAATCAGTGTATTTATGTAGAATAATCATTTTGGCTATGTTAGTATTAATGGGTAATGAGAAAGTGTCTGGTCTTCCAAGTGCAGAAGGGAGCTAAATCACCATTTGAAACTGTAGCTGAGTCAGAATGTGTTGCTGCTTAACATGTGAGCCACAGAGGAATGAATTCTACAGAACAAGCAATTCTGGCTAATATTTGAATGCAAGTTTTCCCAGCTTCTCCATACCAGAACTGTTTCTATCCATTTATAGTGTTCCATGGAGTATCACATCCACTTGTAGCTCCGCATCTGGACATCTGGTTTGGGAGTAAGCAAGGGAAGTCTCCTTGACTATTCTTCACACATTTGTGCCCCATCAGGTGTCCAGAATATCAGAACTGTGTGCCAAATGGCTTTATTAATTTAAGTAGAGGTTAAGCTTTATACCCAGCATTCAGAAGAGCATATCATTAAAGGGAAATGCTACGGAAAAGCTTACCTGATTTCATTATTCCTTGTAGTGACAGAGCTGATTTGGTTCATCCTGCTGTGAATTTCCTACTGCCTTAAGAGCAGGTTTCACCAGCTCCTGTTTAATGACACCTGCATTTAATGATTTATTTTTTTTGTAGTTAGATTCCATGATGGATTTTAGGTTCTCACTGGGTCTTCTCTGTCTAAAGAGCTAAATGCTGAATGGAAGGCTCAGAATATGATCTAGGAATGAAAAATGTTATTAAGAGATTGACTCGTGGTGACGACATTGCTGAACAGCAGCAGATGCTGCTGGCTTTGTTACAACCAATCGAAAGCAGATTGTCCTTCCCACACACTGAGTGTGCTTCTCTGGCAGGCTTTATACTAGTCAAAGCCCTTTTTGGGCATTGGGTCCAATGCTAGTACACAGAGAAGATTTTCCTCCTGCAGATATGTAAAGAGCTTGCTTTGCAGTATGAAAATAAATAAATAAATAAAGTAGAATTTACATGTAGATAATTGCAATCATGTTTCTGTCATGATAATGAAAGCTGGTAACAAACTGCAGCCTCTTTTGTATGGGAATGCATGAATACATTAACAGTTTAATATCACAGTGTATAAATCACTGTGTGCCACATCATGTAGTGAAGGTATACTGTGCCAGCTGATGCCTTCGTCATGGCTTAGTGTGTAGCCTTCACTTCACAAATGGGTAAGAATAACATCATGGTCAAAAATAATATCACTGACACATCACATTAGCACATTTGTATCCTGAAGACTTTTGATGTCTCATCGAATTTTTGCTATGAACAACTTTTACACCTCTGCTTGTTGAGAGGGGATGCTTGTAGATTCAGTGTGAGAATTGTGGAGCTGATATCAAGGTCTGGTTCTGCACAGAATGAGAATACTGACTTTTGCCACTTCCTGTGGACACTCTTGTTGGAGCAGATGGCAACATATGGCAGATGGTAGTCTTATGGCAGAGGAACTTGCACTGTATATTGAGAAGATAATAGAGGCACAAGGGTTGAAGCTGAAGATAGTTGCTATAAGTAAGACTAAAATAGTAAATGACAGAGGAGCTCTGTATGAAAAAAAAGATGAATGATATACTTAGTAAATGTCCCTATTTCTGCAGTATTAGAGTGGACAAGATAAATGGTACATTGGTAATATCTGAGGAATCATGTAAATCATAGCACATTCACAGCAACCTAACTCCCTACTTCAGTGAACGAACATTAAGCTTGGGTTCTGGGAACCTAGTGATCTCGTCATCTGTTTGCATAGTCTGGACGTGATGGTGAATATATTCCCCAGTTAAATAACATCACCCAAATGTTTTTAACAACAGAACAGATGGTATTTATAATAGGATAGAAAAACACGAACTGGTCAAGGTATTCCTTTGAAACATGACAATGCCTGATGGTCTGGGCACTTTCCAATGATTATGGCAGATGCTATCCCTTCCAGTAACACCATGAACATCCCAGATGAGAAAGAACTGAGTAAATAAGCAAAAAACACCCTTTAAAAAAAATGGTTTTATTATTTCTCATCTTAATACAGTGTCTGTCTGCTGGTATCCATTCCTAATCTGCCCCTTTATTCAGTATCTTACATTTCTAGGCATTGTTTCAAAATAGGAAAAAAGAGGCGTTGCATACCGGTCCTTCCAATTTTTGTCGACTTGGTATCTTGCTCAGTCGTTATCTTTAGCCAATCTTCGTGCATCTTTGGTTTCTGGGAAGGGTTGCCTCTGAAAGCTACTTATTTTGCCACTCTGTGCAGAGTGAAGAGGTGATTGTGGTGGAAAAAAGTAGAACTACACAGGGATACAGTTGAACCACAATAGTCCATTTTTATGGGGGGTGGAGAGGGATAGGTTTTCAATCCATGATGTAAAAGGTATGATTTAAATTTGAACACAGCCTTAAGAAAGAAAGCTCTTTGCTAACATTTTCTTTAGTCAGTTCTGCAGGTAAACATTGGCTCAAGCTCAGCCTCAAAGTCTTCTCGGTTTAATATCACTTTCACAGTATCACGGTATCACCAAGTTTGGAAGAGACCTCAAAGAGCATTGAGTCCAACCTATCACCCAACACCATCTAATCAACTAAACCATGGCACCAAGTGCCACATCCAATTCCCTCTTAAACACCTCCAGGGATGGTGACTCCACCACCTCCTTGGGCAGCACACTCCAATGACAAATGGCTCTCTCCGTGAAGAATTTTCTCCTCATCTCGAGCCTAAACTTCCCCTGGCGCAGCTTGAGACTGCGTCCCCTGCTTTCCTCTATTTCTGTTTATTATAAGTGCATATAAAGACCTGGCTCGTGCATTTTCTTAGGATGCACCCAGGCAACCATAAAACCAGATTGTTTTTTCCCTGCAGATGAGAGTTGTTTCACACATTTGTTTTCATATTTGTTAACATGTGCCTGCTTACAAGAAGACTTTTGCCTACTTCATTAGCTACCAAGCAAAGAGAAAAACAACCATTAGTCACCGTTTGTGAGAATAGGATGGAGAAATGAATGAAAGGGCTTCAATAAGTTGACCTTAAACCTGATGCTTGGAACAAACTGTACTTATATGATATTGTGGAGCTTTTACTTTCAGACTTTAGATATTTCTTTAGATGCACAAAAGCTATATCATGATAAGAAACATTATTTACATTTCACATTCCTTTTATTTTGGGCATAGAAGATAATTTTTTTCATGCTTTATATGCCTAATACAAAAGCACCAGAAAAGGTCATTTCCAGTCCATGACAACGTTTTCCATTGCAAAGAAAATGCCCTTCTAAAAATCTGTTCCTGAAAATTTAGAAATGTCCTGGCTGAAGACTGAAGAATGTTCTGTTTCATCAAAGCTTCACTTTTGCCCTTGGACAAAGCAGTTGCTTGTTTGGGTTTTGTTTGTTTGTTTTGCCCTTTTATTTTTTCTCCCATTTTTGAAATTATTTTTTTTCCATTTTTGATTTTTTTCCATTTTTTATTTTTTTCCCCATTTTTGAATATTTTTTCCCCTCTCCATTTTTTTTAAAGACTTTTGAAGTGTTTAGAGCTTTGAGATGGGGATGATCACGATTTGAGATGATCTCTAACACAGCAAACTTGTGGCAAAAATAAAAAGTATCTCTCATCTGAGGAAACAAAAAGAATATGACCAATGGAAAAGGCAGCTGCAGTCCCCTCCTGTGGAGGGGTCTGCTCATTTTTATTGACTGCTGCCCTACGTAACAGAGGTGGTTTGGTGTTTTTTGATGGATCTCAAATATTTATCCTAGCGTCGCAGTTGTCAAAAATGAGCAACTGCTCTCATGCACCACAGCAAATGCGTCATGGGAATTCAGCCAGGAATCAGGACTGGGACCAGTGGTGTTTAACATCTTTCACAGCAAGCTGTGTGGCCCAGCTGACACACTGGAGGGAAGGGATGCCATCCAGAGGGACTTGAAGCTTCATAGTTGAGCCCAAGCTGACTTCATGAAGTTCAACAAGGCCGAGTGCAAGGCTGTTCCCCCGGGTCAGAGAAGTCCCACTGGACAACACTGGACAGAGAATAACTTTGCATCTCTTACTAAATCTCACTGCTTTTAAAAGAATATGATTTAGCTCAGCATTCTAAATATGCAGCAAAGTCAAAATTTCCTCCAGAGGAATTTGATTTATTTATTTACTTATTTATCGTGGAAGTGTCTGACCATATTTATGGATGGCCAGACAGATGATCCAGGTGATGTGTTTGGAAGCCAAATCAATTACATTGCCAAATTTCAGACAAGCAACATCTGGGGAGTGGCTATTGCTCAAAATGCAGTGTGCATTAGACAAGTTGGAAAGATAATAACTGCCATGGCTGATAAACCAGTGCACTGAATAAATCTCATGGTCAAAATCCCACTCAACTGAGAACAGTGGAAAGCTGAGGAAAATTATCTGTTCCTATAGTACAGTGCTTCTTATCGGTCCTTAATTAGGGTTTGAGTTTTATTTGGAAATATTTTCTTCCTGAGATGAATGTCTCCTAACTTTCTAGATGATGTTACAGGCATTATGAGGAAGATGAATAGAATTACTGCTGAAAGAGAGTGTAAATTTAAGAAGGACATTGAGGACAGTTGAATGTGTCCAGAAAAGGGCAATGAGGCTGGGGAGGGTCTGGAGCACAGCCCTGTGAGGAGAGGCTGAGGGAGCTGGGGTTGCTAAGCCTGGAGAAGAGGCGGCTCAGGGGAGACCTTCTTGCTCTCTACAACTCCCTGAAGGGAGGTTGTAGCCAGGTGGGGGTTGGTCTCTTCTCCCAGGCAACCAGCACCAGAACAAGAGGACACAGGCTCAAGCTGTGCCAGGGGAGGTTTAGGCTGGAGGTGAGGAGAAAGTTCTTCCCAGAAAGAGAGCTTGGCCGTTCGAATGTGCTGCCTAGGGAGGTGGTGGAGTCACTGTCCCTGGAGGTGTTCAAAAAAGGATTGGATGTGTCACTTGAAGCCATGGTTTAGTTAGTCATGCGGTGTTGGGTGATAGGTTGGACTTGATGATCTCTGAGGTCTTTTCCAACCTTATTGATTCTATGATAAAATTGTAGTGAGAAGCTTCAGGATCTCAGAAATTACCTCAGTGACAAGATGTTTTCTGACCAAGGTAGGTAGAGCAGGTGAACCAGTTATCCTGCACCACAGTCCTGGAGTGCCTGCATCATTAGGCAGGCACATATAAACTGCAGCTGATCTAGCATGGCAGGGTCACAGAACGTGTTCACCTTTCCCTGATTTGAAATTACACAAGTCTATTCTCCATACATTGTCTTGCTATGTAAGGTAGGTAACAAAATGACAACTCGTCCTTGGTAGTTATTTCTTAGGCTAGAATACATTGTTTATGAAAATACACACAGTGTCTTCACTTGAGGACCTCGTGTAAAGAAAGACTTGATTTCACTGGAGGGTAGTCAATTCAGATTGAATATGCCATTCTTCAAATGAAATGACTGTGCTGCACCAATCTATAGCCCATTTACCTTGGTATGTTCTCAGAGCTTCTCTTCCCAGGCATTGTTCCAATTTTTCTTGAGCTTTAGTTCTCCCATCACTTCTGTCAAGTAATTTTCCAGAGGCTAAGTTACTCTTAACAGGTTTGGATAAATGTTTCCAGTTTCATTGTATACCTTTTCAAGCATGTGCATGCTTTTTGTCTTGCTCCTTTTTCTGAGGGGGACTGGTGTTCCTCAGCCTGCACTCAGGCAGGAAATTGTTTTCCATAGATCAGCATGCAAGCTTCGGGTTCTTATCTTATTAGCAAACAAGTACAATGGTGGCTGGCTTATAAACTTGTAATGTTTGTTTCTCCCTTTTACAGTTATCTGCCTCCATCTTGTCATAACTTTGGAATAATCTTCTGCTCATCTGGCTTACTATCCACCTTCCTCAGTGTTTTGTGTGTTGCTTTCCCCCCTCCCCCCTTTCTACCATCTCTTTTTTTCTCTTTACATTACCTCACTGCTTCTCCCTCTTACCCCTCCTCGCTCATAACATGATCACAAGCAATTTCAGGGAGAAAACTGTATGAATAAGACAGGATTCAAGGATTTGGAAATCTCTGAAACTTCTGGTTTCCGTGATCATGGCTATCAACCAATGCAGACTGAGCTCCAGCTAAGTTAAGGCCATCGAAGTTGCACACTGTCTTTAGAGTTCTTTCAGCTGGAGAATCCAGACATAGCCTAGATGGCCTCTAGTGTTCAGGCTTCAGATTCCACAATCTCATTTTGAAAATCTGATTCTGACTGGATATATTTAGCAATTCTACATTTATTTTGTCTTAAAGCTTTGAGTATCACAGTTGTTCAGCTTACAGGTTTGACATTTAGTGAAAAACAGGACACACTTTCATTTGCAGTCAAAGCCTTGAAGGTGAAAGGTGAGCTGAAATTATTCCTTGGTTTTACCTTCATTGATTTCAACAATCTGCATACCCAACTTATTTATTAATTACATTGAAATAGGGTTCTTGCCCAAAATCTCTGTTCCACTTGAAGAACCCAACACTGTGTCCCATCTACAGGGATTATTTTTGTAAGCAGGACGAGCAGGCAGTCAGGGAGCATGCTGGCAGCCTCTTGAGGGTGTTCCCTGACTTGCTGGAAGTATTCTAAATGGCTGTGATTTCAGAGCTGTGCTGAACAGGCAGCAGCAATGCATCCTGACAGCAAGTGGAACTATATTTAGGCATGGAAAAGGAACAAAAGCCAGCCAGAAGTCTGGAAAAGGATCTTTTATCTTCTGTGGATGAAGGATGTACAATGAGGTTCACCTCCTTTCTCGTATTCATGCAGGCATTGCAACTCGGAGAAGAGATTTATTGTGGGTTTCCAAAGAAGTCCAGTACTAAATCAGTACAAACCTGCAGGTGCTGTTCATATGGTTTTATGAGTAGAATGGAGCCTAAGGTTGCATTGATAGGTAAGGAGTGCTTCCTTTTTCTTTGATCTTTACCACACAAAGACACAGGATTCAAACCCTTTCACATTAACAGCTTTTACAAAGATTAGGCTATGTGGCCAAAATGAGAAAATGAGAGTGCATATTATCTTCTCAATACAAGCTCCTCACGTGTCTTCAGTCATGCCTACACAGATACAGGGTTTCTTTGCTTTTCCCTGTGAACTGCACTGTGGGATATGAGGTTACCTTGCTCATTTTCATGCATATGCAAAAAGAGAGGCAATTTGTCTGACCTATTTCTTTCCCTAAAGGGAAAATGTGAGACTAGCTCAAATGTAAGGGGTCTAAAAAAGTCAAGTCAGATGAGATGCTCTTTCTCTGCCTTGGGTCTCTCCTCTGGAAGCCCACTGGTACAGAGTATTTAGATACTCAATGTTTTGGACACCTTTATGCACACTGAAAAGCAAAGGATGCATAGCTGGTCGGTGTCTTACTAGCTATGAGGCTGCAGGTTTTGTTCATGCAGATGGGATTTCTGTGGAGGGATTTTATGTTTTCCCCTCCCAAATCCAAAGGCATTTATGCAAATGCATGAATGTCAGCATGCTTAAATAGTTCAAAATGAAGACTCTGCCACAGCATGAATTCAGGGATCTCATCCTTATGGATTTGGTGTAGAACTCAGACTTATGCAACAACTGGGACAGGCTAGGAATGCAGTTCCTTCTAGCAAGCTGCCTAAGATTCCACCAAGGAATGCAAGCTTTATCCTTGCAACAACATCCTGCTATGGAATTTTATTGGAAAAGTGAAGGTTTCTTGACTTCTAAGCTTAGGAATTTCTCTTTTTCTTCACCATTCCCTCGTTGGATATTTCTTTAATTGTGTGATCTTCCTCCTCCTCGGGCTCTCTCTGCCTTCTCGCCTGTTACGTACAGCTTTCGGGTCCAGCCTAACATGGTCATTTTTTTCCCCCTGCTCCCAGGCTGATTTTGCTACAGATTGATGCATTATTCATGTGTATTAAACCATTCATAGAGGCATAGAATTGTATTGGTTGGAAAAGAACTCTACAGTCGAGTTCAGTTGTTGACAGAACACAACCATGGCCTTTAAACCACATCCTGAAGTGCCATATCCATATGTTTCTCAAACGCTTTCAGGGACAGTGACTCCACCACCTCCCTGAGGAGTCTGTTCCAATGCCTGACTACTTTTTATGTGAAGAAATTTTTCCTAACATCCAATTTAAACCTTCTCTGGCACAATTTTAGGCCATTTCCTCTTATTCTATCACCTGATACTAAATAGACTGGCCCCCACCTCCTTACAACATTCTTTAAGGTAGTTGTAATCAGCAATGAGGTCTTCCCTCAGACTCCAGACTAAACAATCCTACTCAATCAATACAATACAATACAACAACGTTGGAAGAGACCTCAAGATCATCACGTCCAACCCATCAACCAATCCACCCACCTAAAATACAATACAGTACCATACAGTACAATACAGTACAAAAGAGTACAATACAATACAGTACAATAAACACCTAAACAACTAAAAAAACTAAACCTGGCACAAGCACCCCATCAAGCCTCTTCTTGAACACCTCCAATCCATGAAGTGACTCTCCAGGCAGTGATTCCAGTGGGCAATCACTCTCTCAGTATAGACTTCTTCCTAACATCAGTCTAAACTGCCCTGGCGCAGCCTGAGACTGTGTCTCTGTTCTGGTACTTGCCTGGGAGAAGAGACCAACCTCCGCCTGGCTACAACCTCCCTTCAGGTGTTGTAGAGAGCAATAAGGTCACCCTCATCCTCTTCTCCAGGCTAAGCAACCCCAGCTCCTCAGACTTCCTATAGGGCTGTCTTCCAAACCCCTCACCAACTGTTGCCTTCTCTGGACACGCTCCAGTAAGACATCTTCCTAAAATGAGGGGCCCGAACTGGACACAGGACCAAGGTGCGGCTAACCAGTGCAGTTACGCACCTTAACATCCATTCCTTGCAGGTTTGTTCTCTAGACCTTTCACCAGTTTTGTTGCCCTTCTTGGATGTGCTTCTGCAACTCAAGGTACTTCTTGAAGTGAGGGACCCAGAACTGAACACAGTGAGGTTCATCTCACCAGTTCTAAGTAGTATCATAGCATCAGTCAGGGTTGGAAGGGACCACAAGGATCATCTAGTTCCAACCACCCTGCCATGGGCAGGGACACCCCACACTAGATCAGGCTGGACGAGCCTCATCCAGCCTGGGCTTAAACACTCCAGGACATGGCCTCAACCACCTCCCTGGACAACCCATTCCAGGGCTTCACCACTCTCATGGGGAAGAAATTCCTCCTCATGTCCAGCTGAATCTCCCACCTCCAGCTTCATTCCATTCCCCCTAGTCCTATCACTATCTGATAGCCTGAGAATTCCCTCCCCAGCCTTCCTGTAGGCCCCCTTCAGATACTGGAAGGCCACAATGAGGTCACCTCGGAGCCTTCTCTTCTCCAGACTGAACAGCCCCAACTCCTTCAGTCTGTCCTCATAGGAGAGGTGCTCCAGCCCTCTGCTCATCCTCGTGGCCCTTCTCTGGACACCTTCCAGCACCTCCAGATCCCTCTTGTAATAGGGGCTCCAGAACTGGAGGCAGTACTCCAGGTGGGGTCTCAGCAGAGCTGAGTAGAGGGGGAGAATCCCCTCCCTTGACTGCTGGCCACACTTCTCCTGATGCAGCCCAGGATCTGATTGGCTTTCCTGGGCATGACCACTTCTACAGTCCCTCTGGTCACTCTACTCCTGATACAGGCCAGGATGCTGTTGGCCTTGTCCTCCTGAGCACACTGCTGGCTCATGTTCAATGTCTGTCAGCCAACATCCCCACATTCTTTTCTGCCAGACAACTTTCCAGCCCCTCTACCCCAAGTGTTGCATAGGGTTGTTGTAACCCAAGTGTGGGGCCCTGGCACTTTGCCTTGTTAAACCTGACAATGCACTCTCTTGTCCGTGTCATTGATGAGGATATTAAACAAGATTGCCCTCAATAATGAGTTCTGAGGAACACCACTAGTTACTGGCAGCCATTCGCTACCCCTCCTTGAGCCTGGCTGCCCAGTCAGCTCTCAGTCCAGCAAATCATCTACCCTTCCAAGCCATAAACAGCCAGGTCCTCCAGGAGGGTGCTGCGGGAAACAGTGTCAGAGACTTCACTGAAGGGTTAAGCAGACAAGATTCTGTTACACAAGCTGTTCACAGGCTGCTCAGGCAGGGTTAGATGGTGCCTTTAGGCAGCACTCTGTGGGACAAATGAAACATAAATGGTACTGACCCAGAAGGAAATGTGCTGAGAAGCCTCTCAGTCACACATTGTACCTTATGATCATGTCAGGTCAATGTTGAAGCCTCTCATCTGCATACAATGATGTGTGCATCACACTAAGTCATACCATGAGAGGGAAGACAATTGAATTCTCAATTCTGTGCTATGTCTCTGGTTAGTTTATGTCTCTGTGGGCAGGAAACATATTACTGTCTCTTATTCCAGTCCCATTCAACTGCTAAAATCAGGAGTGGGAGTGAAATTAAATCACCAGAACTAGAATTTTTTTGCATGAGAATATTGAGTGTGGAAAACAGGACTGTGCTCTCCACACTGGAGGATCTACTGGAAGATAAGTTTGGGATGGTTTACTTGGAAGTGAGAGACACAGTTCTGTGCCCTCCTGGGTTCTGCATGTCACCCTGATGAAACTGTAGAGATCATGCCAATGACTTGTGCTGGAGAGGCTGGTTCAGATAGAGCAGAATTGTACTGGGCTCTATCATTAGAGTATTATGCTCAAGGTGATCAGTTCATTTGGAAGTACATCATGGGACATGACACCCACTAGCTGAGAATCTCAGATAGTAGCTCAATGTAACCAGCTAGATCATTGTGTGTGCTTGCAGCCACTTCTGTAGCTTGCTGTGGACATGCCTCCAGCCATCTGCAAGGGTCCCTGCTTAATGATTTTGTAATGGTTTGGCATTTTGTGGGCTGACAATTGGCACATATGGGCATCTTTGAAGCATTTGCTCCAAACACCCACATCTCAAGTCGGTGATGGAAGTGTTGTGAGGATCAATACTTTGGAGAGTAAGGGACACCCAGACACCACTGGTAATGCAGGGCAGAGAAGCTCAAGGACAGGTAGTTTGTGTTATGTGTTCTGTTACTGGTCACACGGGTTTATGCTCTTAGAGAGGGCACCCTGAAACACCGAGAAAAAGTACCTTGACTGGCATGTCTCCTCTCAAAAGGCAGAAGGACAGAGGAAACTGTAAGCCTGGAAAACTGAAACCTTGAAGGCTGGTTCCTATTTCTGTTTTACACACAAGCTCTTAACTGATTTTGATTTTCCTACTTTTGAACAGTTGGTAGAGTGGGTGCTACATGCAACACCTCCATGTGACAAATCTCAGCCTACAAAATACTGACATGTTCCATTTCATTAACCATATGGGACTTAATTATGCTGCCAGCTAAAATACAGGTGCAAGTCCCAAAGTATCCATTTGCTGTATGTGCATGGAGCCCACCAAAGCTTACGGTGTGTTTGCCTAGGCAAATCAGGGAGCTCACGCGACATGGTCAACATTCATGGCTCCATCGAGGTGTGGAGAGACTAAGCTTTAATATGTAACTGAAATAAAAGGTGAGGTTTGGAGCACAGGATGGAGGTTTTGGGGAAGAAGGGGCTGTGCTGCTGTGTGTGTACTGCTAAATGAAAATAAATTGTCAAGGTCTTCCCACAGCGTGCAGCATTTCAGCACTTTGCAGTCATGCCCACAAAGAAAATTGGCCAAAGGTAGCCAGAGTCCTTAGAGGAGTGGAGCATTGCCATCCTCTGCCTACAGACAATCTGGAACAAAGTGGCCTAGATTTGGCAGTGCTCTCCCTGCCCCGTTTGTCTTGCTGGGCTGTCAGTTCAAAGGCATGAGTGCCACATAATGTCACTTGCAGCAATTGCATCCTGGATTATTTTATCAGGTGGGCTGTGGAGAGCTGGCAGTGAGCTCTGCAGGTTGGATGCAAATGCCAAGAGGACTTCTAGCAAGAGAGGAGGAAGCAGAATATCAAAGGTCTAGGTGAAAAATAGAGAGAGTACAGCATTAAGAAAAACAAAGTGCAGGAGTAGCAGTAGTGCTTGAGATGAAGTGTTTCACTGATGCAGTCTGTAGTTCTGAGTATCCTATTCAGAACAGGTCATCTACAGGCCCTGAAATGCTTCACAGTTTAAATACAATGTTCTACCAGGGAATCAAAGGACTGAAACCTGCCATGCACTGCTGGAAGGCAACCATGGCACCTGTCTTGTTTCCCATACCTCTGGTCTCCCTTGCATTGTGCTGTCTTTCATGGCTGATGGTCATAACCTATCACTACATGGGAGGTGCCATGTTGTGTCCTTCCCCTCTTATTTGTAGAAATTCAAGGAGGAGCACAAGGCTTGGAGCCTGGAGAATTGAGAATGCATCAAGGTGTTCTCAGAGGACTAAATATTTCTGCAACTATGGCTAAATGTCAAGCTAAAGCCAGCTATGGAATACAGCAATAACTCAAAACTGTCTTTGCATTTATAAGCAGCTTATTTGTCCTGAATATGTCACGCAGAAATGACTGAATTTTGCTTTATAAAATGACTCTTCAAATCAATCCTGTTAATAACTTCTCATAAGCTGATGTTTTCTCTCTGGCTAGCTAAATATGTCATTTGATGGTACGGTGGTGGAGGTGCCACTAGCACCTCATTGCAGAAGCAAGAAATGGGAACTTACTTCACCATTTTGTAGAGGAGTGTGCAAAAATACTCAACTAGAACTATGACATCTGAGAGGTTTCTCTGTGTACTTTTTTCTTGCATTAGTGTGAAAAAAAATTTTTGTAGTGTTTTCCTCCTTTTTTGTTTTTTAAAAGTAGACAAACATTTTATAGGAAAAGGGGAAGAGGGGAGCAGGTTTTAAAATGGAAAATGCTTTTCCAAGGGGGAGCAGTGTGTGCTTGTGCATTTCATTTTCTGTTGGTGGTACCTGGAGGGAGGTTGTAGCCAGGTGGGGTTGGTCTCCTCTCCCAGGCAATCAGCATCAGAACAAGAGGACACAGTCTCAAGCTGTGCCAGGGGAGGTTCAGGCTGGAGGTGAGGAGGAAGTTTTACACAGAGAGAGTGATTGGCCATTGGAATGTGCTGCCCAGGGAGGTGGTGAAGTCTCCATCACTGGAGGTGTTTAGGAAGAGCCTGGATGAGGCACTTGGTGCCATGGTTTAGTTGATTAGATGGTGTTGGGTGGTAGGTTGGACTCAAAGGTCTTTTCCAACCTGATTAATTCTCTATTCTATTCCATTCCATTCCATTCCATTCCATTCCATTCCATTCCATTCCATTCCATTCCATTCCATTCCATTTTATTCTATTAGATTCAATTCAATGCAGTGCAATTCAATTCAATTCAATTCAATGCAATGCAATGCAATGCAATGCAATTCAATTCAATTCAATTCAATTCAATTCAATTCAATTCAATTCAATGCAATGCAATTCAATTCAATGCAATGCAATTCAATTCAATTCAATTCAATTCAATTCAATTCAATTCAATTCAATTTAATTCAATTCAATTCAATTCAATTCAATTCAATTCAATTCAATTTGATTCAATTTGATGCAATTCAGTGCAACTCAATTCAATGCAATTCAATTCAATTTGATGCAATTCAATTTATTATAATCATATCACCTACATACCACACCTCTGGATATCCATGTGTTAGAGATTATCTATCTTCTTTTTTTTGTTTCACTCTGTCCTCTAAAAACAGTGATAGTGATATCTGCAAAGAAGCTACTTTGTTGAAGTGCATAGGTGTGTGAGAAGATGCTCTGACTTCAAATATCAGCATTTTGCCTGCCATGCAATATTTAATGCATATGCAACTAGACAGAATGTATATACAACTGGACAGATTTAATGTATATACAACTGGACAGAATGCTTTGGGTTAAAATACAGTGAACAAAAGTATTTGGGGCACATACCAAATAATTACATACCTCAGGGATTTAGCTTACAATTTTTTAACCTATACAATCTTATACTGTTCTAAAGTTCCTAGTGAGGTTTTTGAATCAGTATGGTATCTGCAAGTGAAAAGCCTCCATACATTTAACAAGTGTCATTTTCAGGGAGGTTTTTGTGGTAAGAAAGGATATTGACAGGATACTTTGTACAACCACACCTGGTTTGAGCTCATGAAAAGTTTTCAAATGATTAACATGTGTTTACTGACTGCTTACAAACTGCATACTGGTTAGGTGCCTAACCTTTCTGGTACAAGTCAGTTATACTGAAATACCCAGCTCTGCAGGTGAGCAGTCTCCTGAGTTATTTAGGAATTATCAAACAGAGATACTTAACATTTCTGTGGATAAACCATTGATGAAAAAAGCAGCCTTTAGGTGCTCAGGCTGGTTCTTTGAGTTACATAGCCACGATTCATTCCCTGTATGACATCCTGGACAAGAGGAGGCTCAGGAGAGACCTCATGGCTGTCTACAACTACCTGAAGGGAGGTTGCAGCCAGGAGGGGGTCAGGCTCTTCTCCCAGGCAACCAGCAACAGAATGAGGGGACACAGTCTCAAGCTGTGCCAGGGGAGGTTCAGGCTGGATGTTAGGAAGAAGTTCTTCACAGAGAGAGAGATTTGCCATTGGAATGTGCTGCCCAGGGAGGTGGTGGAGTCGCCATCCCTGGAGATCTTCAAGAATAGACTGGGTGAGGCACTTAGTGCCATGGTCTAATTGATTGTACAGGGCTGGATGATAGGTTGGAGTGGATGAGCTTGGAGGTCTCTTCCAACCTGGTTGATTCTATGATTCTATCCTGTCATGTACTTCTGCATAGTACTGTTAATGTACACATGCACTGCCAGTTTGCTTAACAAGATTTGGTGGGTTGAAGCTTCCTCCCCAGCATTAACCTTTCCAGACCAACTCAATTAGAAGCAAATGGAGCTGTACTTACAAGCAGAATCTACACTCTACGATGGAAGGCAATGAATATGTACCAAATATGCAGGAGTTACAATATTTACAGATATTTACAATTAATAAACAGCACAAGGACCCCCTTGGCCAAGGACCAGGGGAAGCTACCAGCTTCTCCCTTCCTTACCTTCCCTTACCTCCCTGTACAAAAAGGGCAAGAGAAAGGAGCAGAGAAGTTAGACTTAGCCAAAGCCAGCTGATAAGCAGGTTATCTCTCCTGAGTGAAGCAAAACAGCCAGAGATCAGAAGAGAAAAGGGAAGAATTGTTATGGCACAGCTCCTCTTATTCCAGATATTTACCCAATGAATTTGTTTAGAATAATCTTTTGTTTTTCTTTTCACACCTAACAGTGATTCATTTGTATTGTTCTACTTTTCTGCTCAAACCTGTAACTAAATTTTAAAGGCACAGCCTGAAACCACCATACAGGAACATGAGGACTTCTTCACAAGCCAAGAACTTTCTTTTTTAATCTTACCACTCTGTATTTCTTTTTGTATTGCTGTGATTCTGTTGACTATTTATTGGCTTTAAAACTTAGCCTTTGTCCTGTTATACATTTGAATAGCATCTAGCATCCTGCTACCCTGACCTATGTCGTTGTATGTACTTTGTGAAAAGAGTTTCCATTCCCACAGACTAGCACATACAGTCTTACACTACTGCTGAAGCCTGAGTCCTTTTCATCCATCAGCTTTTTACTTGTTTAGTCCAAAGAGTGCAGTGCAGATGGACAAAAAGCGATGGCAGATTCAATCCCTCAAGTATGCTGCAAGGTTCTAGCTCAGTAACTGCTCTGAACTTTATGCTATTTCTGCTCTGAACACTTCAACTGCTTAAGAAGTAATAGATCAAAAAGTGCCTTTTGCTGATAGAAAATAGACTTCTGAATGCATATGGACAAGATTTTAGTATTACTTGCTAGAATAATAGCAATACAGACAAGGAATTGCTCCTTGCCTTAATTACAAGTTCCATTAAGGACTCTTACTGCATGTGGCAATCAGTTCATTCATTCATTTTCTTCCTTGCAAGACTTTGAGCAAACCCTGACTGAAGCAGTGTCAAGGTTTAGGTCTGAGCCAGCTGCTAAACAAGAGGCAAATGCCATGTAACTCTGAATTTTCAGTTGCTCTACCTGAACAATCTTAATTTACTTGTTCTTGGAAAGCTGGTACAATCTGATCATACCAGACCTGTCTATTTTGAATCCTTCATGATTCATACTCTTTCTAATTGTGCCTGCAAATCATTTGGAAAAGTTCTGTTTGATCCAGGCAAAACTTATTCCAGGGACTATTTGTCCTGGTTTTGCTGGGACAGAATCCCAGACCAGCCATGCGCTGCAGGCCATTAGCAGTTCTGAGTCAGCCAGGAGAGATGACTGAAGGTGTATCCCGGACCAGGAGCACCACACTCAGTATAAAGAATCATAGAATCAGTAAGGTTGGAAAAGACCTCAAAGATCATCAAGTCTAACCTGTCACCCAACACCTCATGACTAACTAAACCATGGCTTGAAGGGCCACATCCAATTCCCTCTTGAACACCTCCAGGGACGGTGACTCCACCACCTCCCTGGGCAGCAGATTCCAAAGGCTAACAACTCTCTCTGTGAAGAACTTTCTCCTCACCTCAAGCTTAAACTTCCCCTGGCACAACTTGAGAGGGAGAAACAAAGGGAGAAGCTTGCTGGTGAGTAGGGAGTTTTCTGTCTGGCCTTCCTGTTTTGGCCCCTCATCTTCCTTCTTGAGCAGCGTTCTTGAACACTGCTTGGCTATTGTGATTGCTGCTGAGTATAACTTTATGTGTGTTGTATAGACGTTGGTATTGATTTGAATATTTCACTAAATCCACTTCAGTTTCAACCTGTGGGTCTTTCTGTTTTCTGATCTCCCTTCTCTACTGAGGAGGGGCTGTTGATGATAGAGCAACTGCTATAGTTTATCCCCAGATACAGGCTGAATTTAGGCATTGTTATTGCAATTAAATGCTATAGAGAATCTCGTTGCAGCAGTAGATAATGTTCTCTGATGCTGTTTTACTCTACTGATAGAAATGTTACCTGTTTCCTGATGAATATCCTTTTTAACCTGCAGATAATAAAGCAGTTACGAACACACAGATTTTCACTCCACTCAAATATTTGCATCATCTTCTTTGTTTTCCAAGTGTCTTCATTTCTTTGCAGGTCCCTACAGCTGGTTGAGACATTTAACAGCTGAAAATGCATTATTATTAAACGTGGTTTTTTATTGGAGTGAGTAATGAGACAATAAAAAATGATTGCTGTGAACTCATTCATCTTTAATAAATAGAATATACTTTGGTTTTAAATTGTTTGTTGCAAGAGGATTACTTTCAAAAGCACAGGTATTTGAGCAATTAAGAAAAATAATTATATAAATCCAACTACTCAGGATCAGACAGCCAATAAAACACAACAGGCACTAAGGCAAAGTCTGCTTCCTTACCCCAAGTTATCATCCCAGTTGACGGCAGCTATTGGAAGGAGATCTGCTGGGAATGGATTTTAACATGAGTAAGAGAAAAGGATTGAAAGGAAGATGGTCAGCCCATGCTTATTAAAGGACACTCTAAGCGTGCCTCATCTGCTCTACTTCAGTGGTGGTCCTTGTGACTGCCGAGGTTACTTCCAAAAAGGGAGGCTGTAGCTCAGTGAAATGTTTTGTCTTTCAGACTTTGGTTTTCTTTGGGCTGTTCATTTGATGAAACAAAAGACTTTCTTTTGCTGGGTAGCTTGGAAAGCAGCAAGTTTATTGTGCTCCCTTAGCTGGCCTGCCTTAGATGATTGCTGTGCATCTGGAGGTTGTCTCACTCTTCAATTTTTAGCACAAGTGTCTTTCCCTGGAGGTTTTTCCTTAATTGTCTAAGCGCAGAAAGGGAGCTGTGGCTAAGGTTGAATTTCTGACTGTCCAGAAAGGAGGTGTGGTGAGGTTTGGAAAATCAGTCTTCAAGTTGATAGAATTTCTTCACTGCAAGAGTGGTCAGGCACTGGAGGGAGGTGGTGGAGTCCCCATCCCTGGTGGTGGTCAAGAAAGGCGTGGCCATGGCACTTGGGGACATGGTTTAGTGGCCATGGTGACATTGGGTTGAAGGTTGGACTTGATGATCTTGGAGGTCTCTTCCATCTGAAACTCTTCAGTAAGAGAAAAAAAGGATTGTTTGAAAAAAGATCTCTAAAATCACTCAGAAAGTTTACTGGGACAATGCATCATGGATATAGCAAAAATAATAAAGTAGAATAAAAAAACTTTAAAAGCCAGGATGAGTTCAGTCTCACAGAGTGAATAAAAACAGATTGCTGAAGCCTACCAGTGCTACATGCAAACTTACGGAGAACAAGAACAGACTGAATTAACAGTAAAAGTAATGCAATCTTGGCCCTAAGCCAAACCAAGTTTTTCTTGGCATGGCAGTGGTGGAGAAGATGGCTCTATTTAATTTTTCTTCAATTTGCTAAATAAATTGTCCCACTCAATGGGAGACTTGCTTCCAGCGGGTGATTCAACCCTCCATTTCATTGAACCTCTTCATTAGTGACCTTGGATGAATACCTTCCCAACTTGTGTACTTTAGGTGAATATGTAAAATTGTCTGCTGAATAATAATCTGTGTGGAACACGAAGCTGGTTGGCAGGAAGGAGAATATAGGAGTGGAAGTGACCACAACTGAAGTGGAAGAAAACCACAGTAAATTAGAGTTAGGGTTTCTCGTTTGTTAGAGGATGCTGCCATGAAACTGATGTGGACAGGAAAGCGTGTGGCATGGAAAGGATAGAGTAGAGTAGATTAGAGTAGAGTAGAGTAGAGTAGAGTAGAATAGAATAGAATAGAATAGAATAGAATAGAATACAATAGAATACAGAATACAATACAATACAATACAATGCAATGCAATGCAATGCAATGCAATACAATGCAATTCAATACAATGCAATTCAATACAATACAATACAATAGACCAGGTTGGAAGAGACCTTCAAGATCATCAAGTCCAACCTATCATCCAACACCATCTAATCAACTAAACCATGCAACCAAGCACCCTATCAAGTCTCCTCCTAAACACCTCCAGTGATGCACCTCTCTGGGCACAGCATTGCATAAGGTTCTTCACGGAAGTCTGCAGTGATCAACACTGGGACTAATTTCACATAACACTTATGACTAATGCAAGTGTAATTAGTTTAATCCCTGAGATTTTCTAATGGAAAAATACTAACCAGTAGGAAGCAGAGAAAGAGCAATTGTGCAAGAAGAATCAGGTGGGTTTGGAGACTAGGTTAAAAAATGTTACCAGGTGCCTCAAATCTTTCTTGTATCTAACCTGAACCGTACAATCCGTGAGTGCAGACATCCTAAACTCTGTCTGTAAATCAGCGAGAAATCTGATATATGCCACAGCAGACTCAAGTTTTTAAGTGGCTTCCAGAGTAGTTCTGAAGTGTGTAATGATCTCTATTGACTAAGTGAAAAGCTCAAAGTGATGAAGTTCCTGTCTTGCCTGCCATGAACTCCTTTTCCTTACTGATTAATGCTCATTTCTGTAGTTCTTCGAACATTCAGCACTCAGGAAAAGAGGGTGTGGGAGAAAAGACGCCAGTATGACAAAGACATGAAAAGGCAAATGGAATCTTGGAGTGGTGTTTTCAAGAAAAATAGAGTGTTTGTCCTGCTCTACAGGATTCTGTAAATCATCATTTGATTGTTGTAGACTGGTAGTCATTGATGTCTGGGGAAGAGAGAATCGAAGTAGGGACAGCTGCAGAGGAGGGTTATTAGTGCAATCCGAAGAGCCTGTCATGCAACAGGAGCCCAGAAGATTTGTCTTTCTTTAGTGGAATGAAATGAAGCCTGAATAATATTGGTAGTGTTTTTAAACACATCACATTGAGTGGTAATGATGGTTGAAAGAAAAATACTGATAAGTGTGGGCTCAATAGTAGAAAGATTTCCAATTATCAGGCTCTAGAATAGCCACACAAATGAGCATTGTGTCCAGACTGTAGCTGGGTTTGGTTACAGTGTGCACACAATGTTCACTGCTATGTATGTAGGTATTCTGGGAGAAACAGTTAGTAGAATCATAGAATCACAGAATCAACCAGATTGGAACAGACCTCAGAGATCATCAAGTCCAACCTATCACCCAACACCTCAGGACTAACTAAACCATGGCTCCAAGTGCCACATCCAATCCCCTCTTGAACGCCTCCAGGCACAGGGACTCCACCCTGGGCAGCACATTCCAATGGCCAATCTCTCTTTCTGTGAAGAACTAAGTAGCTTCCCCTGGTCCTTGGCCAGGGGCGTCCTTGTGCTGTTTATTAATTGTAAATGTCTGCAAATATTGTAACTCCTGGATATTTTATACACATTCATTGCATTCCATTGTGAGGTGTAGATTTTGCTTGTATATACAGCTTCATTTGCTTCTAACTGAGTTGGTCTGCCCAAAGTTCATGCTGGGAGGGAAACTTCAACCCACTACACAGCTGAGTTGAGATGCTCTGAAAACATGCTTCCCAGAATCTTTGAAAATAACAGGGAGGAGGAGAAAATGTCTATAAGAACAGTGATGTGTTTAATCTTTATGGAGACAGTAAGATACAATAAATTTCCAGGTTCTCTCTCACTCCCCAGAAAAAACACTGACGTTAACGATCATTGGAATGAGCAGAGCTGCACGGCTGCAAATAGGGGAAGAAGAGTGGTTTATAACCTGGATGCAATACACCCTGACAAATGGAACAGAAGGTGTACAGCCTCGTGTTCAAACCTGCACCATCATTCAAATAACCCAAGGGTTATGCCATGTTCAAGTTAGATAAGCAGGCAAGAGAAATGGCCTCTTATTCAATAAAGTTAGCTTAAGCAGAGGTAATTCCCCTTCCCTTCTTTTTGAACTCCAGTGTGCAATAAAAGCAGCAGAACTGAATGGCATACAGTTTTGTAGATAGGGGCAATCTGCAAATACTGAAGGTGCAATTTAATGGCTTTGGGGCTGCCTAGGGTGCTAAATACAAATTGGAGGCAAAAAAAGAAAGAGCAAACAAGCCCCACAGCCCTGAGATCTATCTCAGTGTGTTCCAAATTGCTAGGCCAGAGATTAGATTTTATTTTTAATTATCTTTTTTATAAAATCTGCACTACTGCCTGCATCAGACTGGAACCTCACTGCCCAAGGCAAGTGGTTTCCTTAAGGCATTATTCTTGGTTTTTCCTGAGCACACTGAGTATTTCAGTGATTTATAGAAAACTCAAATCTTTGACTCATGTGACTGAAGGAAATCCATATCATCGTGATTTACAGTTCCCACTGCTAGGAGATCTGCAGTCTCTGCTTCAATAGAGATCTTTTCACCTGAACCATGTGTGAGAAATGCTGCTAAGGTGAGCAATCTGAGATAAAGGGTTTAGGTGTGACTTGGGTGGAGGGAGGTGCTTTGATCTAGCTATGATCATAGAATCATGGAATGCTCCAGGCTGGAAGGGACCTTCGAATGTTATCTAGTCTGACCTCAAGCGAATGGTGTGGAGGGTATTTCAAAGATAGTCTTCTACACACTGCTGAAGGCATGTGGTTTCTTTACCTGCTCACCCTAAGGCAGGCTTGTGTATTGTGAGTTTTCACACTGCTCCATATATTTAAATGCCAGAAGAAATCTGTCTGCTCAGACACTCAGACCTGCTGCATTACATTAGGTCAGGAAATTTTACCCAGGAAATCAAGCAGGGGAAGAACTCATTCTTGCCTCTAATGTGAGTGTTACCAAGCCCGTGAACTTGTGACTAAACCAATGTATATCTCATTGAAAGACATTTGGTCTAAATGTAAGGCCTCCAGGAGATGATTAATCAGCTACAACCTTTAATTATGTTGCAACAGTTAATTACTCTTTCTGTTAAAAGTTGTCTTGCTTCCAGTCTGAATGTGTCTGTCTCCATGGAGACATTCTTCTATGGAAAGAATAGGGCACTATGACCTCTCTCTGCCTAGAGGTTTCTATTTGTTGTCTGTCTTTATAGACTGTCTTAATCTCAAGCTACAGAAGTCCTGACTGGTAGATATTTCCTCATAGCTTCGTGTAAATACAGAGGCCCTCTAATCGATGCAAAAAAATGTTCTTTAGATTTACATAAGTAGGAGAGAGACCACAATCTGGCGCTCTCAGTTAACACGCTGCTCTTCAGCTGGAAGAAATCCTTGTCTGTATAGTGCACTTCAATTTGGCTTTTCCTGGACCAGCTTACTGAAGGTTTCCAGTTTTGATTTCCATTCAGCTTGGCTGTTAGCCTGGGAGAAGTGGAGGTGTTCTTATCAGTATCACAGATTTCACCTTCGCAGAATCGCAGTATCACAGAATATTAGGGGTTGGAAGGGACCTTGAAAGACCATCTAGTCCAACCCCCTTGCCTGATCAGGGTCACCTATACCAGATCACACAGCAATACATCCAGGCACACTTCAGGTATCTCCAGAGAGAGAGGCTCCACAACCTTCATAAACACTTATTGAAAAACATTAATTTAATTCAAGGAAAGGTTTGCCTGGTACTGATAACAACCTAATTTTATTATGCTGTGATGTCAGGGAGCAATTGATCAACAGTCAGTACTGACAGCTTGAGGAACCCACTGAAATAGATGCTGACCTCTGTATTAATTTGTTTTCTGCAGGTAATTTCTGTGCATCCCTTACTTAGGGCTTTGAAAACTTGGATTCTGAGCCAAAGACTTCCTAAGGCAGTTCATGACACACTCCTGCCTTCTCCTTTATTGTCAGAGCTTCTAAACACACACACACACACATACACACGCTCTCTTCAAGCCCAAATCAGCAACTTGTGATCCAGGGCTTGGGAGCTTTGACGTATGTCCATCTCTGACTAAGCTATGAGTTTTTCTCTTGTGAAAGCTGTTTAAAATACAAGAACAAGGAAAACTAATTTTGTTGACCTGGAACACAGTAGATAAGGTTGACTAGTGGCAGATTTTCAAAACCAATGTGCTTTGCCTTTACTGTTACTCAGACACCACCTACGATCTGCAACTTAAACCAGCAACATACTGTTTGTGGGATCCTGTGGCTGGAAGGGATATGGAGGTGTTTTGGTTTATTATGCTTTTCACCTTCATCCCACCTAGTTCCATGCTTGCTTTCTATGGAGATGAGGTGTTTGATATTGACTCACATATGTGACGTCCAAGGAATTTGTGAATTGGAGGGGAAGGAGAGTCTAGGTTGACTTCTACTGCCCATGCTTGTGTAGCATCTTAATTGACTACTTCAAAGGCATTGGATAGAATGTCACTCCTTGTTAAGGCTGAAAAAGCCAGTCTTAACTTTGGTCAGCTTTTAACAAGAGCAGTTAAATACCAGCCCTAATGAGATGCTCAGAGAAACAGGAAAAACCTCACATGAAGGTCTCTTTCTCCCAGGTTTTCATGTCTGATAGTAGGATAGGGTAGGATAGGATAGGATAGGATAGGATAGGATAGGATAGGATAGGATAGGATAGGATAGGACAGGACTAACCAGGTTGGAAAAGACTTTTGAGATAATTGAGTCCAACCTATCACCCAACATCATCTAATCAGCTAAACCATGGCACCAAGCACCCCAACCAGTCTCTTCCTAAACACCTCCAGTGACAGTGACTCCACCACCTCCCTGGGCAGCACATTCCAATGGCCAATCTCTCTTTCTATGAAGAACTACTCCCTAACATCCAGCCTAAACCTCTGCTGGTGCAGCTTGAGACTGTCTCCTCTTGTTCTGGTGCTGGTTGCCTGGGAGTAGAGACCAAGCAATAAGGTCTCTCCTGAGCCTCCTCTTCTCCAGGCTAGTGTCTCACAACTCATGTTTCCAGGGAATCCTGTGGTTGGGTCATCTGTACCATTATCAGTCTTCTTCCTGTTTCTTAGTGGTAGAAATGATTTGATGTAAACATGCACACAGTCATAGCATGATTACAAACACAGGGGTAGAATGGTGCAGAGAGTGGTGCATATCCTGAAGCATGCCCTGAAAGAATGGGAGTGACCTCACAGTTGTTTTGTCTGTTAATTCATCAGATAAATCTCTATTTGATGTAATGTCTTTTGACTGTTAGTCCTTATAAAGATATTCAGATTTGGGCTTAAACTCATTAAATTCTTGACTCTGGTGTCTAA
The DNA here is from genome assembly GCA_015227895.2 of Colaptes auratus. Taxonomy (NCBI): domain Eukaryota; kingdom Metazoa; phylum Chordata; class Aves; order Piciformes; family Picidae; genus Colaptes; species Colaptes auratus. The sequence goes on from CM037631.1 coordinate 27,507,514, forward strand.
AATAATATGGCATGAAAGGTTTTCAGGTCTTTGCTACCCTTGTATGAAAATATTAACATACTGGAGTCAAGAGCACTTAAAATAGTGGCCATTTCACAAGTTAAATTTAGATCCCTGCATTTAACAGTAGTGGAGGTGATTGTTCAACCTGAGGAGGAGGCCGAGCCCAGTGAAACTTTTCTGACTTCTCTGATGAGGAGTGGTGAATTCTAGGGCTCTGGGTAGTGTTTGCAGGACAAGGCAGAATCACCAAAGAGAATCCACCAAAGTGAATTTTCTTTCCATTGCCTTTCTTTCTTTGCAGCTTTGAGGCTGTAATCAAAGTTGCTCTGTGAGGTCTGGAACTAAAGAGGTTTGATTTTTCTCTCCAAGTTCTTGGTTTTCCCTTAACCCCTGCATGCCATCAGACCGAGTTTGTTACCCATCCAAGTGTCAGCTGGTTACTCCATGCAGGCAAGAGGCAGAACATGGAATGTTATCAGCAGGAGCTGCTAAACACAGCAGAAAAGGGATGAATCTGCCACCCTTTCCCTTGGCAGAAGCAGTGATTTGTGCAGCTCTCCTCCACACCGACACTAATTTTTGTTTCCTGAAATGTGGAGGACTCTTCAGCATCCTCATGACTTTCACTGATTATTTATTTATCTAGTTATCTGCTCATTTATCTATTTATGTATTTCCCTATGTGGCTGAGCTTGGGCAAGAGGTCCTTAGAAGGAGATTGACAAATGCACTGTCTCCCGAAGACAGCAACAAGAATTAGGAGATCCTTGTGAGAACAGAACAAAGAGTAAAAATGTGAATCCTTTCAGAAAAAAAAAAAAGAAAAGAGGAAAAAAAAAAGAGATAAATATTAAATTTTGAACTTTGAAAAGGTGCTTTTTTTAAAGTGCTGTTTCAGGCCTAAGCTCTTCCACTATTTGAATTCATTCATTAATAGTTCAACCTTCAAGCCTTAATTGTGTTCCATTTTAGTGGTTACCCAGTGTCATTTCTGGGTACCTGGAGTATAAATCCTTGTGTTCATTATTTCAGGTCATGTACTTTGTTAACAGATAAAGCAAAATTACTCACAGGAGTAAGGCAACAAGCATATATGTGGCTTTTTATATCACAGTATCACTAAGGTTGGAAGAGACCTCAAAGATCATCGAGTCCAACGTTGCAAAACAATTGTATCTTAAATGGATACAAGCACGTCAGTGGGGAAATTAGTGCTACATGATTGCAGTTCAGTTAAGCACTTCAGAAATTAAGAACAAAACAAAATGTATTTTACCTTTTTTCTACTAATTTGTCTTTAGGATCATCTGCACTTTACATATTAAAATGCCCTATGAGGAGAGGCTGAGGGAGCTGGGGTTGCTTAGCCTGGAGATGAGGAGACTCAGGGGAGACCTCATTGCTCTCTACAACTCCCTGAAGGGAGGTTGTAGCCAGGTGGGGGTTGGTCTCTTCTCCCAGGCAACCAGCATCAGAAGAAGAGGGCACAGTCTCAAGCTGTGCCAGGGGAGGTTTAGGCTGGATGTTAGGAAGAAGTTCTTCACACAAAGAGAGATTGGCCATTGGAATGTGCTGCCCAGGGAGGTGGTGGAGTCACCATCCCTGGAGGTGCTCAAAAAAGGATTGGATGTGGCACTTGGAGCCATGGTTTAGTTAGTCATGAGGTCTGTGGTGACAGGTTGGCCTCGTTGATCTCCGAGGTCTTTTCCAACCTGGTTGATTCTATGATTCTATGAAAAAAGGGGATATTTTTTTCATGCAATTTGGTTCAAGATTTATTGCACTGGTATTTATCACACTTTTTCCATCACAGTAATTACAGATACATCTGAGAGAACTGAATTTTTTCAGAGCTGGAATATGTGGGAGGGCAGTGCCATCATAACGGTCTCACCTTCAGGGGAGTGTATGTAGTGAGAGCCGAAAGTGTCTGGCAACTTCTAGAGCAGAATCTGCAAGAATGACTTGGACAAAGTCTTCCTTATTGTGGCCTTGTAAGAATTATTTCCCTTGGTCATGGCCTATATCTTCCAGGATACTGCTTATAAATATTGCTGTTAAATGTAAGAGAATGTGAAAGAAATTAAGTTGTGAAACAAACCCAGCAGCTTTCCTGCAACACTGTGTTGCAGCTGTGGTTGCAATATCCCTTCCATTTTAAAAATACAGAATCTTACTGAATTATTTCTTAGTTTGGTGATAGAAGAAACTGCTTCTCCCCTTCCATCTTTCCTACTACTTCCCAGTAGAAAATATTTGATTCTAAGACTTTATCCATGCAAGCCCCTTGCTGGGGCTCACTTTTCTACATTAAGGATGACCCTTTTTATGTCTTTTGATTTTGTTTATGAGTTACCAATCTGTTTGTTTGTGCAGAAGCAGAGCAGATGAATTGCTTATTGTTTCCTTTCCAACTTAAATATTGCAGCGACACAGACATAAAGAGCAGATTAATATCTTTGCACTGATATCCATAATGAAATTCTCAGAATGGTTTTGGGTTGAGTTATGGTTTCAGCTATCCATCAATAAACTGCACTGGCTTGTTTGTCTTTTGTTGTTCACATACATTATGCTTTGCAACTCAACTCCATGTTAGAGCTCTCTATTTGTGATGCTTACTCAGTCCATCAACCTCTAGATCTCTCTAGAAAGAGTTTGGACACAGAGTTTGTCAAAGATGACTGCTTGAGGAGATTGGAGAGTGGAAAACATATTCATTTGTATACTGAAACTGAGCATGGAGGTTTAAACTAAAGCTCTTCTGCCTTTTCTGCCTTTCTTCCCATTGCACATCTGATATTTGACAGGGTTGTAGACAACATCTTTGCAGATGTTTGACAACATTACAGGAGATGAAGAGTAATGGTGTTGCTGAGTCACAGTAGACACATCTATACATTACAGTAGATTAGGAGCCCTATCCAAAGGCCACACCAGGCTTTGGGCTTGCCCTTTACTCTGACACTATCATTATGATGCTGTGCTGAGGTCACTACAAACTTTGTTCAACTTTATGGAGGTTGTTAGGAATTTCTCTTAAAACAAACATCCCTTCCCTTTTAAGGCTTGATTTAGGTAGCTGTGTTGTGTGAAACAAGCACTTACCTTGCTGTCCTCTGGAGAACACTGCTTTGGATATGTTCACCCATTATTCAGTGATTCAGTAGAGTGGTATTTGACTACATTAAGATGATCATAGCATCAGCAAGGTTGGAAAAGACCTCAGAGACCATCAAGTCCAGCCTAGCACCTAACACCTCAGGAATAACTAAACCATGTCTTCAAGTGCCACGTTCAATCCCCAGGAATGCCTCCAGGGACAGGGAGCACATCCCAGTGGACAATTACTCCTTCTGGGAAGAACATTCTCCACACTGCCAGCCTAAACTTCCCCTGGCACAGCTTGAGACTGTGTCCTCTTGTTCTGGTGTTGGTTGTCTGGGAGAAGAGACCAACCCCCACCTGGCTACAACCTCCCTTCAGGTAGTGGTAGAGAGCAAGAAGGTCTCCCCTGAGCCTCCTCTTCTCCAGGCTAAGCAGCCAAAGCTCCCTCAGCCTCGCCTCACAGGGCTTGTGCTCAAGACCACTTCCCAACCTTGTTGCCCTTCCCTGGACACATTCAAGTGTCTCAATGTCCTTCTTAAACTGAGGAGCCCGATGATGACAAAGAGAGAATCACAAAGATTAAAGATGAGACGTTAGAAGACTCTGAACAAGATGTGCACTCATGGGTTAGTGCTAAAAGGGTCTGAGAGCTGTAAACATCCTGTAAAGACCCTGGGAATGAAGTGAACAAGGATCTCTTTACAGCAAATGCTCACTGCTGGCCCAGATACTGATGAAGGCAGGGTTACACCATCATTTCTGCACTCAACTACTGACTCCTGTTGTGGAAACAAAGAGCCAAAATGTTGAAAAAGCTACCTTTTATTTTCTTTTTTCCACCCACCCCACCCCCCCAAAAAATACAGAAATTTGGAGTTAGGCAGAAGTCTGAAATCATTCAGACATACTTGTAACTGTTATCTCTTAAGATGGATTGCATTCATCCATCCAGTTCTCAAGGACAGGAAACTTTGTTTTTCATGATTCTGTTTAAAGAGACTCTATACCTTGAAATCAGCATGGTGCTTTTCTTAGAATGGAATGGAATGGAATGGAATGGAATGGAATAGAATAGAATAGAATAGAATAGAATAGAATAGAATAGAATCAACAAGGTTGGAAAAAACCTCAGCGGGTTGGAAAAGACCTCTGAGATCATCAAATCCAACCTGTCACCCAACACCATCTAATCAACTAAACCATGGCACCAAGGGCCTCATCCAGTCTCTTCCTAAACAACTCCAGTGATGGTGACTCCACCACCAACCTGGGCAGCATATTCCAATGGCCAATCTCTCTTTCAATGAAGAATTTCTTCCTAACATCCAGCCTAAACCTCCCCTGGCACAGCTTGAGACTGTTGGTGCTGGCTGCCTGGGAGAAGAGACCAACCCCTACCTGGCTACAACCTCCCTTCAGGCAGTTGTAGAGAGCAAGAAGGTCTCCCCTGAGCCTCCTCTTCTCCAGGCTAAGCAACCCCACTGTGACTGTGTTGTGATATTTACATCAGGCTTCTGCCTTTAAGATTAAAAAAAGAAAGAGAAAAAGAAAAAAGAATGCCCTGTGCCAGTACTTGACATATGAATACAAGACTCCTGTCAGCACAGATGCCAGTCCCAGCTGCATATCTCAACTGTTCTTGCTGATGGGTGCCAAGTGGTGTAGTGGAACAACATATAAATTAAGATCCTGCATACATGCATTAGGTGTTGATACATGGAACCGTCCCTGGGAGCTCCCACTTTCTTCCAGGTGACTTATTAATTTACATTTAAACTCTGTTTAGAGTTCAGCTGAAGCTTTGACACCTTTTCAGTCTGAAAAAATGTTCTTGCTGTCCTGAATTATGTGAGTGGCCTGTTCAGCACAAGCTTTTGAGCAGTCATAGCATCTAGGTATTTGCCAGCCCCATGCCAGTTTTGTTCCTGACCGCAAGCAACCCACTGGCTCCCAACTGGCTACTGGAGGATCCAGCACCTGCCTTTCACTGCACATGGTGAAAAATTGCCTGTTTGACTCCAGAGCAGTGCTGCCAGGTATCAATTCACAGTGCTGCAGGCCAAGATGAGAGAGTCAGTGAGGTGTTCCTCATTACTTGCTGCCTATATTATTAATGCTGAATATCATCAGAAGGATGCTAACATCTCTGCTCTGCTCCAGCTTGCTGACACCAGCTGGTATAACGTCAGCAGTGGTTGTTTGCTGGATCATTCAGTCCTTCTGTGTTTTCTCATTTTAGGTTTAGTGGTTAAATCTGCTTGTGCTTATAGATGCCCAGGTTTGCTCTGACATTCAGCAGTCCCTTTAGCAGCAAACAATAACCCTTGCAGTCCTGGGCACTGCCGAGTATTTCCAGCTAGAGGAAAATGGCTTTATTTCATTGTGTGCCTGCTAGGGAAATGCTACTCAATTCAGGGAGATTTGGAGAGCCTGTAACATGTCTTTTACCCCAAGGTTGTTATTCCATGCATTTTACACATTCTTTTTAATGGCTGCAGTTCAGTTGCATAATTAAAGTCTAAAATAGCAGAAGAGAAGCTGAAAGACTGGAGAGGGGAAAGAAAAGAGATCTGAAAAACCTGGAAAACTTCCACCAGCTGAGATGCAATCTCCAGCAGCAGGGATGTATGGTGAGTGCAACACTGCCACCTCTTGAATACCCTTTGTAAGATCTGTTTTCCCACTCATTCAGTGGAGCCCAGTTAGGGCTGCAGCTCCACAGCATACGCCCTGACGTGCTGGGAGGTGCAGCCGCCCTCCTGAAGGCTACGTAGTCTAACTGAAGCCCAGACGTGCTGAGAGAGGAAAACAAGCAGCAAAACGGCAGCGAAAGAGAGGGGGACACTGACAGTAGAGTCCTTGCAGGGCTGTGTGAAACAAGGTTTCCTTCTCAAACCCTTCCTTGTACGTTTTAAATTGTGTAATGTTCAAGGCTAAAGAAACCATTAGCCCATCCAGTGTGGATGCCTGCCCATTGCAGTGCATTCAGGGAGGATTTTTTTGTGCTGGGCTTTGGAGCTTGTTACCAGCTGAAGAGGAGCTTCTAGAAAGGTGTTGGAGGCTGAACAGAAAAACGAACAGATTGAGAATCTCTTGGTGGTTTGAGTTACCCTCGTTCTTAGAAATGCATGTGTAGTCTGCAGTTGGAATGCACCCAGCTACAGTTCACAGCTCCTGCCTCCTTATGCCTTGCGCTGCTGAAGTCACAAGTATCTGGTATTTTTGCCGCCGTGAAACTATTTCACACTGCAGCCATCCTCTCAATTTACCTTTTGCTCACTGGACACACACTTCAGAGAACAAACAAAAAAACCCCCAAACCAGACAGACACAAATCTACCACACAATTGCATCCACGTTACTTCACAGTCACTGACATAGTTTTCACCACTTGTTTTAAGGTTAGTACCCCTCAAAAGATGCTTTCTGGCCTGTGTCGCATGCTCTGATCATAGCAAAATAATTGCTGTCATGCTTGGAATCATGGTATATGAATTTAGCCATCCTAGGAAGGAATGTCACAGTTTGCTACATCAAAGTGGTTCCTTAGGCTCTCTGCAGATTCAGAAACAGACACTGCAACCCTGAAAATCCTCTTTGAGTCTTTAACAACTGGAAATTGGTTTTAAAATATTAAGCAAAATTTTAAAGTCTGGAGACTGGCAAATAACTGAAAAGCTTCTTGGAATACTCACTCTGAGCTACTCCCACCCTTTCCCCACAAAGGCAGAGCTCTCCCTGTGGGAAATATTTTGTTAGCTAGGGTGAAACCAGTATCACAAATCTGGGGTTTGATTCAATTCTGATTCTCTAGCCTTGATGTGTCCTCAGGTAAATAGATTAAGGCTGTATGCAAAAGAGGAATCACAAGCAATAACACTCAGTCTATTTACTTAATTCCAGTTTATATTGTTTAGGAGGCTTGGGGGGGGGGGAATCAAAATACATGTCTCAGTTAATTCAGTTGCCACCCTTTAATTGGCAAATCCTTTCTGTCTCCCAAATCTCATAACTCATGATTGCTGGCATTCTAATGATTCAGTTCACACTGCTTTAACTCTTGATCTAATACAGCTTCATTCCTAATCTTCCATCATGCAATAGCCATTACTTTCTCCATTCTACACATCACAAAGGCATGCTGAGTGATTTTTGACTGCAGTTCAGGATTTTCTTGGATTTTTCTGCAATGCTTCTTATAATGGTTTTAGAATACAGAAGAGCTGCTTTGTGCAGATTCATTTCATGCCATATTTTCCCAAGCCATCAGTCATGGAATTGTTTGAATTGGAAGGGACTTTGAAAGATCATCTAGTTCCAACTTCTCTGCTATTGTCAGGGACACCTTCCCATCCAGCCTGGTCTTGAACACTTTCAGGGAGGGGGCATCCACAGCTTCTCTGGGCAACCTGCTCCAGTGCTTCACCACCCTCACAGTGAAGAATTTCTTCCTAATAGCTAATCTGAATCTACCCTCTTTCAGTTTAAAATCATTACCTTTTGTCCTATCACTACTCTCCCTTGTATTGAGTCCCTCCCATATTTCTCCAGGCCTCTTCCAAGTATTGGAAGGCTGCTATAAAGTCTCATGAAGTCTTGTCCAGGCTAAAAATCACCAACTCAACAGTCTCAAGCTGTGCCAGGGGAGATTTAGGCTGGATGTTAGGAAGAAGTTCTTCCTAGAAAGAGAGATTGGCCATTGGAATGTGCTGCCCAGGGAGGTGGTGGAGTCACCATCCCTGGAGGTGTTTAGGATGAGACTGGATGAGGTGCTTGGTGCCATGGTTTAATTGATTAGATGGTGTTGGATGATAGATTGGACTCGATGATCTCAAAGGTCTTTTCCAACCTGGTTAATTCTATTCTATTCTATTCTATTCTGTTCTATTCTATTCTATTCTATTCTATTCTATTCTATTCTCAGTCTGTCCTCATATAGGAATTGTTTCAGCCCCATATCATCTGCCTAGCCCTCCTTTGGACCTGACAGACCATGTCCATGTTGTTCTTAGGCTGGGGGGACCAAAACCCAAACGCAATACTCCAGGTGGGGTCTTACAAGAAAGGAGTAGATATGTCAAATATGCAGTTGCCAACTGCTAATCTTTTGTTAGAAGAGTTAAAAAAAATATCACTGGTAGGTAGATAATTTCTTAGGCAGTTCTTCAAAACACAACCTCCAAAAGCCTTTAAGCAGCACAAAATGCATGGCTGTCTCGTGGGAATGCAAATTTCCACAGGGTGCTTTCTATGGACTAAGTAGGTCAAATAATCCTGTGTGGATTTGCTGTTCTGCTACCTGACTACAAGAGCAAAGAGTCTTAAGATTCCAGGCTCTTAAGTAATATGTTCTCTGCTTTCATCCCTCAAGTCACAGTAGCATGTCCAAGTTTGCACACTTAATAATAGAATAGAATAGAATAGAATAGAATAGAATAGAATAGAATAGAATAGAATAGAATAGAATAGAATAGAATAGACCAGGTTGGAAAAGACCTTTGAGATCATCAAGTTCAACCCATCACCCAACACCATCTAATCTAAGTGCTTCATGCAGTCTCTTCTTACACACTTCCAGGGATGGTGACTCCACCACCTCCCTGGGCAGCACATTCCAAGAGCCAATCTCTCTTGCTCTCTTCCTAACATCCAGCCTAAACCTCCCCTGGCACAGCTTGAGACTGTGTCCTCTTGTTCTGGTGCTGCTTGCCTGGGAGAAGAGACCAACCCTCACAGGGCTACAACCTCCCTTTGGGTAGTTGTAGAGAGCAAGAAGGTCTCCCCTGAGCCTCCTCTTCTCCAGGCTTACCAACCCAGCTCCCTCTCCTCATTTTTGCTGGTGTGCAATGGATGTGCTTTCAGAACACACCTTCCAGTTTACTTTTACTTTAAAAAGGAACCTAGCTCTCCTTTTCCCTGAGCATAGCCCCATGCAAACCAGACCAAATTAAAAGGGGCCATTTGCCTCAGAAGTGCACTTTCAGTCTGAAGTAAATGCAGATGCAGTCATCATTTGCCAAGAAATATCTACTACAGAATGAAAAAATACACAACTGTTTTTGTACTCTTTAGAAACATTATTAAGACAGCAGAAAATTATGAGCCCTGGATTTCCTTTTGTAAGCTGTCAAGCCAATCTTGTCAGCAGTGCCTTTTTCAATGACTTTGGTACACCAGCTTGACAAGTCGTAGGGAAGAGAAAACAGTATGGAATAAATAACAGTGAGGTTTTTGGCCTTCTCCCCAGACTATCTCCCTCTGAATTGGCATTTTCCTGTTCCTCCAAGGTCTGGCAGATGTTTATCACAGCAGGACAGATGTGGGTGTGCAGGAAAACTTGGCTGCCCCTACTTGTTCAGACCAAACCACAAAAGTCTCAGGGAAGAGGTGGCATATTGCCTCTGATCAGTCCAATTTGCCTTTGCTGTGTGATGCTTTATCAAATGGTGGAGTGCCTTCATGTGACAGAGTTAAACAAGCCAACACCATCATGCCCACTAAACCATTTCCTGAAAGTGCCATGTCTGCATGTTTTATGAAACCTCCAGGGATGGCATTTCCTGGCCAGCCTGTTCAAATGCCTGACCACTCTTTCAAAACAGAATTTCCCCTCCCCCCCTAACATAAACTCTCAACCTCCACTGGTGCAACTTGAGGCCATTTCATCTGTCCTGTTATATCCTTAGCAAACTCCTTGTCCTGGTCAAATGAGCACTTTTACAGAAACTCCAGGGCACAGCTGAGTAGTCATAGTATCATAGTATCATAGTATCAGTCAGGGTTGGAAGGGACCACAAGGATCACCTAGTTCCAACCCCCCTGCCATGGCCAGGGACACCCTACACTAGATCAGGCTGGCCAGAGCCTCATCCAGCCTGGTCTTAATTACCTCCAGGGATGGGGCCCCAACCACCCCCTGGACAACCCATTCCAGGACTTGACCACTCTCATGGTGAAGAACCTCCTCCTCAGTCAGGACAAGCAATCAGACTATGGCCAGTCTGTTTTGAAAGTAAAACAGGCACAAAGGCTGCTCTATGACAGTTTTCCCAGTGAGAAAAGAATGATCCAAGTCACAGCTAATTCCACTATCAACATGAGCCTGGGTTGACTTCCAGCCCTGGGAGTCCATGGCCCCGGCATTGGTTTCCTCACTTTTATTCTCTGTCACGTTGTCCCCTTCTCCCTTATTAGAACTGATCTCAGTTAACTACTGACATACTGATTGCTTTGCTTCTGAGCCTTCTTCAGAGAATGGACTGAAGTTGGTACAGGTGCTGACACCAATCTCAGCAGTCATACAGTGATTCAGGGTAAGAGACAAGAGACGCGGGCACAAAGAGCAGATGCACGGCGTCTCCAAGCAGCACTTCGGTCCAGCCACAGTGGCTGCTTTAGGAGCAGATAAGACAGTTACAGTGAAAGCTGCCTGACACATTTGCAAAATAACATTTTAATTTTGTTTGGGATAATCAAGGCAGTGTAAAGAATCTGATGCTCAATTCCTACTGAGTTTCAAAGATACTGATTTCCCTGTTTCCTCCAACCCCTTCGTAAACTCTATCTGTATTTTGCATATTCTCCTAGCTCAGATGTTGTTTGCTTCCTGCTTTTATTTCTGACCCACGAGGGGCAAGTTTCCATTTCAATTCAGAGCCACAGAAGTCAATTTCCACCTTTCAGTTCCACGAAGATTTGCAGTCCTTTTGTTTTCTTTATCACTTTTTCTTTTTTTCAGCCAGACTGGTCCAAGCAGAACACATTTCAGAGGCAGAAACATACAACTTTATGCATGATTCACTTTGGCAATCTCAGACTTGTTGAAACTTACCTAGATTACAGCCTGCTCTCAACATTTTTCTGAGATTATGCAGTTATTTCTTTTTTTGACTGAATTATAACAAGATGACAAAAGAAGCTTGCTGCCTTATTTTCTCTGTGCACATTTTCACTTCACACTAACCCCCTCTACTCAGCTCTGGTGAGACCCCACCTGGAGTACTGCATCCAGTTCTGGAGCCCCTATTACAAGAGGGATCTGGAGGTGCTGGAGCGTGTCCAGAGAAGGGCCATGAGGATGAGCAGAGGGCTGGAGCACCTCTCCTGTGAGGACAGACTGAGGGAGTTGGGGCTGTTCAGTCTGGAGAAGAGAAGGCTCCGAGGTGACCTCATTGTGGCCTTCCAGTATCTGAAGGGGGCCTACAAGAAGGCTGGGGAGGGACTTTTCAGACTATCAGGGAGTGATAGGACTAGGAGGAATGGGATGAAGCTGGAGGTGGGGAGATTCAGGCTGGACATGAGGAGGAAGTTCTTCACTGTGAGAGTGGTGAAGCCCTGGAATGGGTTGTTGAGGGGAGGTGCTTGAGGCCGCGTCCCTGGAGGTGTTTAAGCCCAGGCTGGATGAGGCTCTGTCCAGCCTGATCTAGGGTAGAGTGTCCCTGGCCATGGCAGGGGGTTTGGAACTAGATGATCCTTGTGGTCCCTTCCAACCCTAACTGAAACTATGAAACTATGAAACCCTTAGTTCCATGATTTATACATGTAGAATTTTTACTAAAGACACCACATTTATAATTTTAAACCCCACATTGCTCATAGTTCTGCTCACATTTCCTGAAGTTGCATTGACCATTTACTCATCAGTTTCTGAATTCCATGAGGAAACTTTCTCCAGTTCTGGGCCCCTCTATTTAAGAAGGACATTGAGACACTTGAACATGTCCAGAGAAGGGCAACAAAGCTGGGGAGAGGTCTGGAGCACAGCCCTATGAGGAGAGGCTGAGGGAGCTGGGGTTGCTTAGCCTGGAGAAGAGGAGGCTCAGGGGAGACCTTCTTGCTCCCTACAACTCCCTGAAGGGAGGTTGTAGCCAGGTGGGGGTTAGTCTCTTCTCCCAGGCAACCAGCACCAGAACAAGAGGACACAGTCTCAAGCTGCACCAGGGGAAGTTTAGGCTGGAGGTGAGGAAAATGTTCTTCCCAGCAAGAGAGATTGGCCATTGGGATGTGCTGCCCAGGGAGGTGGTGGAGTCACCATCCCTGGCAGTGTTCAAGAGGGGATTGGATGTGGCACTTGGTGCCATGGTCTAGTCGTGAGGTCTGTGGTGACAGGTTGGACTTGATGATCTTCGAGGTCTCTTCCAGCCTTGGTGATTCTGTGATTCTTCCCCCGAACATGACCCCTAGAAAGCATCTTGCTCTCCTGTGTGTGTTAGCAGTCAGGCTTGTCACACATGGAATGGTAGAACTGAGATGTATACATGCACTGGAGAGCATACTGAATGTTTACAGGAAATGAGCTTTAAATACTGTCTTTTCTGTGCCTTATTACTTCCAGCCTTATCCATCATCTTGGCTCTTTGCTACAGCAGGGATTATGTAGCAATCCTAATTCTCCAGTTGGGCATGGATGTCTGTATTTGTCTGAGTCAATCTGATCTTCTCAACAACACGTTGATTACCTCATATGAATGCATTCTCTAGTGCTTCTAATCTTGATAGCAAATGAATTGCCTTTTAAAGTGATTTGTTTTCTTTGAGTCCACTACACTAAGATACAAAGTTGTATCATGCATTATTAATAGCATTTCTCAGATCCTTTTCAGTGCATTACAGAGAGACAGACTGTGCACAAAGATCTTGTCCTCCCCCCAGACCACCTCCCCACCCCCAGCTGCTCTGGCTAGTCTGTGTTACTAAATAAAACAAAAGGGGGACCAGAGGCTCACTGGCATGCTATTGCTTGTATCTCTGCATCTAAACTTTATCATACAGTAGGCCACATACAGCTGTCTGCTGGAAAGAGTACTTGCCCATGTTCATCCCTGAGCCACAGCTGCAGCCTTTGGAACAGTATTGGTTGACCTGGACAAAAAACTTGATAGGGTCAATGACAATGACCAAATATCATCAGTGGATGAATGGTGTTTCAGCTGATGTTCCTACTCAAACCGTGAGCTTCCCTCGTTAGATAATGTATGATTAATCTTGGTTCTCTTTGAAAAGTGGTGATCTTTTTGCTTTTTGCCTTCTTCATTCAATCACACTTTTTTTTTTCCTTTTGTATAATGGACCAAGAGTATTGCAGCTCTAAGTTCACGCTCTTGGTGAGGTGCAGTGCCAGGTTAAGCTGCAAGAACCTGATGTGAACTCAATCTCCCAAAGTCAGCCTATCCTGTTATAAGTGGATTTTCCAGCTTTTCTCTCCATGAGCTTAGTCATCTTGGTCTCATGCTCTGTTGCTTAAGTCACAGTTGTCCTGTATTGTTGCTACCTACATTCCTTTCTTTTGTTAACCACTTTGGTGAAGAACCAAGGGTCAAAAGAAGTGATTTCACCAATTAAAATGCAGCACTTGGGAGGGAAAAAGTAGCACATGGGCCAGCTAAGCAGATTTTCTGGCTGTCTTTACACGTTCACAGTATCTGCCTGAAATGCTCCTCACTTTTAGTCTAGACATTTTCTACTTTTTTTTCCCCCTTTTTTTTGTTTTGGCATTGCTACTTATGAGACAATTTGGCAAGCTAGTCTGAAGGTCAAGTAAGTCTCCTCAGAGTCTGTGGGTCTGTAGTCATGAATTATCTTGTCAGCAGTTCTCCTAGCTTACGACTTTGCTTTCCAATTTATCCGCCCCCCCAACACTCTGAATTTAACTTCAACTAGTAAATAACCTATTGTTTGAGGCAGGGTGATCACACAGTTGATGCCATCAGAGGGGAAAGCATATCTAGGAAAACTAACTGAAGCTACCTTTTTAGATTGCAGACGGACTACCCCCAAGCCCTTGGACTTGTGACACTGCATTTCTCATTATCCTTTCGCCCCTCACAACTGACTCTGCACAACAACTACCTAGAATATGAGAGGTTTTAGTCCTGTAATATTCATAGAATCATAGAATCAATAAGGTTGGAAAAGACCTCAAAGGTCATCAAGTCCAACCTGTCACCCAAGACCTCATGACTACTAGACCATGGCACCAAGTCCCACATTCAATCCCCTCCTGAACACCTCCAGGGAGGGTGACTCCACCACCTCCCCAGGCAGCACATTCCAATGGCTAACAACTCTCTCTGTGAAGAACATTTTCCTCACCTCAAGTCTAAACTTCCCCTGGTGCAGCTTGAGACTGTGTCTTCTTGTTGTGGTGCTGGTTGCCTGGGAAAAGAGACCAACCTCTTCCTGGCTACAACCAACCTTCAGGTAGTTGTAGAGAGCAGTAAGATCTCCCCTGAGCCTCCTCTTCTCCAGGCTAAGCAACCCCAGCTCCCTCATCCCCTCCTTGTGCTATCACTTGTGATGCCAAACATGCTACAATCTCCTTTCAAGTAGGTGTACAGAATGATAAGGTCTCCTTTGAGCTTTCCTTTCTCCAGGTTGAACACCACCAGTTCCCACCACTACTCCTCCTAAGAGCTGTGCTATAGACACTTCACCAGTTTTATCCAGCACCTCAATGCCTTTTTTTTTTATACTGGGGGGGCCCAAAACTGCCCACAGTAATGGAGGTCTCAGCACATGCTGCCATGTGAGCACATTACTGCCCTATTGAACTCAAGTTTAAAATTTCCCACTCTGAAAAGCCATTGTAATGCTGCTACAGGTAGTGCAATGTGGTATTATGCAAATAGGGCTATGAGGAGAGGCTGAGGGAGCTGGGGTTGCGGAGCCTGGAGAAGAGGAGACTCAGGGGTGACCTTCTTGCTCTCTACAACTACCTGAAGGGAGGTTGTGGACAGGTGGAGGTTGGTCTCTTCTCCCAGGCAGCCAGCACCAGAACAAGAGGACACAGTCTCAAGTTGTGCCAGGGGAGGTTTAGGCTGGATGTTAGGAAGAAGTTCTATACAGAGAGAGTGATTGGCCATTGGAATGTGCTGCCCAGGGAGGTGGTGGAGTCACCTTCATTGGAGGTATTCAAGAAGAGGCTTGATGGGGTGCTTGGTGCCAGGGTTTAGGTTTTTTTTTTAGTTGTTTAGGTGGGTTGTATTGTACTGTATTGTACTGTATTGTACTCTTTTGTACTGTATTGTACTGTATGGTACTGTATTGTATTTTAGGTGGTTGGATTGGTTGATGGGTTGGACGTGATGATCTTGAAGGTCTCTTCCAACCTGGTGTATTGTATTATTATTGTATTATTATTATGGGGTGCTTGGTGCCATGGTCTAGTTGTTTAGGTGGGTGGGGTTGGTTGTTGGGTTGGGCATGATGATCTTGAAGGTCTCTTCCAACCTGGATTTATTGTATTGTATAAATATCTCAGAAAAAAACACCCAAATGGTGACTATCCTTTTGTCTTTGGTCACTGTCAGATTTCTGCTAATGAAGTTATTTATATGTCACTCTCATTTTTGACATGAGTGAAGAACAAGGTAAAGGAATCCATATGTGTGAACAGCAGTTTATGTGCTACTGGGGACCCTCCACTGTGACTAGGTAACACATTTGAATCTACCAAAATGAGCATATGTCCTTATGTTGGTAATGAGCCCAAACAGACAATAATTAGTATTTGTAGCCTTTCATTTTCATGTAGACTTTCTGAACACTGAATGAAGTAAAATGCTAATACACGTGCTAATAATGTCAATTACCTAAGTCTTTTCAACCACAAGAGAGATGTACTTCCAGAAAAGGATCTTACTGCCTGTTGTCACCGGGAGGCAAACAAATTACACATCATTAACATTGGTTAATCTTTTTCTTTGTGCCTTTGTACAGTATGATACCAATTTTAGTCCATAATTTTTGCCTTTTCTTTGCAGTCATAGTAATATTGAATCAGAGTTGCAAGACCAGGGGAAAAAACACCAACCACACACACCAAGACAAAAAAGGAAAAAACATACCAAACAACTAAACAAAAAAAAAGGCACAAAAAAAACCCCAACTACGTAAATGCAAATGCTGAGTTCAATAGGAAAAAGATAGCTGCAAGAATACAATGCAATACAATACAATACAATACAATACAACTAGACCATGGCACCAAGCACCCCATCGAGTCTCCTCCTGAACACCTCCAATGAAGGTGATGCCACCACCTCCCCGGGCAGCCCATTCCAATGGGCAATCACTCTCTCTGTATAGAACTTCTTCCTAACATCCAGCATAAACCTCCCCTGGTGCAGCTTGAGACTGTGTCCTCTTGTTCTGGTGCTGGCTGCCTGGGAGAAGAGACCAACCTCCACCTGTCCACAGAGATCATCAAGTCCAACCTATCAGCCAACACCTCAGGACTTACTAAACCATGGCTTCAAGTGCCATGTCCAATCCCCTTTAGAACACCTCCAGGGACTCCACCACCTCCCTGGGCAGCACATTCCAATAGCCAATTCCTCTTTCTGGGAAGAACTTTCTCCTCACCTCCAGCCTAAACTTCCCCTGGCACAGCTTGAGACTGCATTCTCTTGTTCTCATGCTGGTTGCCTGGGAGAAGAGACCAACCCCCACCTGGCTACAACCTCCCTTTAGATAGCTGTAGAGAGCAATAAGGTGTATCAGTCCAATTTGTGGCTAATGTGAGAAAAGACTTATTCAAAGACTTGAAGTTATGAAATATTTATTACTTCCTTTGGGTGCTTGTTGACGTTGCTGCTTACCTTCAGTACTAAGGACTTACCTGTTATTTCCCATCTAAATATTGGAAATTTAAATATCTTATTTCCAAATTAAATGTTGGGAACAGCACTGAGAGATATTGTAACTTTCTAGGTGTGACAATTAAATGGATGTGACCTTTAATATTGGACAGCAGGAGCAGAGAGGTCACTGTGCCCCTGTACTCTGCATTGGTTAGGCTATACCTTGAGTACTGTGTCCAGTTCTGAGCCCCTCAGTTTAGGAAGGACATCGAGATACTTGAATGTGTCCAGAGAAGGGCAACAAGGCTGGGGAGAAGGCCTTGAGCACAGCCCTGTGAGGAGAGGCTGAGGGAGCTGGGGTTGCTTAGCCTGGAGAAGAGGAGACTCAGGGGAGACCTCATTGCTCTCTACAACTACCTGAAAGGTGGTTGTGGCCAGGAATGGGTTGGTCTCTTCTCTCTAGCAACCAGCACCAGAACAAGAGGACACAGTCTCAAGCTGCACCAGGGGAAGTTTAGGCTCGAGGTGAGGAGAAAGTTCTTCACTGAGAGAGTCATTCATCATTGGAATGTGCTGCCCAGGAGGTGGTTGAATCGCTGTCCCTGGAGGTGTTCAAGAGGGAACATGGTCTAGTCATGGGGTCTGTGGTGACAGGTTGGACTCGATGATCTTTGAGGTCTCTTCCAGCCTTGGTGATACTGTGATACTGTGATCGTGGTTTCACCTGGGTACAGTTTTGAAAGGCTGCAGTCAGGTCTTGCTGATAGCTTTTGTGCCCCAGTGTACAAATTTTCTCCATCTATAATCTCTTTAGCTTAGATCCTTCTCTCAGATGTCTTTAAAATGCAGACGTTTACAAAACCTTTTTTGGGTTCCAAATCTTTTTAGTGCTATCTTCAAATGAGATCAAGCTGGGAGTTATCTTCATATGCAAGGAAATTTCCATTGATGAGATAAGGAATAAAGATAGTACTAATTGGTTGCATAATATTAAATATCTGGAATGTACATGAAGGCTCAGGCTGTTAATTAAGATAAATTGTGAAAATAGTCCTACAGACTGTAATTTCCATGTAGGCTTTAAAAGCAAGAAAATTAACTTGGTGAAGGAGAAATATATGATAGGAATTTCTTCTGAGAGTCTGGCTCTGCTCTGATAGTTGCTAATTATCTGCTGGTGACACAGATGTTTCGGGTTCTCGAATTTCCTTCTCTTCCCAGTGTTGTGCCCCCACAGTTTTCTGCAGATGAGATGGTCACTTCTTGAAGGCAATTTAGAAAACTCATCATGAGCATAAGTATGTTAAAACTCTGAATAATTTTCTAAGAATCTGCTGTTACCTCTATGTCAGATAATAATCCAAGTCATTTATACCTTGCTTTTACTTCCATTTTACTTGGGAGCAGAAGGCACTCAGTACCCCTAGGAAATGTCAGTTGTGATTATTATTGCTTTCATGTTCATGCTGAAAAATAGGTAATGTATATTAAACAAGATCAGAATTATCCAGGTGTCATCCAGGTGTTTAAGACCAGGCTGGATGGGGCTCTGGCCAGCCTGATCTAGGGTAGAGTGTCCCTGCCCATGGCAGGGGGGTTGGAACTAGATGATCCTTGTGGTCCCTTCCAACCCTAACTGAAACTATGAACTATAAACTATGAAATTTAGCCCCCCTGCCTTTTCTGCCTTGCTGTTGCTTTCTTTCTCACCACCTATTTGTTCATCTGTTCTTCGGTTTCTCTAGGAATGGAGCTTCAACTCCCTCCCTTGAAAATCTATTCCACAGACCAGCTGTTGTCACTAGAATGCATTTTGATGCTCATACAACTGCCAGCCCTTCCCTAAGTCTCTCATAGAGCCAAAGTGTTGCAGTGACTGCTGCCAGGACAAAGTTATACAAACCCCACTGGGATTAGGGAGCTGCAGCACTAGATGGTGTTAGGTAGGATTAAAAACAAAACCCAAAACAGCAAACATTATGCATGCCTAGTTAAGCCTCACATGGTTGAGTGTAGGTCTCATACTATTCTAAGCACACTTAACAAATGCTCACCAGCTTATGCATATCTACTCTTCTGATTGATACACATTTATGCAGCTATTGCATCTGAGAGTCTCTAAGTGCTTTGGAAATTAAGCCTGACTGTAAGATATACAGAAATGATGCTGCTCTTAATGTACAGATGAGAAAGAGAAAGCACTGTATAAATGTTTCACACTGTTAAGGGAACCATTCACTAGGCTTAAAAAGATTTCAGATAAGGGAGAGCTCACTGATCTACAGAGGCTCCTGAGCTCGCTGTGTCTGCTTCTGCTTCTCACCACTGGAAGACATTGAAGGGATAGATGTAGTGTCCCTCATCCTTCTCTTCTAGAGGCAATGGTTCTGTGATTCAGTGTCAGATATGTTTGTCCTGTCTCAAATTAGGACTGGTTATGTGTCTGAGCCTGTCTTCTTGCTGCTGCTGTTCCTTGTCTGCTGAGTGAGGCCAGTTCTCCCCAGTCTTCTCCCATACAGATTTGTGTCTCCTGGGCTGTGTTAAACTTTCCCATCTCCAGTATCATATAGCTCACTCACATCCAGTATCTCCAATTTCTAGCCCTTGTACCATCCTCACTCCCTCATTTCCATTACACCCAACCTCACTCAAGCACTGTTTCAATATCTCATCCCCATTTAATATCTTTCACAACTTCCATGCCCTGACAGTATCACCCCAGCCTTTTCACCTTAGTACTTGCTGTCCTCAGAAAATACTGTTCAACAATCCTTGCCCATTCATGACTCCTGTGGCCCAGTTATTTTCTACTCAAAGATCCCTTCAGTCTCAACATTATTCCACACAACCACAACTATCAGTAACCATTGTGACAACTTCAAAGCCTCATTAATAATGCTGCAAGCTACATCCAGTGTAGTAACACTCCAGTCATTCACCTCCACTGTAACAGTCGAGAGACTATCCTGGTCAACTGCAAGTCTTCCCTAATGACTGTCCACTCTCTCTCTTCATCATCATCACTATCAAAACCTAATTTCAAACATCATCTATGTCAGAATAGATTAGAATAGAATAGAATAGAATAGAATAGAATAGAATAGAATAGAATAGAATAGAATTAACCAGGTTGGAAAAGAACTTCGAGATCATCGAGTCCAACCTATCACCTGACACCATTTAATCAACTAAACCATGGTACCAAGTGCCTCATCCAGTCACTTCCTAATCACTCCAGTGATGGGACTCCACCACCTCCCTGGGCAGCCCTTCCAAGGGCCAATCTCTTTCTATGAAGAACTTCCTCCTAACATCCAGCCTAAGCCTCCCCTGGTGTAGCTTGAGACTGTGTCCTCTTGTTCTGGTGCTGGTTGCCTGGGAGAAGAGACCAACCCCCACCTGGCTACAGCCTCTCTTCAGGTAGTTGTAGAGAGCAATGAGGTCTCCTCTAGTTTTCTCTACTGTCCTGAAAGTACATGGAACACTCTTTCAACAGCAATTTCAATAGGAATCATAATTATTGTCTATTTCTACTCTAAAGCTCATTGACTGTCATATGGTGAACATGGGCAGCTATTAAAATGCCTGTTACAGCTCTCTATTTCGAGAGGTGAAAACAATTGCTGATTTTCTCAGCTACATGCAATTCAAAAAGACAAGATGAGTAATTCCCTGGCTATTACACAGAAAAAATTCGCTTCCTGCATCACAGTTCCCACTGCTGGAAAACTGATGATTGTACACTCAGGGATTTGCTTTAAAAGATAAAAAACCAAATCATTTTGCACTGAGCTGAACGTTGAGAGATAATCTCCTACCATCATGTTATGTTTGTCACATTTTAAGTAGATTGTTTCTAAACACTATCTTTTGGCTGCTGAAGTTGAAAGGCCACAGGGAATGGATGGATGTTCAGTCTTAGCCAATAGATCTGGCTGACTATATTTCAAAAGGCTCAAAAATGTTTCCAAAAGGGTCCTCAGTGCACACTCTCTTGATATTTGAAGATGCACCTTTTAGATATTTAGATCTGTAGATATGCATCCCTGCATTGCTTAAATAGTTACTGCTCTCCATTCACTTGAAAGAAAGGCCAAAATAAAAATCATAGAATCACAGAATCAGTAAGGTTGGAAAAGGCCTCAGAGAAAATGAAGTCCAACCTAGCACCCAACACCTCAGGAGTAACTAAACCATGGCTTCAAGTGCCACATCCATTCCCCTCTTGAACACCTCCAGGGACAGTGACTCCACACCTCCCTGGCAGCACATTCCAATGGCCAATTACTCTTTCTGGGAAGAATTTCTCCTCACCTCCAGCCTAAACTTCCCCTGACACAGCTTGAGACTGTGTCCTCTTGTTCTGGTGGTGGCTGCCTGAGAGAAGAGGAGGTTCAGGCTGGATGTTAGGAAGAAGTTCTTCCTGAAAAGAGTGATTGGCCAGTGGAATGTGCTGCCCAGGTGGAGTCACCATCACTGGAGGTGTTTAGGAAGAGACTGGATGAGGCCCTTGGTGCCATGGTTTAGTTGATTAGATGGTGTTGGGTGATAGGTTGGACTCGATATCTCTAAGGTCTCTTCCACCTGGTTAATTTCTCTTCTCTTCTCTTCTCTTCTCTTTCACTCTTCTCTTCTCTTTCTTCTCTCTCTTCTCTTCTCTTCTCTTCTCTTCTCTTCTCTCTTCCTCTTCTCTTCTCTTCTCTTCTCTTCTCTCTCCTTCTCTTCTCTTCTCCTCTCTTCTCGTATTTGGAGAGAGCAATAAGTTCTGAGAAGCTGGATGCTATCTTTATTTAGATCAGAATGTTCACTTTTCCAGGCAAACTACAGGGGAAAATGGACTTTCTGAACTGGATTTCTAGGCACTGATTGCAAGAAATCTTGACTAACGCATGAACTGAATTTAAATGAGGAGGTTTTGGCCCTAACTGAGGAGCTGTACCGTGAGCTTGTCTCTTAAGTTGAAAGTGCTTTGTGTGACAGCCTGTGGGTGGTCCATGGTTTACTGATTAAATTTATGCAGAAACCTTAACATGGAACAGAAAGCAGAAGCTGTAATTGTATTTTGCCACAAAAGGCTGCATTAGTGGAAGAAGTAGCCCTCTCCTGTGCTGGCAGCGTCGGCAAATTCCTCAGCCAAACTCTTGGTGAGCCTGGTGGCAACTTTGCTAAGTGGCAGTTCAGAAATGCAGTTTCATACAGGGTCTCTGACAAACTTGTACTTATGAAATAAGGAAATCAATCCCTGTGGCGACTTCTGTTTATCTCCTGAGGGTTCGTTAGTGCACAAGGATAAAACCACCATAGAAATGATGTTTCTTTTGACGTGTCTGTGCATTCCCATTTGACCCATCCCTGATCACATGAGGAGAATGAACTGCACGATTCCTGGGACAAGAATCCTCTTTGAGGGGACATTACAAACGAACTATTCAAAGCCAGTAGGTCCTGTGATATGCTTTAAAGTCCATGATGCTTATTCCTTTTTGTTGAGATCCATGATGGGCCTCCTTCGATGAGACAATGAGAGCCCCAAGCACTGTACATGAGCTGTGACATGCTGAAGCCTGGAAACCTGAAGAACACAAAGGGGAAAAGGGAAAGGAAGAAGTCTTTTTGCATTCAGAACTTAATGTCTGTCATTAAGCCCTAATGAACTCCTTTGTATTACAGGGTTGCTACATGAGTGAAGGAATAAATTACTTTCTTTGATTCTTGTTTTTGAATTATTGACACTGCTAACCCAAATCTGCTGCCATAACCATTATGCTTCACTGCTGGCTGCCTAGAATTTCTTTCAGCTTGAGATTTTGCATACCTAAAGGCACCTGACAACGAGCTTTCACCTGCCTGACTTCCTGCTGGCCTTTCTTTTGGCCTGTTCATCCTGTCCCTCTGGCTCCACAGTAAAACAGGAGGAGAACTGAGACACAACATTGCACAGAGATCTTTTGTGTACAGATCCCATTCACTGGAGCTAGGGTAGTTGCCAGATGCAGCTGGCAGCATCCCTGTGAAGGCACAGCTTGTGTGACTGAAAGGTACCTCCATGGTGATTTCCTTCTATGACTAAACGGGTGGTTTGGGAGAGAGACAGGAAAAAGAAACAGATATCAACGATGGGATTAGTGGCTGGCATAAAGAGAGTTCTAGCTGCTGCTGAGCATCCTAGGGCTCACAGTGCACCTTCATTAGCACACAGATATATTACAGGAGCTGCAGGAACCTGCTTCACTCAGCAGAGCCCCCAACCCAGTATTGACCTAAATGAAGTATTAGTTGGTCTGTGTTGAGAGGAAAGTATGTGTGTGCTTTTGTGTACGTGAGGTGTCCTACCATAGTTTATCACAGCCCCCATTCTTCACCAGGAGTATGGTACTGATGGCAGGGATTCCTTCCCCCTTTTTTCCCTGACATTACACCTGATTCAGGTCATTTTATGTGTTTTTTTTTTAACACTTTTTAAAAGCTTGGTAGCTTTTTCATCACTGAATTGCAGTTCCATATCATACTTTTGTCCTCTCTTCATCACTGAGACTGGTTTTACCTGACCCACAAGGCTATACACACTCAAGAGCCAATAATTGCCCAGCAAGCTTGTGTCTTTATTCTAAGGTCATAGATGGTTTCTACTATGCAGGGAAGATACTTGTTTCAAGGGATTACACTGCATCATTTCACAAAGCCAGGCTAAAGCTGAAACACATGCAGGTGGTTGCCAACCAACCACTGCACTACTTCTATCACAGCTAAAAGCAGCTCAAGCCAAGGCAAAACTCTACACTGTGAGGCCAATAAAAAGACTGCAACCTTTAACCAATAATTGCAGATTTAAATGTACAGGGCTGCAGTGTCACAGTTACAAAAATTACCCTATGAATCTGCTTGCAGGAAATTGCACCCTTCCCCATCCAGGAAATTAGCCCATCTACATGATCCTGAATGGGGTGTGAGCATGCCTCACTCATGGCAGCCAATCCTGCCTCTCTTTACAGTGCAGACTCTCTTGGGACAGACAACATGTTAGGCAGAGCACAGAAATGTGCACCTCAGCCTGTCAGTCTGGTAGCACCCAGCTTGAATCCATACAGATAGATACAAAGGGACTTGTCAAAACAACAAGAGGAACACAGAACATCCTCTTACACAAACAACCATGGAGGAGACTGATCCTAACACTGCTGATAATGGCTGAGGAGAGGAAGAGCACTGCTCTTGGGCAAGGGGAGGAAGGAAAAGGTTCCAAATTTTGCCCAGTAGCTGAGGAACAGTTTGTGATGATATGCAACTCATAAATAGCTGTTGAGAATATAGGCAAATGGAAGATCCCAGGGCTAAATCATGTCACTAAAATTCTAGAGGTCAAAACAAATTGCAAAGCAGATCACATGATTTGCTGAATGCTATGTTCCTTTTACCATTATTCCTTTGACCACTATCAATCTGCTTTTAGTCTCTTGCTGGATATTGTTGTTGTCCACAAGTGTCAAAGCATATTTTGCAGGGCCAGCCCATGCTGGTTTAGTCTTACACCTGAATGATTGACATATGTCTTTTTTGAAGTCAGAGGTTAGTTGAAGAGATGAGCTGAACTGTGGCAGCTTGTGGATAATAAGAAGCTGACATACAGAGGTCCCTTAAAGGGTGTATCAGAAAAGGCAGCTCTAGTTAAAGGCTGAAATATAAGCATGCTGTGTAGCCCAATATCTTCTCTGACCTCCACTCCAGAAACCCTACTAAGATCTTCACACCATCTATTTTTTTCCTGTTATCTATCATTGCATTTAATGCAGCTTGTATTTATATTTAATGCATTTAATATATTGAATAAAGACCACAATCAAAAACTTAGTTAAATATTTGAAGTTTGAAAAGATCTAAATGGCAAAAACATAGCACTCTATTAGACAAAGAATCAGCTTTACTTATTTTCTTACAATACATTAAGATAGATTCCAGTTTCAAAACTTCCAGTATTTTCCTTCTTGCAAACCTGCTCAGGAAAACAGAATTGTCTTCAGGAATATTGCCAGCTCCACAGTCAGGGACTGGTATAATACTTCTGTGGCCAGAAGGAGCAAATAAGTCATTCTGCCCCTGTACTCAGCACTGGTTAAGCCACAACCTTGAGTACTGTGTCCGGTTCTGTGTTCCTCAATTTAAGAAGGACCATTGAGACACTTGAACGTGTCCAGAGAAGGCCAACAGAGCTGGGGAGAGGTCTGGAGCACAGCCCTGTGAGGAGAGGCTGAGGGAGCTGGGGTTGCTTAGCCTGCAGAAGAGAAGGCTCCTCTTCTCCAGGCTCAGGGGAGACCTTACTGCTCTCTACAACTTCCTGAAGGGGGGTTGTAGCCAGGTGGGGGTTGGTCTCTTCTTCCAGGCAACCAGCACCAGAACAAGAGGACACAGTCTCAAGCTGTGCCAGAGGAGGTTTGGGCTGGAGTTAGGAAGGAATTCTTCCCAGAAAGAGAGATTGGCTATTGAATGTGCTGTCCAGGGAGGTGGTGGAGTCACCATCACTGAAGTGTTTAAAAGAGACTGGATGGGGTGCTTGGTGCCATGGTTTGGTTGATTAGATGGTGTTGGTGATAGGCTGGACTGGATGATCTCGAAGGTCTTTTCCACCTGGTTAATTCTGCATTCTGTATTGTTTAAACCACTTCAAATTAAGTGCTGATCAGTATGAAAGTCTACTGGCTGTTTGAAAAGTGACTAACATTGCATGGAGGATTTGAGTTTCAATTTCTATGGCAACAGCATTGGAAAAATGCTTTAACTGCAGATGCAAAAACATTTTCAGCTGACTTGTTTTAAATATTGTTAATAATTTGTGTGCTTAGAAAAAAAGGCATTTTATCTGAAGACCTCAAATCCCACTGTTACAATACAATACAACAATACAATACACCAGGTTTGAAGAGACCTTCAAGATCATCGCATCCAACCTATCAACCAATCCAACCCCTAATACAGTACAATACAATACAATACAATATCATACACCACCTAAACACTAAAAACTAAACCCTGGCACCAAGCACCCCATCAAGCCTCTTCTTGAACACCTCCAATGAAGGTGACTCCACCACTTCCACAGGCAGCTGATGTCCAGTGGGCAATCACTCTCTCGGTATAGAACTTCTTCCTAAGATCCAGTCTAAACCTGCCCTGGCGCAGCCTGAGACTGTGTCCTCTTGTTCTGGTACTGGCTGCCTGGAGAAGAGACCAACCTCTGCCTGTCTACAACCTCCCTTCAGGTAGTTGTAGAGAGCAATAAGGTCACCCCTCAGTCTCCTCTGCTCCAGGCTAAGCAACCCCAGCTCCCTCAGCCTCTCCTCATAGGGCTTGTCTTCCAACCCCTCACCACTTTGTTGCCCTTCTCTAGACCAACTCCAGCAAGACAACATCTTCCTAAACTGAGGGGCCCAGAACTGGACACAGACTCAAGGTGCAGCCTAACCAGTATGGAAGGACAGCAGCTGCACTGTTCTTCTGGCACAAACAATTTACAGAATCACAGGGTTGGAAGGGACATCAAAGATCCCCCAGTTCCAGCTCCCCTGCCATTGTCAGGGACACCTCACACCAGATCAGGTTGCTCACAGCCACATCCATCCAATCTGAATCTACCCACTTCTAGCTTTGCTCTATTTCCCTTAGTCCTGTCTCTAGCTAGCATCCTAAGAAGTCCCTCATCAGCTTTCTTGTAGGCCTCCTTAAGATACTGGAAGGCCACAATAAGGTCTCCTCGGAGCCTTCTTTTCTGCAGACTGCATAACCCCAGCTCTCTCAGTCTGTCTCCGTAGGAGAGATGCTCCAGTGCTTCAAAGCAGCACAGTGTCTCAAGGGAATGAAAATGTTGCTCATCCCCAGTGCCACTATTCTATGGGTGGTTTTGGACCTCGTAGTTACCTGTGGTTTGGTACTAGTAAACTAAATAAATATGAATACATAAACAATTTCTTGCTGATGTGTTGAAGGCTTCACTTAATCACCTTGGAAGGAGAGGATAGTTTAGGGCAGAATTTCCTTCGACTCTTACATCATAGTGGAAATGAAATTATTTTGTCCATGGACATTGTTCAGTCCTTGTCTACTCACTCTCCTGCTTCATTAGTCTTTGAAAGTTCAAGTCCTTACAACCAGAAAATTGTCACATTTCATTTTCTTTATCCCTGAATGATATTCTACTGCCTTCACTTGATCATGGATAGACATAACCCTATTAGAATCTAGCATATTTAAAACAAATGAGTGTCCTTACCAGCCCTGCATCAGCCTTACTGCATTCCTTGAATGGGTAATAGATTTGGGACCTGGCACTAAGGAACTCTATGCTAAAGTAATAGTTTGTGTGCCCTTTTCCTTCCCTCACAGGCAACTAGCCTTTCAGCCCAGCTGTTCCAAATCAGCCAGGCTCCTGCAAATAACATAACACTGATTTCATCAATATCAATTTGTTTGCTTAT